>JAMPIV010019369.1:0-68382 GCA_024509875.1 Oreohelix idahoensis
TTGCCTCAGTCCGCTGACCATATGTATACTTAATAAACCTCCTTTATTAATCAAGTAGTATTCTTAAACCTATCGTGATGCAATCCAATTTGGGGCTACCGCATCCGTTTATATGGTATTACTGACGTACACATTTGGGTATTACCCTTGACGAGAGGAACCGAAGCCAGCAGAAAAGAAACACCATACCTCCTAACACGGGACGTCACCATTAGGAGGGAGTCGTCGATGCAGTGCTAGGTCAGTGATGGGGGGGAGAATGGGGCTGGTAGAGTCCCATTAGCATGGGGGGAATATCGACTCTCCTTCGAGTGGGAACTTGGGGAGCGGATCATGTGCGTTTATACCCTGAGGCGGTTGAGGGGGCGGCAGCAACTGTGCACCCTTGTTAGGCCTAGCGAGTGTGGCGGAGAGGGCGGGGGCTCCTCCTAGCTTACGACCTAAGGGCCCAGCCCCAGGCCGCTCTCCTTTCGCGGCTCCTCCCCTCCTTTTTCAATGTCTTTCAATATAAAATTATTCAATCCATCAAGATAATTATTATTATTATCACTTTCCCCGCAGCCTTCCTCCTTTTTTGTTCCGACCGCCCTCACAACCTCCCCAGACCTTACACTTTTTTTTTTTACCTCCGCCGCGGTCCATCGTTGCAGAGCCCCTCCAACTACAACAGGGCGCGGGGGCCTGCCCCGAGGGCGGCCCGGAGCCATGACTGCGCCTCCGACGCACCAAGCGAGTCCGCGAGGTCACGTAGCCACGGCTGCGCTTCTACTTATGGCCGGGTAGGGACGGCCCGCTTACCTTCCTCGGCATTAGTGGTCACTTCCTCAGCTCAACCTTCGTTCTGCCAATTCGTTCGCACTTACCATCGTCCCCCACTGCGATCCTATCCCTCGGACCCATCGCCCCTCCTCCTACCTATACCCCGAGCCGACTACGACGATACCACCAAGTGCATGGCTCCGCACTCTCGCTTGCATCCGTCTGCCCCTCCCACCTCTTTTTTTATTTCATTTGATGTTTTTTTATTCTATAAGTTATTGTTTATTTTTCATCAAATACCTCTTATTCTCCTCTCCGCACGCCGGGACCATTGCTCCGACAAAGAAGCTGATAGTCCGGTCCGCCCCTCGGTCCGTCGGGGGGTGGGGGTGGGGTGTGGGTGTTTTGGGTTTTGACGCAGGAGGAAGTCATTATAGGAATAATCCAAGTCATCCAATTCATGGATGGAACAACGAAGACCATATATAAAGAGATAACAACATTATAAAAATTGGAATATGGATGACATAGAAAGGTAACCATTGAAACGTATATTGAAGGACTCAAACCCACATAGATGTTAAACACTACACACCAAATATAGAGAAACAATAATGATTACAGAGGCAATAATAAACGAGGTAGACCGTGTCACACCAAAACCCACCCACAAACCATATCAAAAGCACACATCATGCAACACCAAGGAGTCCACCATGAACCACAAACCACACAACCCCAACACCACCCTACTTAATAAAACCACCGATTCAATACCAAAAACCACCCAAAGACCATCCCCCCATACCGCTTGTTTGATAATTTGGGGACCAAGCATTTCCCACCCAAAACTCGAGGGGTGCCCCCAACGCAAACCCCATTAACAAACCCTGGACCACCACCACTTAAGCCAATATCCAAAACCACCCACCAAGTCCCATGGGGCCCATGTGCCCCATTCCAGCCCAACACCGCACCAACCCCACCAACCCCCCACCAACCTCTTTCCTGCGCACCAAGTTCGCGCACCAAGATGGAAAACAGGGTTTTCCCAATTGTTTCCGTGCCGGGCGATGTGGTCCCAATAAACCAACCCACCGCCCAAAGGCACCCCATAAGTTTTTAAAAAATGAACACTTAAAGCCAGTCCAACCAGTTTGCTTTATTTTTTTTCTCTTTACTATAATCGATTTTTGATATAATTCTAAAACTGCAGGCCAATCCGCAATCCCAAGCAAGACCCACCAAAAACCACCCACACGACCCACGTAGCCAAACAGACAAAAGAGGGGTGGTTTATACCATCCAGACACAGCCCCACCAAGTCGGTCATACCTACACTTTGGCCTGACCCAGTGACTACATTACCCTAACCATTCACGATTATCCTGTCTAGCTGGAAATATACTGATTCCTCCCTATTTTAACTAACTGACATTACTGGGAATTATCAAATCCTACACCCCCATAACTGATATACTAAAACCAGCCTTGAAAAAACTGGTGCTTTAATTAACTACAGAGTAGTACTGACTAATTATTAAAACACAATTAAAAATAGGTCTGTTACGGTCAACTGCATACTGGGACAATTAGCCCATCCAATACCTGACTTAACCTCCCAAGGACTTTTACGCTTTACTGTGGAACCTTAGCTAAACTCAGCAATACCTGTGACCTACCTGGTACTACAACTTAATAGTGCGCAATACCTACCTTTACTTACAACATGGTCACTTGTGATGTTAGACTCCACAAGCACTCCATCCATGCCAAACTAACGTAGCATAAAGCTAACTCAACCTTCAACCCCGCAACAATTAACCCAAAAACCACACCGCGCAACCTCCGGCTTAGCTACTAAACTGTCTTCGATTGTTACATACACAGCTACTCCTTACCCCCACTACTCCTTTCTTTAAAATCAACACGTGAGATGTGTACACCAGTCACATACAGGCAATCTTCATGCAATTCTATATATGATTACAGTCACCAACTACATTACTTCTATTACAACTACACCCTCCGCGAACGGTCTTCCGAATCCCCGAGAAACCTACCATTAAAAAAATCAGAATTGATTAACCCGCTTGGACCTTTCCTTAAAAATCTATTCCCGACTGATACCCCCCGCACCTTACCACGGGAGACACAGGAAGAATGCTAACACATTCCTGCAAACGTTACCAATTCCGCCACTACCATCCATTCTGTTTATCCGTTTTGTGGAAAACTACCTAAATAGATATTTTTACTTTATTACAAATAACCTGACTTTAACACTGCTAAATGCGCCGTTAGTCAACATAATGAAGCTCTTACCACAGAGACAAGCTCAACAAAGAGCTCCCAGACTACTTAGGCGACACTTAAATAATAACGCCCTAGGTACTAAAGCATTCAACTTCACATCTCCATGAAGCACCACTGTCCGGGGGATCCATTTTACCCCGCCATACTCACCACCGACCGCCACCCTCAAGCTCCTCACTGCGCGAATAATGTCCCCAATTTATATTACTTCACGTGATGATATACACTTTACCACCTTACATTACGAGACTTATTATTAACAGCACTTTTTTACAACAATAACTCCACGTACCTGTAACTAATACCCTCACTTTCGCAAGCAATAAAAAGAAAAAAACTGTATTACAAACTGAACACTCTCAATTACCTGGCAAACTTTTACAAAAAGGTACATTTTTACACGGACTAAATAAAGATACCACTAAGCTGATATACTGAACACTAACTGTAAATATCTTTCATTAACTTTACAATTTGACATACTCTACTTATTGGCGGTGTCACTGGATGTTACTAGTACATCCCCAACAAATGACCAAAGCCTTTAATCAGGTGAGCCTACCGGCAACCACCGAGTGTGCCAGCCCACCCAACCCGGCGGGGGTGTGGGAGGGGGGGGGGGGGGACCCTCCGCTTAATTCCGCTAAAGATCAAAGAAGATCCATAATAACAACACATCACCAGTCACAAACGCCAAGTCACCATAACCATGAGTCCCACCCCCCTATCCCAAAGTGCGCTAACCCCCCCCCCAAAAATTGCCCGTCCTGCACCGCACCGCTATCACCCGATCCAGATGAAGCACCCAAACCCCACCATTCGACTGTTTTTAGGACCAAAAAACTTCACACCACATAACAAACCCGCACCCCATATGTTATGCCAAACACTACATGCACCCCTCCCATGTGCCTCCTATACAACCCCCCCATAGCGTAACCTACGACTCTCATACAGTGTGCTGGACCAATGGGATTATTTTAACCCCCCCTATATTTTATGTAGTTATTTTATTTATCTTACCAACGTACCCCGAATATATAGCGACCACTAAAAATAGCAAATCAACACCCCCACAAACTCCCCAATAAACCCAACCCCCCCCACCAAACACCTTACAACACAAAAATAACAGAACCCAGGGTCAGCCATACCAAGCTTCATACCCCAAAAGCACTGAAACTCCCATCCACAACCCCCAACTAACCAACAACACCCCAAAACGACACCCCACCCCCAACCCACCCCACCAACACATAACACCCCAACTCCAAACTCCCCCCACTACTCCCACACACCACCCAACACACCCAACAACTGCGAAAACCACACCCAAACACGTCCCCCAGTATACATTTCTACCGTCCACCCAAAGCTCCCCCCACTACCCACGTCCCCACGTGGGGGGCCCCCCCCCACCCACCAAATTACCATGATGTCTCCTGGGGGGGTTTTGCAACTAGCCAACACACGTCTAATCCAAACCACCAACCAACGCCATAGCCAAAACCCCCAACCAAACCCAGCGTACACGAACCACACTAATTCCTAGCCCCACAAACAGCACCCACAACGGGCATATCCCAATTTTCACCCCCCCATACCCCCGCCACCAACTCCCAATTTCTTTACTCGCAGACTAACCTTACAATATTACAACACAATCCAAAATCCTAAAAACCCCTAACTAATTATAAAGGACACAACATCGGAGGCTTCCCACACGCCACACATGCCCCACCAAGGTCCCAAACAATAACCCCCCCACACAACGTAAACCCAATTGTTTCAAACAAACCCCATTCAACTAGACATCCAGCCTTGAAACTCCCTATCAAATCCACTAATTGACCGCCACCACCCTACAACCAAACAAAAACAGGACTCCCCCTTAACCACCGAGAACCAAAAACAACTGCCACCCCCAACTCCAAACTGACAACCTCAACTGTTACCTAACTCCTTACCTTGACACACTTTACTACAGCCTTACTACGCCTACAAGCCCCAACCCACACTTGGATCCCCACGCCTTACCATTACCATACTGGCCCTCACCCAATTGACGCCTGGGCCTGCAAGCCTGGAACTAGGCAGTAACCTACTTAGCGGAAAACCATTAATTACCGATAAACCTTACGCTTCCCACCCGATCTTTACTTAAATGTCCCACACTGACAAACTGGCCCAACGACCTAACTTCGACTTTTTTACTTACCGGCCTTTTACTGGGAGAAGGGGGAACCACTCGATTACAACAAGGTGCATCACTGGTGAGCTACTAACACCCTACCATTAAAACGTTCGAAATAAAGCATGGAAAACGGGGTAAACGAGCAACTACCAATGTGACGAACGGATTGGCGTGATAACACCTTACGGAACAGTAGCTCTCGGGGAGTAAATACCGGGCAGGGGGGGGGGGGGCCAACAAAAAACTGTCCAAAACTAACTCTCTGCAAAATATACATCTAAAACCATAACTAACCTCTCAACTGACAGGGTGCGCTGACCCACCTTGTACGAACGCACCTGCCGTGACTAGTTGCCGGTGAATAAAGATCACTACCCCATAGACACCCTAACAAACAGCCATATTTTACCGGGGAGGGTAAGAACAGAAATTGGGTGCTGCCCTGAGTGGGAAATGTAGCGTAAGGCTGCACTGGGGACTTCGGCCTGTTTACTCTTTCGAACCCATGGGAATCCCTATTTAATCTGACCTACACTATTATTTGTGTAAAAAGTAAGGGGAACCCAGGATACCCAATAACGAATGGACTGACATACTAGGGATTGGGATACACAGAAAATCGACACTAAAAAAATGAGACAATCCATAAAACCAAGTACATTCCTATAAACCATATCACCTAGGATCATTCTATCGAGATAGGGGCTCGGGGGCGGTATCAGGGGCGGAAATACTGATCAAGTTTAAATCTAAACCTATGACTCAGAACGTTCTTAACTTCCCAATACTATTACCTGTAAGTTTCTTGACTTCATCTTCTATTGGGGGTTAGAAATTGGTCAATTCATACATTTGTTCCATTTTAAGTAAGCTTACTTATCTCTTTTTATGAGATTTTAGTTAATGGTATAGGTAACGTCCTTTGCAACGGGGGGTGGATGACTCAATAGCAAACAACACGATTTTACCGAGGTTATTTATTCTGTAGGCGATTCCTGTCTATTAACCTGGTATAGTCTAACTTTTACTTTAACTAGTACTCTGTGACCCTAATTACTCTCACTGTAAGTACTACTGGGGGGTGTACTTTACAGAGCTTATTGGGCTACAATAACTAATTATCTGGTTCCTACTTGGGGAGTGTTCCCATTCCATTTATCTGGATCTCACAGCCTATAACTAATATGACATTACGAAGGGGGGGGGGGGGGATACTGGGGGCGGGGGCGGGGGTGGGGGGGGAAAGGATCTTACAATCTTTCATTTCACTCTCCAGACTTTCGTAATTTTTACATATTGATTTTCAACGTACTTGAGGTCTCGTACTGGGATTCCCCGGAAGAGAAATGAGTAAAGATCAGACAACCAGACAGTGATATTGGAGCAGTGAGAGGTCTCATTCAAAAACTAAAAACAGAGAGTCACAAACTGCGTCATTTCTCTGATCTTAGTTTTATACGCCCCAAACATATTTTTTCGTGATAGATTTCCTCACTGGTGGGGTTGCTTCTCTAGGGGGGGGTTTTAATACATTCTGTCTCTAGGTCCATATAATTCAGATTCATTTGTATTGTGTTGATCATTCTTGCTCTGAGTAGCGTGTCTGTCTTCTTATCAAATAGTCAGTCCTATGAGGACATGATTTAGGAGCTCAATTCCTAGGGTGCTTTCACAGAAAAATAAAGAACCTAAAATCGACTCGGGGTGGGGGATCGTTAATTCGGCTCTTCAACTGTCAAGCAGCATCATCCGCCTTGGCATGGCGGAGACAGATATCGCCGGTTAGGTATGGGTCCCTCAAAGATTAATGGGGGGGGGGGGGGATTTGAGGGTGGGGGTTATAATTACTAAAGGTGAGTATATAAAATCTTTTTGACCAAAAATTAGATTCAAGTGAGTATAAATAAAAATCTTAAAAAAACCCTGTCCGTTGTTCTCTTTATGAATGTTCTTTTCTCAGTCTGCGTTTAGGGGGGGCGCCATTGCAAAACCTTTTTTCTAGCGCGCTCTCTCTAGCGTTGCCCCTGACTCCCTTTATTCGCTAGTCCAGAGTTGTCTTCTCAATGAACATAACACATACAAGGAATATATCATTCTCTCCCTCCGAGTTCTCTCATAATATTATATGTTAAATCCTTATGAGTATCTTCTATCTTATGTTCCAGCCAGCGATAGTCTACTAAATGTGTCTTGCCGATACATGCCCACGTGTGACATCGGAGTCTCGGAGGCAGGTGAGTGCCTGTAACCGTGAAGGGGTAATGCGTCAAATGGTATACCTTCGCGAACTTCGCTGGGTTCGGAGCCGAGTATTTGGTGTAGCGGGAGAATCGTGGGACGCGGCGCGGGTGGCGTGCCCAACAAGCGCCGGAGGACTCGCTATGGACCTTATCCATCTCATATACAATGGTCTCATTATCTCACTTAACCGGGGGTTAGCTCCTAAATTCACTGTGCAGCTCAATGATGGGAACCAAGGGATCGGGCAGGGGGGGGGAGGTCATCAATAAATCTGACAATCCTTGGATGGCGAATATTGGAGCTAACCCGTATTTACATGCTTACATCGCACAGGGGGCGGGGGATTACACGTAGATTATATCGAAGCAAGCACAATTCTAGGCACAAATGGGTATGGGAAGGGGACATCTACACTCAGCCAAGGACATTCTTCTTACTTCTTTAACATAGCACATGTGAGGGCAACTTTCTTATCTGAGGGGGGGTAGGGTAAGCAGAAAGCACGGGGGGGACTAACCATTTATTAGGGGCGCAATAATATTAAGGGAACCTTGCTACAGCTAACTGTCAACCTTTGTTGTCCGGTGTACAAAGCATATTTGTTTTGATGGTGCGTTTATGCTGATATATTATGCCTTATTCTTACCTTGTAAGGGGGTATTCAACACTCGGCGCTTATTACTTGGGACAATGATGGGGTACTGTCCCGAGTGTTCCGTCACACGATAATAATGGTGTCGGACATGTTTCCAGTACCCGGGGTGGATGGTGAGACTTACATTGACAGACTAAGTGGGGGGGGGCGAACCGAAAGGAAAATTAGATGGCGAGTTCAATACAGTTCATGGGATGGGGGGCAATGCCTTCATTTTATTCCATAGAAACGGACTACCGGGCTAATGAAACATCACCAGTATGAGGCTTTACTCTGTAGTGCACAACGCAGCCATATATTGGTATTTTCCCATATATTGTCCAGGTTTCCCCAGGCAGAAAATGGGGGCAACTACGGATCACCCCTACACGTCACTACCATGTATCCAGCAACCACATGGGGGGGCTCCTCCTTCAGTGATTTCTGACATCCCACAGTAAACGATTACTTTCAGGAACACGGGGGGGGCATCAACAATGGCAACAATGTCCGATAAAAATTTAACTAACCTGGGGGGGGGGGGGGCGGATCAGGGCGTTTATTTGGGGGGGGGGGGGGGGGGTAGGGGGGTAATCATCTCCTTCCGCTAATCCTCTTTCTTGTATTATATTTTAAGCTTTAAAGATGTCTTATTCTAATTACCTTTTTTACGCTATAACCGATGCTATATTTCTATTTTTAAATATCTTTTTCAAATCTCTAAAAACAAACTTTCAGCCTATTTTTGTTTATTCCGCTATCATCCGCTGGTACTTTATTTAGGGGGGGAGTGCGGGGGGTAGAAAGCGCACAGTATCCAGTTTCATTCCGGGGGGGGGGCCCATCGGGGGGGGGGGGGGGTTTAGGGGCTATCATACGAGTCTCCATCTGATGTACCTGAAGGGGGGGGGTCCTCAGCCGTCAACTTTGCTAGGGTATTGGGTCTAGTGGAAACAGGGTGGGGGGGGGGGGGGCGGGGGGGGCGGATGGGTTTTTGACAATGAACTTTGTTAGACAGGATACTTCCCGTAGAGACGTGACAAGGGATGACTTATTTGGGAGGAACAGGTCATGGCATTGAACATGGGTGCATGGGTATTCGCACTGGGCTCAAAACCTCGATCCAATTAGGGTGGGGGACCTGTGTCCTAAAATCCCTACTACACATTTATCCCTTATCACCACTTGCATAAGGTTGAGATGCGTGGGAATGAGAATATACAACATTAAACACATTCCTCCATACCGGTTTAGAACGGGGTCGGGCGAGTGCTCCACTTAATTTGCTCCACTAGGGATCGCGCAAATTATACTTATGCGCGGCGATAAACCGCACATTTTAAACAAAAGGGGGGTATATAATAGGGGGTCGGTTATAATAGATACATTTCTCAATTTTTACGCCGATAGAGTATATTGTTTACGAAAATTAAGGGACGACCTAGTCATACGAACTAAATCCCTTTATAGCGTTGAGACTATCGTTACTTATAATTTAGGGGACATGGTAACGAAGTTTGATGCTGTCCCTTCTTCCCTATAGCCTTTACATCTACTAGCATACCTTTTTACTTAACAATACTTACTACTAGGACTACAAGGTACTATACTTCACTACAGGCTTTTATCCCTAAAAATCCTTAATCTTTCTTCTAACCAACGTTCAAAATCCTCAATAATAATATTTTTTTATAATTTCATATTTATATTTTTATTTATATTATTATATAATATACACGAAAACTCAGAATTAGTCAACAGGAAAAAGACAAAGTTAAAGCAATTTCCATTATATCTGAAATATTCCCCTTATCTGAACGCGGGCCTTTATCAGAAAACGCGAACGAACGCGAACGCGCCAAAAAAACATTAAAACAATTATTAACACGACGGATTATAAATTACAGTAAAAAATAAACTGATTACAATCATTACAGCGATTAACGAAAAAAATAATAACATATACCGGGGGACGAAACAACGGCAATTTTTTCTTTTTTCTTTTTCTAATTCTTTTACATTTTCTAAAACTATCCAATCTTATAATCTAACATTTTCCCTATTTCTATTTTTCTACAACCTAGAGAGCACTCAGGGCCGTGGACTAAGCTATCAAAGTGCAGAGGAGGAGAAGAGGGGGCCTCTGTAAACGCGGCCTAAATAAACCAACAAATAAAAAAAAAACAATAAAAAATAAACCAACCCCAGTCCCGAAATACCCAACAAACCCCAACGCCAAAAAATAAAACAAAAAAAAAAAAAATAACCCTAGCCCTATAAAAAACGCAAACAAGAACCAAAACAATAGACAAGATAAATTATATAATCGGCCTTTTTTCTTCGGGTCGTAGATTTTAGTATTTTTTCATGCCGATTCGCCATTTTCGGCTTAACATTTAATGAACGCAAGCTAGACCCTCGCGAACGCACCAACAGCTACATTCGTAAACCATGATGCTAACGAAATCCTATCCTTATCGTCAGAATGTCCATCCAATCAGGTCCATACATTCTCGGGGGCTCATCTCAGTTCATAATCGCTGTAAACCTAGCAAGACGACATCGTCAAATCAAGCGATACTTGGGAAGATCCACTATATTTCCGGGGGGTTAGTTGAATTTACTTACTATACAATCCTAACATTAACACGAAAGTACCGACAGAGTATAAATTCCCTGAACAGCTCGAAACCCCACTAATGCCCTGAGTAAGGTCCTTTACGTCTATACGAAGAGCGCGCAATTACTATCTAATTTTCTTCTTGTCCATATGAAGGGAGGGCCATCCGAGTCTAGGGTCATTTTGGTTTCCCTAAAGACAACACCGAGGACCAAAATATCACTAAGATACTTTAACATCTCCCAACTCTAAATCCCATAATAACAATCTCTAAAAAAAACATCCTCTTAATCCTAAGACTAAAAAGCAAGTGAGTGCAAGGAAAAAAAAACTTATTTATATTAAATACTTTATTAATTAAATATAAATAATAACTATTTAAAATAAAATAATACAATTAAATAAATTTCATATATGGAAGATGGTTCAACAAGAAAAAATCCCTCATCAAAATTCACAAACCATCAGCGGCCCTTATCCCTTTTCAAGCATTCTCCATATATCCACTGTTTAAATCGGGGGTTGCAGGATCTAAATAAAGCTCAGATAACATTCCTAAGACGTCTTTCACATAACACACAATATCCACATCATTTCAAACATCATCCGCGATATCCTCAGCACCACCAATTACACCAACATCCTCGAAATCAAAAATCCACTAAAAGCAATCATGGCATCCAACAACAATGTGCCCCAACGACAAACCAGCAATAACCCACAAAAACCCATACCAAATAGCGATCTACCAGACCAATGCAAACTTAACAAGAAGGCCACCACTAACCCATCACAATCTACCCCAAATCTAACATGCCACATCCCCCCAGCCAATTGAAAGGTTCGCCACAATAAAAGTCCGACTTGGTCAAAACAGCAAAAAATAATGCCCAATCAAAAAAAAGCAACAGCTATTTGGAAAGCAGATTAATAAAAAACACCTAGCATTTACACACAAACAACAAACCAACATATTAAATAAAGTATAATCGACGCAAATACCACCACCCTACAACAGTATCAAATCCAATTGTTGAAAACAAGAGAACAATAGGAGCCCATCCAATGTCAGCTCACTCCAAGAAATACAGACCATCGAGCAGTGCGCTTCATCACAATGGAGAAAAATATAGCGGCTACATCAAACACACGAACGAGCTTCAATAAAAAAAACTGAACCAGGATTTAGTACGCCATCCGGACCTCGCACGGCACTTGAACCAAAATTGAATTGAATGGCAAAAACGAACATCAAAAATATGGTGCCAAAACATCCATGCAACAGCAAAAAAAAACGAGTGGCATACATAGGCAACGGCAAACAAACTAATGGCCAGAACGGTGCAACCCACGAGATCGCACTCAGAAACCCCCAAAACAACGAACATAACAAACAATACAAATACAACGTGGCCTTTGATGCACTCCTAGAAAAACAAAATGCCCCTAAGGTGCCCTGGCTGATATATATTGGGGGCTGTGCTGCATGGTAAAGTAACAAAAAACCCGTATCGGGGATTATGCACATGATTCAACGGTTGAGGCTAGCCAACGGACGCCGTGCGGTGGGTACACGGACTGGCTAGCTGCTCTGTGTCTCGAACGATTGACATGTGCGTGGCTTGGTAACAAAAAAAAAACAAAACAAAAACTGGAAAGGACCCAACAAAAAAAAAAAAAAGCAAAACGCCCTACGCAACACCACTGTACGTTGGCTACATACCAACATGCAGAAACTAGCGGGCAAAACCTTAAAAACCTCCAATACTCCCAGACTCCCTCCACCGCTCACTCCACCCAAACACACGAACGTGGGCGGCCATTTCATATTAGGAGTCTAACAAACGACACAGAAAAATTGGGGGAGGCATTGGCCAACGCACAATCCTAAATACATATGTAAAGATCACTTATCCCCACGCACAAACAAGCCATATGACATTAACAAAGCTGAACACCACAAATTGCAACGTGCCACGACACAACAAAACCGTCCCACAACCAACACACCACACCCCCAAACACACAACGACACCCCCACACCACCAATAGAGAAGCCAGGCGCCACAACCGCAAAAAACCAATCGCCCAATACCCACAACCGGGCCACAACCAAAAACCCCCTAAACCCCACAACAGCCAACCTACCAGAACCCACCAACAAATACCCCACAAATCCCACCACCCAGCCCCACCCACCCATCCAACAACCCCCCACCCGTACCAAAACCCGACCACCCCCAAAACCCCCCCCCGACAAAATCATGCCCCTACCAAAAACTCCCACTACCCACACACCCACCCTAACCCCCCCACCACCCCCCCTCACCCCGCACACACCCCCACACCTACCACCCACCCCACACAACACCCACCCCCCCCCACCAAACCGGGACCGGGAACTCCACTCCCACCCCCACACCGTCCCAACCAGTCCCAGTTTAACCCACCCCAACACCTAATACAACCATGCTTTAATAACATCCCCAGAACACTCCCCACACTACCAACCTTAAGCCAAAACCATCTAACCCTTCTCGCCCCCCCCGGGGGCCCCCCCAGAAAACCACCCCCCACCCAACCCACAAACACCCCACCCCCTCCACACCTGACTCCATACTATACCACCACACCAATATCTAAACCACAAGCACGACAAAAATTCGTACCCTACCATACTCCAAAACACTATACTTCTCTTCCAACGAAATCAACCTCGTAACAAACCAACACCACCATACCAAACCCAAACCAGCTTAACAACCGCCAACCAAAACAACTCCCCCACCTACCCACGCCCCTCCCCCCCCCCCACCTCCCCCACCACTAGTCCCCCCCCCAACAAACACCCTACACCACCCTAAAACACATTAACTCGACAGTGCAACACATCACATAAAACGTAACAACCACATAGTACCAGACATCAACCCACCACACGCATGAACTGTTCACACCCTATCAAACCAGCCACTAAACGAGAACAAAATCCACAACACGTACACAAACCCGTCTTAAACAGTGCACCCGAAAGTGCCTAATCTGTATCTTAAGAGTCTGAAATAATTAAAACACAGAAAAACAAATTTTTACCCACCTCAACGTAATTACAAACCAAACATCTACCAAACTCACAACGCAAGACCACTAAACAAACAAATTTAACACACATACTCAAATACCAAACCTCAAGTACAAACCACAAACAACTCTATCCAAGTGTTGTTCCTGACAACGAGACACACACCATACACTGATAAAACTAACCGCCATTCAGAAAAGAACCAAGCTCACCCCTCCTCCAAACCAAGCTTTCTGAACACTGATCCACACCCCACCTAAATAACAATTATTCACTAAACATACAAGGCGGGATTCTTTCAAACATCTCCCCCCACCACCCATCTGAACCAACCCCATCCCAACACCATTGGCCCAACAATCATCCCATGGAACCACTGGGACCTCCCCAGTTACAGGACCACACTAGACACCGAAAAAACACACGACAAGCATATTACCAGACTAATTACAAACGAACCCCCACAAACAGAATCAAACCCACTTCAAAATCCTAAAACCCCACTTAACATCAACAACTCAAACAGTTACCAAAACCATGAACACAGCAAACTAGCATCAACACACTACATCCCAAACAACTCAAGAACACACCTAACTGCCAACACAAAAGGATCCCCAGATAACCCTCATGTAACCCACCAAAATATCCAACAACCCGAATCAAAATCCTAGACTAACTCAGCAAATCACCAATCACTCTCAATCAATTAAATACTAAAACTGGTTACATCAATGACTAAAGTGATAACGCCACCAACAACTCTACAACCAACTCAGAAAATGCCAATGCCAAACTCCATTACCAACTACCCAAACCAAAAAAAAAACATGATCCTCCGAAAAAACAAAATGTCATCAACCACAATAAACAGAAAAATAAAACAAAAAACAACCGACACCAACAAGCACGAACCATACAGGCATCAACAACAAAACCAAACAACAATATTACATAAAACTAACACTGCTAACATCACCACACCTAAATACACAAAGTAACCCTAACCGTTCCGATTAACTGATCCTAAAACAATTACAAAACAAAAAAATGATAACTAAAAGAAAATAACAAACGTGAACCATACTCTCTACACAACCCAAAAACTTAAGTCTTCGACAAACATCAATAAACTGGGGAAACACACCGGCTCAAACACTTAAAAAACGAGAACCCCATCCCTACTCTACAAACATGACTAAGCAACCAATAGGAATCACCACAACATAAAATACAACAGCGAAAAACAACACCAACAACACAAAAAGTACCGATCTACCGCACCATGGTTTCGGCATCACGTTGTCGTCAAAAAAATATAATAAAACTTTCGAAGATCCTACTGAATCGCAAGAAAGTAACAAAAATAGAAACCAAAAAACTGAATGGACCACACCCCCAACACCAACCAAGACTCAAAAAACCCCCTAAAATAAACAATGAAAAAAGCGAAACAAAAGAAATCCAGAACCCACAAACAAGAATTAAAAACCCCAAACAACCCTGAACCCATTACTAACCAAACGGACACTCCAAATACAAAAATAAAACATATAACACCATAATACACCAAAAAAAAACCAAATTCACTTCAAAAGTTGTAAACCTAATAACAGAAATCACAAAAACACAAATGGCAGGCCATTAACAACAGGGTAATAAAAAAAAAAACACAACGCAAAAACAGATAAGGTAACAATTAATCAAAAAACCCGCCAGACCTGTAAGATACAGCCAAAATCAACAATATCAACCCTCGAACCAATACAAAACAATGTAAATAAACCCCAAACGAACCCACAAATACACTAGTTCCTTTCACAATAAAAGGATATTCATAACAACATAAGTAAAATTCTACAGCACCATATACATAATCCAAAAAACTGGGGTCACCCCGCCAACACCATCAAAACAACACATAATCCATAAGAACAAAAACAGTTAACCACCAAGCTGGCGTCATAAAAAATTCAACGGGATTCAACGGGTCCAACCCATAAAAAACAATATCTCAATGGATCAGGAAAAACCCAACGGACTCTAACATACAACAAATAATAGGCAAGAGAAAAAATTAACAAATTTATAATCCTGAGAATTTAATAACCCACTCGGAAACAAAAAAAAAAAACACAACGCAAAACCCATACACTCCCCGTCTAAACAAAAATTCCCCAACCTATATGACGTACCATAAATAAAAGCGCCAACAAAATCACCCCCAAAAACTCAGAAAAAACCTCAACACAAAATCCTCAAAAAACCAAGGAAAATCACCAATCTACAAACAACAAAACAAATTGCCCCCAAAATAAAAACACAAGCCCAAAAAATCACCCCGCAAAAATACAAAAACCCCAAAAAAAACCAAACAAAAACAAAACAAAAAAAAAGAACAAAAAAAACAAATAAATAACAGTTCCCTGGCTTCGCCTCACATCACAAGACTAACCAACCCCCGATGAGGTAAAACCCAACATCAGACCAACAAGAACAACAGTGAAACATCTCGCTTAAACAAAAAACCCATAACAGAACAAAAAAACCCATCATACGACTGCCTCCATCAAACCTAAAACCATAAACCTGAAACCGCCCCCCACAAACCAACCCTAACCGGACCCCACAACCCCGCCCCCCCTCCCATGTATAAAACAGCAACACGTCACACTCCCACCCTACCGACCCCTATCCTCTACCGTTGTGACCGAGCTAAATGTAAAAGCGCACCCACACCAAGTACGGTACCAAAAAAGGACGTGGTGGGATTAGCAATCGCTCCGAGAGACGCTATACACACAGTTGGGGCGGGGGGGGTGGGATAGTGGGAGGAGTAAGGGGTGTGGGGGGTGAGGTAATTGAAATAGTTATACTCATAAAAAATAATAAAAAAAAATAAAAAAAATAAATGTAGAAACATTTGTGTTTATGAACAAAGCTTCTATTGAAGATTTGCTATACATCCGTATAGTGAGCGATGCTCAAAAGGGAACCAGAAGCCATTTTTGATTCTAACTTTTTGTCGATCATCAATCAGAGAACGGGGATGCCCCTTATTATCAGGTGATGATTAAGAGATCACAGTTATAAAGAAAACACAATACTGGTGGGTTAACATTATCTTCAGATAGACTTGCTGAACTTTACCTAAAGGAATCTTCGCTAGAAAAAAGGTTCTGTCTAGGAGTCAGGCTTGAACAGTATTTATTAACTGACACGCTCGGTCAGTAAGGCCTGATGATTATATTGATAAACAGTGGAAATCTAAGTGCTTGTCTACAGATGTTCCATTGTGATGTTATTCAACATGAATGCTAACTTAAGATGGTAGACCATTGATCAACAATATGCTGTTTATGTCGACCTGTGTTCCTGTAACTATCCTTGTACTGTCGAAGTGTGTACGTCCTATTAAACAGTATGAAACGACCACAGTAGTCCAGCCATCCTTGACTTCCACCTGTGATTGGAGTGAGTGTCCTGTGAATCTGTCGAACTGTCATCCATTCGCGTTTGTCATTATTGATGTTCACACTCACCCATTGCATCAGAATATACGCACTTAACAGTACACCTTGTCAGGGCCCCAACAGTCGGTAACCTGACCCATTTACAGAACATTGTGACTGGACGAGCTATATCACAAAAAAACAGTCCATGTCAATCTGATGCAAGAAACAAGAGTTATCAGAGCCCTGCAGAGGTCCCTGACATGGAATGATATATGGCCTATGGCACGTTTTAGGCTCATCTTCGTTGTCAGATCATTGTATGACCTGCTGCCGTCGGCCACCAACCTTGTGAAATGGGGAAAGTCGGATGATGAGCAGTGCCCCCTGTGCCAGGGGAGGCAGACACTTGAACACGTGCTCTCATCGTGTAAAGTGTCATTAGGGCAAGGGCGATACACTTGGCGCCATAACAAAGTGCTAAATGAGCTTGCTGCGGCAATAGATCTGGCAAGGATGAAGGCGAATAGCAAACCCAGGCCGAGCACCGCAAATACATATTTTCTGAGGGCAGGAAAATCAGCACACCCCAAACCGAGTAAACCTGGTAGAAGTTTACCATCTCTTCTAGACTGTGCAAACGACTGGGAGATGGCGGTAGACCTACCTGGACGAGGGGCATATCCAGAGAGTATCAGGAAATCGCGGAGACGGCCGGATATAGTGCTTCATTCTTCAGCAACGCTTCAGGTCATACTGATTGAACTGACCGTGCCATTTGAATCCAGATTAGATGAGCAACATTCGTTCAAAGCGGCCAAGTATAGTGATCTGGCCGCGGATCTGAGACACGATGGGTTCACTGCAAGGGTCATGGCCGTTGAAGTGGGCGCAAGAGGGCTTGTGGCTGCATCAGTGTATGATTTATTGAAACTATTGGGGCTGAGGGGACAGTCGAGAACAAGGGCACTGAAGAGGCTTAGTGAAACTGCCGAAAATGCATTATGCTGGCTGTGGAACAACCGCAATGGGCAATGGAAATCGTGACACTAAACGCTGCGGTACAGAAAACACCAGGAATTTTTCTAAGTCCACAATACGCTGGGTTTTTGGGGTACTAGTAAACGGGCTGTGACTCAGGGGCGACAGGCGGTGTATACTATAAGGGGTGTCAGTAAAAGAATTTCAGTGACGAACACGCAGTGGCTAGACTCGTTGACTTCGCGACGGTGTGTCAGTGTGTGCGCCACGGAACGAAAGGAATAATTTGTCTTCTCTTTGTTACTTTCACAATTGCCTCCACGGCTGGCGGAGTTGTGGATTTTAAAGTTGCTACCATAAGTGGAATGGGTTCATTTTCGATACAAGACAACAGGAAGCTGAGACGCTTGGGAGTCATGACCCAAGTGGGCCCACCCCCCTTAGAGTGTAAAGGAGTATATAGGGCCGAAACACTTGTTGGACGGGGGGACGACTTCTGATGATCAGATTGCTTCCTGTTGTATCGCTCTGTAAAGAGTTTCCTATCATAAGAGGTGTTAGGCACAGAATGTCAGTTGCTAGCGCGCAGTGGCTAGCCTCGTCGGCTTCGCGCAGATGTGTCCGTATCTGTCCCTAGTTGTGTGCGACGGAACGAACGGAGTAATTTGTCTTCTCTTTGTTACTTTCACAATTGCCTCCACAGCTGGCGGAGTTGTGGATTTTAAAGTTGCTACCATAAGTGGAATTGGTTCATTTTCGATACAAGACAACAGGAAGTTGAGACGCTTTGGAGTCATGACCCAAGTGGGCCCGCCCCCCTTATAGTGTAAAGGAGTATACTGGGCCGAATCACTTGTCCGATGGGGGGACTTTTTCTGATGATCAGATTGCCTCCCGTTGTATCGCTCTGTAAAGAGTTTCCTATCATAGTTGCATGGTCAAACCAGTGACAATCGGGAAAAGACCGATGGACTTCTGGAAAGACAGATGACACTGGGAAAGACTAGAAACCGGCTGACCGCGTTAGCACCCCGTAAGCTGTATTACAATTGCTACAGGACCCAAAAAGTATAGATGCCCCCAGGATTCACCGAAAGGGGGGGGGGGGGAAGAATGATGAATCCACAGGCGCCTCATTGGAATCGACCAGACTTGTTACACGGATTTCGAGCTCTGAACAACGGCTGGAATTTCCATGTTCCTGTGGTAGGAAATTGTTTACTCAGAGAGGAATGAAAATCCACAGAACGAAAAAGGGGTGTGGGAGTTCATCAGGTATAAATCAACAGCGCTCTGTCTCGACGGGTAAGACGTTAGAAGAACGCAGCCAGGAGTCAATCCACAGTGCTGAGTATATTCAAGTTGATCTGCCTGATGATGATCTCACACACTTCTTGGACGGGAAGAGAGATGCAATCAAGTTTCCGCCTGCCAGTGCAAAGGGACTTTGTGAACAGCTGGACGAAGCCTTGGCAAAAGAGTTGGACAGCAACCTGAAGCAGATAACTTTGGAGAAGAAGCTAGAAATCTTCGGCGACATAATATACCTGCACTGTCGCAAAGTTCGAATAGGGTATTTGAATGAGTATTTCATCCTGGAATTACACACTGTTCACGATCATAAGATAGGAGTACAGGAATTGTTAACATGACGTAATCAAGTTGTCACTTGCTATTGTGTACTTAACCAAATCATTGTATGGAAGCCAATTATGGGCTAAGGAATCTATCATATGATGTTTACAGGAAATGAATAATCACATGGAACTGGCTGTAAGAGAAATGAAGTTATATGTCCTGTGCAAACTGTTAGCACAATTTCTGAAAATGTGATGTTGTGTGTGTGTGTGGAGTGGTGCTGGACCCTACATGGAATGCGGTTATCTTTCATTCCAGGTTCTGTCTCGATATTACAAAGTACGAACCATCCACTGAGAGGAAGTTTGTTGGTGTCTACAGCTCCTTATATATCTGGAGCCATACCACGATTCCCAGCCTGGAGTTGCAGTTTGTGTAAACCCGGCCTGATGGATGCAGATCATCATCTAATAAGATAGGTGGAATCTAGTTCCACTGTACAGCACATCCCGTCAAAAACTACAGTTATAAAAACCACACATAATAAAAATAAAAAAACATTTAATGATGATATATGAAGGACATTGGTTAAATAAAGTGAATTCTACAGTCCAGGGACAGTGATTATAGATTAGTAAAGAAAGTAATTGACATTATCTCGTTACCTTTACCATATTATTCTTTATGGAAAAGTACATTCCATATTATTTATTTAATGTTGTAAATACCATTTGATTTCTTTTTAGAATTCCTGACCGAAAATATAAATCGGTAGAGGACAAATAAATTGTAAATAATTTCAGTCAGTCTTGCTTAATAATTTTTATTAAGTTAATGTTCTGTATTGAGATTTATTACATATAATTAATTCAATTTTCCCCTAGATAATTAACCAGTAAAACAAAAGTATATTCATTAATCAATGTGGGATCTAGAGAGGTAGCAGATAGATCTTCAGTACCCCACACTATCATCATACTTGAAGATTTACATAGCTTGACCCCACTATTGATGTCGATACACCCTTGCTCTTTTCAGAGAAGGGGGTATTTCTTATAAGACCAGTCTCTTATCTGGCACTATCCTGGTATCATCTGATACACCTTTGTGTCCAGGAAAGTCTTAACATCCAAACCTCTCGCGACAGCTGCATCAGTGTATGATTTATTGAAACTGTTGGGGCTGAAGGGACAGTCGAGAACAAGGGCACTGAAGAGGCTTAGTGAAATTGCCGAAAAGGCATCGTGCTGGCTGTGGAACAACCGCAATGGGCTATGGAAAGCGTGACAGTAAACTCTGCGGTACAGAAAACACCAGGAATTTGTCTAAGTCCACAGTACGTTTGGGAGCCGCGGTAGCATAGTGGTTAGTGCACTGGCTTCCTAGCGCAGTGGTCTATGGTTCGATCCCCAGATGAGGCGGGAATTTTTTAGGCCACAAACGGCTCCTGGGTCGACCCAGCCCCAAATAGGTACCAGAGTAACTCTGGGAAGGTTAAGGCGGCCGGCGTGATGCCGACCACATCACCCCTCGTGTTCCGACGGTCAAGATAATATGGGCCTAACACCATATTCCCAATATGCCTCAATGGGCGTGTAACGGGTTCCTTTACCTTACAGTACGTTTAGTTTTTCATTGTACTGATGAAAGGGTTGTGACTGACGAGCAACAGGCGGTGTATATTATAAGAGGTGTTAGGCACAGAATGTCAGTTGCTAGCGCGCAGTGGCTAGCCTCGTCGGCTTCGCGCAGGTGTGTCCGTGTCTGTCCCTAGTTGTGTGCGACGGAACGAACGGAGTAATTTGTCTTCTCTTTGTTACTCTCACAATTGCCTCCACGGCTGGCGGAGTTGTGGATTTTAAAGTTGCTAAAAAAGTGAAATGGGTTCATTTTCGATACAAGACAACAGGAGGCTGAGACACTTGGGAGTCATGACCCAAGTGGGCCCGCCCCCCTTAGAGTGTTAAGGAGTATACTGGGCCGAAACACTTGTCCGATGGGGGACTTTTTCTGATGATCAGATTGCCTCCCGTTGCATCGTTCTGTAAAGAGTTTCCTATCATATATATATATATATATATATATATATATATATATATATATATATATATATATATATATATATAATATATATATATATATATATATATATATATAATATATATATATATATATATATATATGTTAGTTCATATGTCAGTAATATAAAATGTAAAATGACAACTTACGCCAATCCTGGCTCACAGACTTTTTTGCTCAGATGAATAAAAGAGACTTAATCGGCCTCTTAGACGCGTCAGGGGGTGTCGTTTCTTTAATAAGATAATTCCCTCTATGACTCCTTGTGTTTTCAGTTTCCTCAGTCCGGTGTCCTTATTAAAATGATAGAGATTTCCTGGGGTGTTTTTGTAAGTCCGTCAAGATTCTCCAAGAAAAGGCAAGCCTGATGAAAGGAATTCTGAATTCTAACTCTGGCAAGGTCTGGTGTCGTCGTGGCAAGCGTGGATCTCACAGTGTCTTAACACTGAAACGTGTCAGGTTATATTCACGGTCCTACCCCGCTGTTTGTTACGAAGCTAAGTAAAAAGCCAATCATTTTCAAACATGCATGTCCCGTGGGAAATTCAAAATTCAGACATGGGAAAATTTTGAACATGATGTAAAGGTCACGTTTCCCATATATGGCAATCGTGACATTCAAATATTCTCGTCAATGATTACGTATAACTTCTTACATCTACCCGGAAATATTACAACATTTCCGCTCAGGTGTGTCTGTCATCCCACCAGGTCGATTCTTCACCGGCGCTCCTTATGCAAACACAAACACCTGTTTGACCATCTGTGCTGTGTCTTATAACGACAATAATTAGTCGGTCACATGAGCCATGTCCGCGCTAAGTAAACTCGCTTGGCCATTTAAGGGCGAAAACAGTCGCACCCTTGTGGTACAAAAGGATTTTTGTCGGTCATCCTTGCATCACCGTCTATTCTATCCGCAGGGATAGACAGGTAAACACACATACATGTCGACTATCGCTGAGAGGAGTGTAAGAATGAAATACCAAATATCTGCTACACAAAGCAGAGAAAGAAAGAAAGTGCGACAATTAAAAGCAAGCAATGAAAATCAGTACAAAAAAGTTACTGATACTGCCGTAATGAAACAGAGATCGAGAGGGGTCGCCCCATTCTGTCACACATTAGTGTTTTTGTAACATTCTACCAAGACCGGTTCTAAGTACAATATTGGAAAATGAGAACCTCGTTGAAGTCAAGAATTTAAAAGTGAGAAATGTATGAATCATGAAATGTATTAGCCCGTGCAACATTTGAAAGTATTATCATGAAATATTAGAAAGTTAAGAACCACTTAAAGTATTAAAAACACAAGCCCGGACTTAAAGAAGCTTTTAAAAGCAGTAATCAATATAGCTAATATTGGTTCACTCAAAAGTGGTTTATGTCCGAGGTTTTTCATCCGCGTGTCGTAAACGATGGTGAAGACGAGGCTGTGTATGTTGCCGGCAATGCCATCATGTAAAACAAACAGTTACAGTAATATTCACTTGCCAAGCTCGTGAAGCATTGTGACACGGTCTTCATGCATGCGATAATGGTCCGATACTTATCAAGAAACTACAATGGAACAGTTATTCATGAAATAAAAATGTATTTCACTACTTGATTTCTCGACTGGAATCGTTACTAAATAAACGATTTCATAAATGCAAACTTGTGGATTAAAAAGACTAAAGTGTTGATTTAAACGCAGTCATATTTACTCCATAAAGTTGTAAGACAGCATTTTCTGGATGCTAAATAACACAAATATGTGAAATTCCAAGAACGAATATGACTCATTTTCGAGAGCTGCGCACGATCATTAAAAATTTCGGGTATTCTCTATAGAGGGTTCCTTCAATTATTGTTGCGCAGGCTTTATAAAATGCACAACCTTTGCGGGCAGACGCTGGAACTGGGTTGGCCATGTCCTCTGGAGGGACCCTAACACCATCACCAGAGCTGCTATACTATGGACTCCAGAAGGACGGCGAAAGATAGGCAGACCATAGACAACCTGGCGGAAATCAGTGGTCACTGAGATGCATGAACCAGAGTTGGGGCACTGAACGAAAAATGGCCACCAACCGAGCAAAATGGGGACAGTTTGTTGCTGCCCTACAAGACGCCACAAGGCGTGATGACCACTGACTGCTTTGTCAGTCAGAGGCTTAGGATACAAGAAGAAGAAAATTTATAAAAGAAATAAAATACGTTGGGAAGGATGACGTCAGAGTGAAAGTGTGACTTCAGAGTGAAAGTGTAACTTCGAAGGGAGATTGAACGTAGGTCGGGTCGGTGAAAGGATGTGTGCATTATTCATATCGTTCAGGTTTTGTGGAATTTCGAGGCATGTTGGCCTTTCAGGTATCCGTGGAGATAAATAATTAAATCACAGGCAGTGATATTGTATCTGCGGTTTAAATTAATCCGGGCCCAACAGTATAAATATGTGCAGTACAAATGACATGGCTCATGACAAAAAATACCGGACGTGTGATGTCAGAAAGTGAAGCTTGAAATGCTCTGATAACACTAGTCAACAACCAAAATGTACCAGAAATGAAAATAGCTGATCTTAACTAATTTTGGTGTGCTGAAAACGAAAATGACATTAAAAAATGTTGATTGGCTCTAGTTTTCAAGATATATGCTACTAGTTTATTTAATTACGGTAAATTTATATATATATGACGCAACTGTTGTGGGCGATTGCATAATTTTTTCTAATGACCAATAAAAATGTTACTAGAAGTTGATGATGCAATCCTACCTATGATTACATCACCTTTGTGTATAAATAATAAACCTTATCTCTGATTAAAAATTTTGCCATTAGTTTAGTGCATTTGTCCTTATCAAAAATATCGTAGTTAGAAATGCCAGAAGGCGTTACAGTTTGTATTTTGGCTGCAGAATAGGAGATCAAGATAAGAGCTGGGCGCCACACATATGCTGCAATAAATGCACAGCACATCTTAAACTGTGGTTGACTGGCAAAAGGCAAGCTATGCCTTTTGCAGTCCCAATGATTTGGAGAGAGCCCACTGACATCTCAACAACTGTTACTTTTGCATGGTCCCTCCAATTGGGAAAGGCATATCAAAGAAGAAAAAATGGATTTCTGGTTTAATGGCAGCCCTCAACATCAATTACATACCGGAAGAGTGGAGGCTTTTCATTGCTTCATCCAAGACAAGTCTTAAAGCTGTTTTGTTGAATAATGGTTATGTGTTACCGTCAATTCCAGTTGGTCACGCAGTTCATATGAAAGAAACTTATGAAAAAATTAAGCAGCTTTTGAAGTGTATAAACTACGATCATCATCATTGGTCACTTTGCGGTGACTTAAAAGTGGTCGCTCTTTTGCTTGGACTACAGGGTGGATACACCAAGTACTGTTGCTTTCTCTGTGAGTGGGATAGCCGTGCACGAAGTGACCATTACATCAGAAGACATTGGCCAATCAGGCAGTCATTGCAGCCTGGCAGTAAGAACGTTGAGAACCCAGCAGTTGTCGACACCAGCAAGATTTTGTTGCCACCCTTGCACATTAAGCTGGGTCTCATGAAAAACTTTGTCAAGGCAATGGAGAAAACAGATGAGGCTTTCAAATACCTCATCAGAAAATTTCCAAGACTGAGTGAAGCTAAAATAAGAGAGGGAGTATTTGTTGGTCCGCAAATTCGAAAACTTCTTCATGATGACGAGTTTCTTTGCGTGTTGCATGGCAAGGAAAAAGCAGCATGGCTAGCATTTAAGTCAGTGGTGGACAATTTTCTTGGAAACAACAGATCTGATAATTACAATGAAATTGTAGAAAATCTCCTTCTGAAGTATAAGAGTCTTGGCTGCAACATGTCTTTGAAAATTCATTTTCTGGATTCTCATCTGGATTTCTTTACGTCAAACTGTGGAGCGGTCAGTGATGAGCATGGTGAACGATTTCACCAGGACATTGCTGCTATGGAGACAAGGTATCAAGGCAATAGGAGCCCTTCAATGCTTGTTGATTACTGTTGGACTGTGACAAGAGACACCTCATCGATTGACTACAAGAAGCAAGCAAAGAGAGCTCGAACAGCGACTGAATAATGACAGAATGGGTTCAAATGTGCCTTTTTAAAGCATGATATGTGAACTTTAAATAATGTTTTTATTTTTTCTATCATTTTATATTAAAATATCAATTAATTGAGTATGTAACCACAATTTTTATAATGCTAAAGTAGAAAGACTAGCTGTTCAGCCCAGAGAAGTAAACAAGCATACATTATTTGTATTACTGTAATGTAAATTCATCATTTAAAAAAAAAACCAGAGCCAATTGGTGAATTTCATTATGATATTTGAAATGAGCATGTCAAAATCAATAAGAAATGGTACATTTAATTTCTGGTACAAAAAACTTTTGAAAATTTGTTGACTAGTGTAATATTTTGTTCTGTTGTATTTATTATATGGATTAAACAATGGATCGTCATGGCCTGGTTTATTCTTTTAATCCATGTTGTGTGAATCTGTACGTCGGTCATCTTGAAAGAATC
The DNA here is from genome assembly GCA_024509875.1 of Oreohelix idahoensis. Lineage (NCBI taxonomy): Eukaryota > Metazoa > Mollusca > Gastropoda > Stylommatophora > Oreohelicidae > Oreohelix > Oreohelix idahoensis. Next base: position 26,469 of record JAMPIV010019369.1, read on the forward strand.
CTCAAACATAAACTGTCAGGATTACACAACAACTACTGCTCTCTGATGCATGTCGTACAAGGCGACTAATGTGAGATTGTGCATGAGGCTGACAATGTCATCAAGTAAAACAAATTATTACACAAACCCCCGCTGTAAGAGCATGTAAATGATTGGTGCAGGTTTCCTACCAGGAGGACCAGCTTGAGTGGTGGCCCGATGCTTATTAAGGTAAAGGTAAATGTAGTCTCAAAGCAGATATTGCCATACGGTAGTGAAGTGTTAAAGACCATCATACTATGTCAAGCTTTATGAGGTGGGGTGACGAGTTCTCTTCCTCGATGCCTTTGCCTTTCCTAATTCAAGAGCAGAGTCAGGTACCTATGTACAGCTGGGCAGACAGAAGCATGCGCAATCAGGATTCAGTCTTGTAACCCGGTAAATTTGCCGCCTAGAGGCAAGCGTTTTACAGTTTAGCCATTAGGAGCGAAAAGAAAAAAGACAGTGATGTAAAATTTCCGAGAGAAGAGGATACGCTTTAATCAGTGTCTATCTCCATACTTGTCCAACACGGCAAACTTGTCCAACACGGCAAACTTAGCAGAACCTTCAAGACCTTAAACGATTTAGAATTTTGACATGCTAAACCAAGAACACAACAACGTCAAACAATGGGCATATTCTCAAGACATTCCAAATTAGATAAATCTTCACCAGGAAGCTTACCTTTCACACCTGATTTTGAAACAGAACTGGGTAGACAGTCACGCAGGTAGAGATATACAGACGCACGCTTTCTCCTTTGTTACATTGAAAGTATAAAACATATAGAGAACACACTTTTATAAGGAGGATTCTATCAACAACACCCTTTAGCTCTTCAATAAGCAAAGGCCTTCAATAAACACATGCCACTTCTTCCTGTCTTGAGCCATCAGCTCAGGTTCTTTCCATGACCTTCAATAAACACATGCCAACTCTTCCCGTCCTGAGCCATCAGCGCAGGTTCTTTCCATGACCTTCAATAAACACATGCCAACTCTTCGTGTCACGGGACATCAGCTCAGGTTCTTTCCATGACCTTCAATAAACACATGCCACTTCTTCCTGTCCTGAGCCATCAGCGCAGGTTCTTTCCATGACCTTCAATAAACACATGACAACTCTTCCTGTCCTGAGCCATCAGCGCAGGTTCTTTCCATGACCTTCAATAAATACATGCCAACTCTTCCTGTCGCGGGACATCAGCTCAGGTTCTATCCATGACCTTCAATAAACACATGCCAACTCTTCCTGTCCTGAGCCATCAGCGCAGGTTCTTTCCATGACCTTCAATAAACACATTCCAACTCTTCCTGTCACGTGACATCAGCTCAGGTTCTTTCCATGACCTTCAATAAAAACATGCCAACTCTTCCTGACATCAGCTCAGGTTCTTTCCATGACCTTCAATAAACACATGCCAACTCTTCCTGTCACGTGACATCAGCTCAGGTTCTTTCCATGACCTTCAATAAACCCATGTCAACTCTTCCTGTCACGTCAAAAAACACATGCCAACTCTTCTTGTCACGTGACATCAGCTCAGGTTCTTTCCGTGACCTTCAATAAACACATGCCAACCCTTCCTGTCACGGGACATCAGCGCACGTTCTTTCCGTGACCTTCAATAAACACATGCCAACTCTTCCTGTCACGTGACATCAGCTCAGGTTCTTTCCATGACCTTCAATAAACACATGCCAACTCTTCCTGTCACGTGACATCAGCTCAGGTTCTTTCCGTGACCTTCAATAAACACATGCCAACTCTTCCTGTCACGTGACATCAGCTCAGGTTCTTTTCATGTCTCTTTCATATTTTCGTTTCTGCCTCCAGATCTCCTCTCCGTGCGTTTTGTGTCTACCTCTAATTCTCTTACTTTGGGGATTCCAAAACAAGGTCTTCCTTGTAATGCTATCAACATGTTTTCTTAATATGTGTTTTTTCAATCGTCGGCATCTTCTTCTCATTTCTTGTTCCCCTGGCATTTGTCTGGTTCTTGTCATCAGTTCCACATTGGTGATATTGTCGCTCAATTTCAGTCCCTCTGATTCTTCTATTCTTTGCACGATGACAGTCTGCAGCTTTTTTATTGTTGTTGTTGTTATTTGACTATCTCTGTATTATTTATTTGGCAAACATCCTTTACAACATGCGTGCGGTAATAGTCCCCCACAAACTTGCTGGAGCATCTCCTCATGTTGCTCGCTGTTCCGAAGGTATACAGTTTCAAGTGTTGTTAACAGCATCTTGATGTTCGGTTCTCCGCTACCATGTCACTTAGTTGACTACTCCTCTATAACTGAATCGATCAAATTGTCACAACCATGCCATATCAAGGAAACAAATATTTCTTGTCAAATTAGTCTCCGGTTTTGTTTAGCAAATGTATCTCTAAAGAGTTTTCAAAACCTTTCGTGTGAGAAGAAAAAGGGGGAAAAAATGAAATTTAACGGCCAATTTCTTCCCAGTTAAGAAAAAAGAGGATTAATGTTACTATCAGTAACAACAAATATTATTAAACAGAATCATTCTTTAGAGATTAAGGGGAGGAGCTACAACACATTTTAAGTAAAAAAAAGCACATGAAAATTGAGATTAGTCTGTATTCCCATAATATATATTTTCCTGAATCTAAATATGTGAAAATCATTTGTCAGAACACATGATAAAAAGGTGTATTTTGATTCTGTAAATGGTATTTTCATTACAAATTGTGCTTTTCCTATGAAGAAAATCACGATTTTCTCAGACCTATGTTTTTTTGTTGTTAATAATGCTCTTATAACTTGCGTAGTTTTTAGTCAATCAATATGAGATTTGGCACAAATACTTGCCATTGGATAATAAAACTATTATTAGATCCGATTTTTCATATCTTATCAAAACGTTGACTTATTGCAAATAATGTGAAATTCTAAAAAAATTTTTTTTTTTTTTTTTTTAAAGATACAAATCTTACAGTTCTATATGACAGGATCTACTTAAGTTATCAAAAATCTAATCTAACAAAAGTTTTAAAATAAAATGATAAATATTGTGTTTAAATTTGGTATTGATAACTGTTACGTGTCGTAATGTTAATTATTCCGGAGACATTCTCCGTGACCAAAGTAGACTCTAGGGGCAGTCATACAACACAAAATCAGCATAACTGCACTGAGCGGACCAACACCTCCTTCACAATTTTACAAACATGCAGTTTATTCGTTTTAACAAACAGCTCCATGGTTATAGAAATATAGGCCCAAAGGCAAATGCAGTAGTACGTCTTAGTCCAGTTCGTTCCCTATCAAACGCTGGTCATTGGCAATCATTCAAACTTTTTTAAATATCGTCCTTTGGACATCTTTATGAATAAGCACACATTTCCTAACTAGAATAAGCCAGGGACACCTCAGCCAAGTATATTGATGTCCTGGTGATGGAATAATTCAGGAAAAACACAGAATACTGCAGGAGCTCAAAACACATACGTCCGCTCACTTCCAAACACACGCCGCATCTCTTTTGCAGACGATCACCTCACTTCTGCTTCAAAATTGTTCACGTCTGCCAGTCAACAATATCGGCATGACGTCACTTCCTTTATTAATAAGTGACTCCGTATCAAATAAACAAAAAAGGAGCCCTGTTGAGCTGCCTATTATATCGACATAAATGTTATGAATTTTAATCATAACAATAACTAAATAAATCAAAAAGCCTTAGGAAAATGAAATAGAACAATGTAATCCAATAAGACTGCCGTTTCTATGGCAACCAATGATTTAATACCATCGAACTCTTCATTATGCGTATCTATGATTCATGTACGTTAAGTCTGTGCATTTTCATTGAAATCATGTTACTAATAACGAAAAAAGCATTTTGTCACGAGGTGGATTTTGAGTCGACCTCTTCTCGATCTCTCTTTTACTTCGTCAGTAATCAGTTACATTGTTGTACTGATTTTATTGCGATTTCTTTCGAGTCGCACACTTTTCTTTCTCTGTCCACTGTATATTTTGTATTTTCCTTCTTTCACCCCTCTCAGGGATAAGTCATCATGTCTGTGTGTTTCCGTCCCTTCCTAAACAGTTGCAAGGGCGCGGCAAAGCTTTGCTAAGATTAAGCGCAGATTACAGACATACACGCGGCGGAAACGTATGACATAAGCGCTTCCTGTCCGACTTGTTATGACAAGATTACTTTAGATAGTAATAATTTGTTACATCTGAAACATATTGTCGTATGAGTTTACAGATGTAAATGTGTGAGTTCGCCTGCGAGGGATCGGATATTTTCATGCCATGTACGGAAAACGTGACCTTTGCATCACGCGCAACATTTTTCCATGTCAGAAATACTTTGAATTGTCTCACGGGACATGAGTCAGAGAGGGAATTAAAGTTAAAATTAACGACCCCAAGCACACGTGTAAAAAGGCATCGGCAAGTGCCTTAACTTCATTTATCTGAGCAAAAAGTCTGTGAGCCAAAATTGGCGTAAGTTGTCGTTTTACATTCTATATTTTCATTACTAACATGTGAACTAATATGTATATATTACCATGTGAATATTAATATGTAAAAATCGCTAGTGGATGTCCAAGTTATTTGAGGCTGGCAACCTTAGCGGATAGAATGATGATTTTATGAACCACCACTGCACGGGCTGGTGACTGCTTTATTGCTAGTTCCTTACAGAGAACTAAACGCATCGGTAGTCCCAAGTTCCATATGGAGCAGGGAAGGAAAGATGAAAGAAATGATGTACATTTTAATTATAATGCTTACAGGTTCAAACCAGTGTAAATGTTGATGTTAACATATTCACTTTAAAATTAATAGAAATTTCAAACTTGTCAAATCAGTGTAAACATAAATGAAAACATATTCAATTTATATTGTGAATACTTTTCAATCAGTGGAAATGTAAATGTAAACATTTTATCTGTACTATAAACCTTTTCATTTAAATATAAAGTAAAGTTAAAAGCTGTTCAATTTAAAAGTAAAGAAAGTTTTCTTTCGAGGGATTAAAGTTAATTCTCATCGAGGGTAAATTGTGAGTAAATGGGATTGTGGAATAAGAAAGGGGACACATAAGTATGTTTCGGGAAACGCAATACTCAGGAGAGCGTTTTGTTTCTATTCTTTTACCATAGTTGTAGGTGGTGGTACCAATTGAAGGGTACTTTCTCTGGAACAAGAAGGGAATAGTGGACTGAGCTTTAAGACTAGCGACCAACTTTGTAGACTCTCCCTGACACTCCTGGAAACGAGCTGCACCCTACAACCTTGACAAGCGACGAGCGTGAGCAGTGTAAAAAGAACCAACCCAGCCGCGGGCAGAAACAACCACTAGCAGCTAAGTGCAAGATATAAGCTGCCAAAGTGAACTTTTCCATGGAACTTATTATCCATCAATGATGAACTTTTTCTTTTAAACTACTCAATTATTTTCAAACTGTTAAAGCTTAAGTGATTATTAAATTTTGTTATTTGTAATTGTACAAATTAAACTTCGATTTAATCATTTTAAATATACTGCATGTTTGTCTCAGTCAATTTACTAAATACACTCTAAACAGAGCTATACCAGACTAATAAGAATTCCACTGAGTAAATCAGAGATGGGGGCTTGAACGAGCTAAAATTAATCATTGCTTAATTCTTCACGAAAGTTGTCGGCAGATTCTAGAATTAACGTGCTCAGCCAATGCAGCATTGTTTTTGCTTATCTTAATATCTTGTAAAATACCATTGAGATAGAAGCGTCATTACCCTTCTATTTACAAATTTGCCAAGAGCAATCTTGTGCGAAGGTAGACACCTTTGAAGCCATATTAGATACTCTTGAGTTTCGGCCACTGTTGGACCACTACTGCAAAGCAGGGGAGGCAATACCGTCACACATTTCACTGTAGTTCCTCCCCTTAAATAAGGGCATAGATGGGACAACTGAGAGAGGAACAAGCACGTTTTCAACAAAATATTATGGCTCTGAAACATGGAGAACAGCAAAAAAGCTACATACTTTCATAAGTGGATGCTTGCGTAGAATAGAAGATTTGAAGTTGTATGACAAGATCACTAATGTGGAACTGATGACCAGAACTGGACATGTCCCTGTGGTATAAGGCATGAGAAGAAGACGCTGCAGATGAATAGGACATGCATTGAGGAAACCTGTTGTTAGCATTACCAGGCAGCCCTGTTTCTGGAATCCCTTATGGTAAGGGGAGGTAGAGGAAGACCAAAGAACACGTTAAGAAAATAACTGGGAACAGACACGAAGGGGATGAAGAAGACATGGAAAGATATTGAGCTGATGGCACGTGACAGGAAGACTTGGCAGAAGTTTGTTGATGGTACGTGACAGGAAGACTTGGCAGAAGTTTGTTGAAGACAGTGCTCATTGGAGAGTTAAAAGATGAAGAAGAAGTGCCGACACAGACCAAATAGCCACAGGGAGCATAATACAGACCTTGGAACTTCACATTCACAACTTTACAGCGGATTTGTGGACTAAGAAAAGGGAAAGGATTAAACGGTTTAGAAAGATAATCCCTTGGGAAACCTAATGTGGAGTCCATCAGAGGTTCATGAAATAAATAAAGAAAACACACGAACATGTGACAAGCAGAGCAGAACAGCGCACAGAATCCGCTGAGATAAGAAATGGAGTGCGACAGGAATTTACTTTTAGTCAAACTTCTCATCTTACTGACAATAGCTTGAATTAGAAAAACAACAACAGCCATTATAAGAAATGTAGACTCTGACCAAATTGCTTAACGATCTGGATTTTTCAGATGACACTGCCCAAAATGTCAAGGCAAGATGTTTGTCTATGCAGGAAGAATCTCTCAGTCACGTTAAATGTAGTCTTCCCTCAGCGAGAGAGACTTTTCAAGGCCTGTCAAAACTGAGCCCTGTGACAATTTTTAACCAGGCGTCAAGGCCCCCATTTTCAGATTTGCCTTTTATACTTAAGAACCAAAACTGTTGCTTTCAACTTACTTCTGACAAAGTATATGGCCGAAGGTTTCAGCGGGGATGGCATTTATGACTTAGATCTGGAGCTTATGTGAGATGTGAATAATATATTTAAATAGTTTGGCTTTTTTTTGTTGCTTTTGTGTGAAGGTGTTTGGCTTTTTTCACAATGTTTATCTGGCAACGCTGCCTGGAACACTGTAAACAATGTGGAAATAAGAGTGGTACATTGCGAGCAAATTAATGTTCACTGTGGTCACGTTCTAGGGCTATAAGCTCTTTAACATGTGTCACATTTAGTGCTATAACCTTTTAAAATTTGTGTCACATTTAGTGCTATAACCTTTTTTAATTTGTGTCACATTTAGTGCTATAAACTCTTTAACATGTGTCACATTTAGTGCTATAACCTTTTTAACATGTGTCACATTTAGTTCTATAACCTTTTTTTTAATATGTCACATTTAGTGCTATAACTTCTTTAACATGTGCCATATTTAGTGCTTTAACTTTGTTTAATACGTGTCACATTTAGTGCTATAGCCTATTTAACACGTGTCACATTTAGTGCTATAACGTATTCAACATGTATCACATTTAGTGCTATAATTTGTTTAATATGTGCCAGATTTAGTGCTATAACCTATTTAACATGTGTCACTATTAGTGCTATAACCTATTTAACATGTGTCACATTTAGTGCTATAACCTATTTAACATGTGTCACATTTAGTGTGAAAACATATTTAACATGTGTCACATTTAGTGCTATATAACAATTTAATATGTGTCACATTTAGTGCCATAACCAATTTAACATGTGTCACATTTAGTGCTATAACCTATTTAACATGTGCCACATTTACTGCTATAACCAATTTAACATGTGCCACATTTAGTGCTATAACCAATTTAACATGTGTCACGTTTAGTGTTATAACCTATTTAACATGGGTCACATTTAGGGCAATAACCAACTTAACATGTGCCACATTTAGTGCTAAAACCAATTTAACATGTGCCACATTTAGTGTTATAACCTATTTAATGTGTGTCACATTTAGTGCTATAACCTATTTAACATGTGTCACATTTAGTGCTATAACCTATTTAACATGTGCTATATTTTTCCTGCTATAACCTCTTTAAAAAGTGTCACATTTAGTGCTATAACCAACCACATGAACATGTGTCACATTAATTCTGTATACCCTAGAGCCGTATGGTAATTGTTTCTGACAAGCTGCCTTGTCCTTTCGTTTGGTTGTAGTTACATTTCCTCATGTCTGCCCTCTACAATTAACAAGTGTACTGTCTTTCATATAGTACTTGAAACAGTTTAAAAATAATCTTCAGCGAATTTACAATGGTTTTACATATATTATTAGACATTTTCTCATAAATGTTTATGTTTACTGATCGTTTTAAAGCATCGTGGTGGACAAAGATACTGACATACATTTTAGGGACTAGGTAAAACCTAATGACTGCATGGGACGGATAGAATAAACAGCAGCAATGCGTTTTGTTTCTGAATAAATGGCTGCAGTTAACTCTTCATTGCTGCGAACTTAGCCTTGTGAAACAGCTTTACCTTATACGCCTCATGACTGCAGTTTTGGGCCCAGCGGATCTAAATTTCAATAAACATTCATTGTCAAGGTGAATAAGCCTGGCAGAACTTTACACCACACAAAAGCACAAATCGAAAGGGTTAAGGAACCATGACGCGAAATACTGGAACAATGGCAGCTCAACAAATTTTGGCCACAAAGATCAAGATAAAAATGTAATACTGGGAAATCTTATCTGGTTGCTTTTGTAGTCCGAAGTGAAGTTAACAAAGATCTCAACCAATTGAGCTACCCTGTAAACGGAGCTGCCCAAGTGATAGGCGATTGTTACCTGCCAAAAGTGATATCGGAATATCACTTGAAACGTAAAAGACAAGTTTGGTTGTAAAGCGTACCACTCAAACACGGAAAGTAACTTATTCAAAGATCAATAGTTTCTTCAAATAACACCGACACCAATGGAAGCGACGACGATTCAACACGATAACCACTAATCAACACAATAACCACTAATCAACACAATAACCACTAATCAACACAATAACCACTAATCAACACAATAACCACTAATCAACACAATAACCACTAATTATTTACTCACACAATGTCAACTGGCGCTAATCAACACAATTCTCTCTCTCTCTCTCTCTCTCTCTCTCTCTCTCTCTGACTGCCTCTACTTCTCTTTTGAGTTAAATTTTACAGGTGTTACCACATTCTCCAATTTCTTTCTTCTTATGACGTGTCCAAAGAATTCTGTCTGCGTCTTCCCATGACTATCCTTTATTCCTCTGAGAACTGCCTCATTTGTTGTTCTGGCTATCGAAGATATTCGGTGCATCATTCTTTGGAATCAAATCTCTGTTGCCGCCAATATTATTCCCACCTATTTGTTTATTGTCCACGTTTCACCGATATAAGGTACTGTAGGACGTACGCAGTATCGCAATGTTGTCTTCCTCACTGCCAACGGTAGTTGTCTTGTTGGTAGGAATGCTTTTCATGCCGTGGAAATTTGATTGAACCTTTGCAATTCTTTTATTGATTTCACTTAGGCATCTGCCATCTCAGGGATTAACAGATCCAAAAATCGCTAATTTGTTTCACATTAAAGTGCCTACCCACAAATTGAGAGAACGGACACTATAACAGCCAGAAGATAATTTAGAGGAAATTGAAAAGGAAATAAGTATTATTACAGATGAAGAAACAATGTAATATAATGTAGGTAATGATCCAGGTAAAAGAAAACGTGACGCTAGAAAATACAAAATACAATAAATGCAAAATAAAAACAAGTCTTTATAACATAAAATAAGATACGATGGTTTAATATTAAGCACAAAATAAGATATGATGGTTTAAAATTACGCATGGAATTAAAAAGGTCAAGGTAGTCCCATAGCAGACACTGCCGTAGGGGAGTGAAGTGTTAGAGACTTCACCATACTAGGTCCAGCATCGAGAGGTGGGGTGACCAGTTCTCTTCTTTGCTGCATTTTCCTTCCCTAACTCGAAGCGCAGAGTCAGGTACCCGTTTACCGCTGGTTAGACTGGGGCGTTTCGGTACCGTGATTCGAACCTGGCACCTTTGCCGCGAGAGACCAGCGCTTTAACCACTCTGCCAATCGGTCGTTACGAATGGAACTACAAGTTATAAAAAGATCAAATATAACAAAACAAACTTTTTCACTCCTTACGAAGCATGGAGCCGCCACTGCAGCTGTTCCCCTGGCGGGAAATTGCACCAAAGCAGTTACGTACTCTTACAGGAGTGGTTTCTGTAGAAATTCCTTTTACATCATGAAGATGCCAGCGCTATTCCCACACTCATGTACGTCTGCTTTTATAGCATGTCTGAGATAGCACTAGTCCTAATTTTGATGTTTTTCCTCAGTGACAATGATACTTCGAGCGATCACACATGTTAAGTGAGCTCAGATATTTATTAATATAGCTGCTTTCCTTGAGTAGATGACAGGATACAGTATACATGATGAGAGAGAGAGAGGGGAAGGGCAGAATGTCAGACGGTCCTGCGTGCCCAATTCTTAACCCTTTGAAAATAAAGTTCGTTCGTCCGTTCGTTCGTTCGAGTAGATACTTTGTATAGATATATATTTTGGTTGATGAGATGTTGTGAATAGGAGGTACTTTTTATATTTATGAAGATATAATATTTAAGCCAGTACTTTGTATGTGTAGATAGTTATGCAAAGATAGATCATTGTATGCGTCAGCAAGTATTTTGTGTTCGGTGATAATTCATGAGAACCTAAGTGCCGAAGTAAACTTGTAGCATCACAAGAGGTAGATAGGAACTAGCGGACACAGCAATCATTGTGTCATGAGAAAGGTCTTGTAAATAATAAATAAACGAAAGTAATATAAACGAAAGGCCTTGTAAGAAAGAAAGAAAGAACGATAGAAAGAAAGATAACATTAGACAACAGAAAATTAATAGAACTTCTTTGTTTGCTTCTGTGTACACTTCTTGAGCCTTGGCTTTGGAACTTCTGGTTTCGCTTGTGTTTAAATCTGCTTTCTAGTTTTTTCTGTCTTTTATCTTATTGATGGTTTCTGTTGTTATCCATGCTTTTTGTTGCCGTTCCCTTTTCCCCAGTATTTCTTCACATGTCTCATTCCATGCAGTTTTGATTTGCTGCCAATAGTCTTCTGTATTCTCTACATCTTCCAGCTGTTGGAGCACTTGGAATTTGTTGGATATTGTGACCGCAAATTTGTCTCTTGTTTCTTGATTTCTTGGAAGTCCTACATTAAATTGTTGTCTATAATTTTGCATTGTTACTATCAGTGCCAGGAAAAGTATTAAACAGGATTATCCTTGAGAGATTAAAAGAGTCCATAGACAAGAAACTGAGAGATGAACAAGCAGGTTTTCGACAAAACAGATCCTGTACAGACCAGATAGCCACTTTGAGAATAATAGTTGAACAAAGTCTGGAATGGAATTCACCATTATACATCGGATTTGTGGACTACGAAAAGGCATTTGACAGTGTAGATAGAGAATCACTTTGGAAATTGGTGAGGCATTATGGAGTTCCCCTGAAGATCATTAATTTAATAAAGAAAACATATGAAGACATGAAATGCAGAGTTCTTCATGAAGGACAGCTTACAGAAACATTTGGGATAAGAATAGGAGTGCGACAGGGATGCCTCTTGTCTCCATTTCTTTTCTTATTAGCAATAGACTGGGTTATGAGAACATCAACAACACACAACAGAAATGAAATCCAGTGGACTCTGACTAAGCAGTTGGATGATCTGGATTTTGCTAATGACTTGGCTCTTCTGTCCCATAACCGTAATCAGATGCAGGACAAATTGAAAACACTTGATGAGAGGTCACATCAATTGGGTCTGAAAATACACAGGGAAAAGACAAAGATAATGAGAATAAATGAAGGTAATGAAAACAGGGTTGAACTTGAAGAAACACCGATACAAGATGTAGAATCGTACACATATCTTGGCAGCAATATAGACAAAGTTGGAGGGGACAGACAGTGATATCAAAATAAAAATAAAAATACAAAAAGCAAGCGGAGTTTTCATAGCATTGGGAAATATATGGAGATCAAGAGAAATCGGATCCAACACGAAAATAAGAATCTTCGGCTCAAATGTGAAGTCAGTCCTATTGTGTGGCTCTGAGACATGGAGAACAACAAAGACAACAACCAAAAAGCTACAGACTTTCATAAATGGGTGCTTGCGTAGAATAGAGGGATTAAAATGGTATGAAAGGTTACCAACGTGGAACTGATGACAAGAACTAGACAAGTGCCAGTGGAACAAGAGATGAGAAGAAGACGATGGCGATGGATAGGACCCACACTGAGGAAACCTGTTGATAGCATTACAAGGCAGTCCTTGTTCTGGAACCCCCAGGGCAAGAGAGGCAGCGGTAGACCAAGAAGCACATGAAGAAGAGAGCTGGAAACAGAGATGAAAACGATAAGGAGAACGTGGAAAGAATTTGAGATGATGGCACGTGACAGGAGGACTTGGCATGTGTTTGTTGAAGGCCTATGCTCCTTTGGGAGTGGAGGGTTATGAATGAATGAATTAATAGAAGTGATATGCACGGGGTTGGGGGGGGGGCGAAAAGAGCCCACCCAAACAGCGCCAATGCTCGATGCGAGAGTGAACCGCGATAGGACACACGACCAGCTAAGTACTTCAAAGAAATATGCATCACCGTGGCACTCACTCCCACGACATCACGTGCAGTTATGGAACCCTGAACGGCCCAGACGTTTACGCAAAACACCTGCATAATTTTCCTATTCACAAGTATGCAAAGTTCTGATGCATGCATATAATATGCCATTTGTCTTATCTGAAAACCCTTTATGTACACCCTAGGGTTAATTGTTTACACTGACACACCCCGCAAGCACATTTATTCCCCTTTATACCCAAGTTGTCTCTTGTCTTGCTCATTTTTATACTTTTGCATTCTGTAAATCTTGTATTGCCTTGCGTAATCTTAATCCGTCATATCTTATTTACTTTGTCATTCTCCTGTTGTTTTGATTTTAGTGGGTTTTGTCTTGCTTAATTTTATCTTGTCACGTTTCACTTTCTTTGATCATGTACTGCAATATATTCTATCGTTCCTTCGTGTCCATTTCTTGTTTCCTTAGCCTATCATTTCCGCTAAATGATCCACTGATTGTTCTCATATTCATTCTGTTTAAAATTTTTACTAATCTCTTTCAATCCACGCTCCATCTCCCCCCCCCCCATGCCCCCCCCCCCCCAAAAAAAAAAACAAAAAAAAAAACAACAACAACAACAAACAAATAACCCATTAACGGGCAGACTTTTACCTGAAACTCCAGTCCATGTTTTTCTCTGCAGTAATCCTTTAATCTAGGGTACACTTTCTCCATGAGATTATTTCTCTCCAGTGTTGTGTCTGAAATATATAAGAGAAACTCTTTAGCATTCATAACACGAGAGTTAGTCAGACAGATAGACGTATAAACAGACGAATATTAAGACAGATACAGACAATCAGACAGATAAACAAGCAGGTATATAGAAAAATGAACAGTCAAACACAGAACAACAGACAGACGAAAGATAGAGCCTAAAGTATTGCATATATATATATATATATATATATATATATATATATATATATATATATATATATATATATATATATATATATATATATATATATATATATAATAAAAACATTACAATATTAAAAGGACTGTGGCGAGATGAATGTTTGATAGTTAAGTAGTTCCTAGAAATGAAGAAGAGAACTGATGAACTAGAGGTAGGGATGGCACCGGACAAATAAGGTAGATAACCGCACAGTTCTAGATGGTAGCTGTGAAGAAAGTCACCTTCTCGCTAGACCTATCATATGCTCCAAACGTCTCTATTAATAAATGATGTGAGTGCCGCTCGTTAATTACTGTATTCCATACCAATTAAAAAAATTTAAATTAATAACTGGAATAAACTCAATAACTGCAATTTATAAAATAAATCAATGAACTTTAATAATTAATATATGTATATTCAGAAATAAAAAAAAACAATGCAGTTGAATATTATAAAATTCATATATATATATATATATATATATATATATATATATATATATATATATATATATATATATATATATATATATAATATATATATATATATATATATATATATATATATATATATATATATATATATTACTTACTTACTTACTTACTTAGTCGTTCCCCTTCTACCGTGAGGTGTAGAGGTTTGGAAGAGAGAGCGCCAGACCATTCTATCAGCTGTCTTCTTCCTGGCCTGGTTCCATTCTAGTCCTCGGTCCTTCAAAGATTGTCTAATGTTGTCCTCCCAGCGGACTCTGGGTCGTCCTGGAGGTCTGGATCCCTGGCTCTTTGTTTCCCATGCTTGTCGTGGTAGCCGATCTTCTCCCATTCTGCAGACATGGCCAAACCATCTTAGTTGGGACTGTTCTATTTGGGTCTGCAGCGGATGGGATTTTAGGCCTTGACGGATCGTCTGGTTGCGGACCATGTCTCTTCTTGTTACTTCAACCACTTTCCTCAGATACCTCATTTCTGAGGTTTGGATCTGGCTTTTGTGGGTTGTAGTCATTGCCCACGACTCGCATCCATATGTCAAGACTGGGACATAGGTGGAGCGGTATACAGCCATCTTCGTTTTCTTACCAACCTCTTTCTTGCTGAGGAATCCACGATTTATGGTATATATATATATATATATATATATATATATATATATATATATATATATATATATATATATATATATATATATATATATATATATATATATATATATACACACACAAATTCACAAGCGGGAAAATTAGTAAACTGTCAGTGTCTGTTCATCATTTTAGGCCTACTTGACGTTTGATTTGTTTGTTCTTATCTGCTTTGACATTGTGTAGTCAATTCTGAAATTGGCTGCTGGTTTGATTTTCCCCGTTTTTACTGTGCTCCTAAACTCTGTGCACCTAAACTCTTTTCCCCTGACATGAAGTCTCAATGCTTCTGCTGGGCATGCATTTTTTTTTCCTCGCATGAGGTCGCATTTAACTCGCATGAGTCGCATTGGAACACGCCCAACATAAACGCATGTCCCAACACAAAAAGACCCAATGACAAACAAGTGTCACTGTAATGATCCTCTGTGTTTTCACACAAAAGATCTAATGACACATAAGTGTCACTGTACTGATCTTTTGTGCCGGGCACATTTTTATATTAGGGCGCATGTCCAAATTTAAAAGACCCTTAAGTCTGGGATCAGCGTTGCTTCTTGAATCATATGCTGCAAGTGATTCTCTCTCTATATACTGTATAAATAAAGCTTATGGTATCTGAATGATAGCACTGGGACATTAATCTAGTGACTGAATGGCCATATAGATCAGAACCCTCATTTATGACAACACTACCATGAGATTTTCTTCTTCTTCTTCGTACACTCTCAGACGTCCACTTGAATGTTCTCAAAGAAAGCAGTAGTCAGTTTGAGGCTATTTGAATCCCCGTAAAGCTTTTCCACGAAAGGAGCTGGCGTCGGCCATATGCACTTTCTCTGTACCACATATAAGGGGCAACTTTGAAGCAGATGTTCAGCAGTCATTTTATCAGTGCCACAGTTACACTGATCGGTAGTTCCTATCTTTAGCTTGTTGAATAGATGGTATCTCAATCTGTTGTGGCCAGTGCGGAGTCTGAAGATTACCACTTGTTCTCTTCTGTGGAGCTGGTAGTAAGCATCATTCTGTGTGTGCCCTGGATGTTCTACATTCCATTTGTTTCTGTAACTGATTCTGATAAAACTCTTTGCCTCCTCAAAAGTTATGCTTCCATCAGGCTGAGGTAGATGTGAACCTTCTTTTGCCATTCTGTTAGCCTCTTCATTGCCGGTGATGTTACAATGAGATGGGATCCATTGGATCACAACATTTTTGAATCGTTGACAAAGTTTGTGGAGCACTACTCTGAGATCATCCAGGTCTGTATTATTTTGGCTTTTCAACGATGCAATTACTGACTGTGCATCAGTAAAGAAAGCAACTTGTCTCTCTGCCCTTTCTTCTGTCAATATAACCTCTGCTGCAGTTTTCAAGGCCTCTGCCTCTGCTCTGAAGTTGCTGGAGAATCGTCCTGTCGCCACTGACAGCCTTTTTTCTGCACCAGTGCTTAAGGTCAGAAAGACACCCCCACCTCCATTTTCTGTTGAATTTGTTGCTGATCCATCTGTGTATGCATGGGTCCAGGTGTTGCGTGGATAATGTGTCTCTATGTATTTTGTCGCTATGGATTTTCTATCTGTTGCAGTTTGGCTCTTTTTACTTTCAATTCCAGGAATGTTTTCTATCATTTTAGGGAAACGATTTTGTTTCCAAACTGGAAGCTTGTGTGCAGTGTAGATGGGTTTAACAGTGGATATTTCATCTATGGATACTGCTCTCATTTGTGGTTTGGTTGATTCTACAAAGTTACTTCGTTTGAGTCTTTGCCTTCTAAGAGCATTTATTCTATGGCACATTGGGTGGTCTGTTAGTCTTTTTGATTCTATCAATCAAGGGAGCACGTCGTATCTTTATATATCAACATTATAATAGGAAAAGCAATCATGAAAATGCATTGAAAACTATTAATATCATATCCAAACTATTTTAGATACTCTTATAATTATTTCCCTTTGGTATTTAGTTCTGCTATAGTTGTTTCCCGTTACAATATATCGAACGAAATTACATTGAATGAAATGTGACGAAGAAGATCTCTTATGCACAGATCATTTAAAAGCTAAGCCCTAAAAAAGGACTATAAGGTTATATTTCTATTACTGTGTAGTCCGACAAGAATATAGCTGAGTCAATGCTGTTCAGGATTGAGGTTATATTCAGTTAAAGACCAACTTCAGTTGTCACTATGGTTTTGGGAGTACTAAGATAAGACACAAGCTTGTAAGTCTAAGTCAGTCATAACATTCATTTTAAATATATCAATTTACATGACACTAAGATATTTTTTAAACTTAACATCTATACATTTTTAAGCATACCCTCATGTCACATAAATTGGGTCGATCAATTTTCCTCTCGGCAGTAGTCAGTTACATTTGTTGTGACTACTGATTATGCGCAATTTCCGTGGTCGGCCCATTTTTTATCTCTGCTATCAAGCAGATATTTAGTACTTTCAAAGCATCTTACACTCATCTCAGTGATAAGTCGTCATGTCTGTTTGTTTACCGGTTCATCCCTGGTCGGAAAGGAGACGGATGAGATAATATTAACCGACAATCATGTTGGAAAATTTCGGGTGTGCCCGACATCAGGCTACGGATTAGCACTAAAATTGCCCAGCGAATTTATTTAATCGCTGATAAGGCTGATGTGCCTTCCTCGGCCAGATGGGTAAACGAAGAATTTTGTTTGCGCAAGCGGCGGGTAGTTAGATTACTCGCCTGCGCGACACATTTCTGGACAGATAAGAATGACAATAATCGTTTCCGGTCCACCTTGTTACAAAGAAATTGCTTTTAATGAAAGTAAGATGTTGTATTTGAGAAAACATTGCCAAGAGAGGATCGAATGTTTTCATTCCATATTTGGGAGATAATACCTTTGCAGTAACGCGCAAAAATTTCCATGTGGGAATAATTTGAATTACCCCACAAAACACGCATGTTTGAAATGATTGACAGACATTCGGAATGGAGGCACAACACCCCTTCCGATTGGAGCGCTGCTTAACATAGTATTAAGCAAATGCTGGGGAAGACAGGCAATATAACCTGACACTTTAGCCAGGTTAAAGCACTATGAAAATTCACTCGCGCCAAGAAGACAACCAGACCTTGCCAGAGTTAAGAATAGCAGCAGATTTCATTTATCGGACCGGACTTGTTTGAAATTCTTGAGGGCTTTAGAGCCCAGAAAAATACTACCAGTATTAAATACCGGATTCTGAGGAAACTGTAACACAAAGTCAATGTCACAGTTGGACTAAAGATTTTATCACTGCATTATGTAATCTTAAGTCACAGTAACAGCAATCTACCACGTCTACATGACAAACCTTGGCACCATGAAAACCTTCCGTGACAGGTGGTGAATCTTTCTTCTTAGTTCTTTGTTATAAATTTCCAAGTGATCGTTGTGTTTATTATTTCATAGATCTATCTTTTGAGTGGTAACTGGCGACTGCCAGAGATGTAATTACTCAATTGAATTTTATTCGAGACCAGATCCTTTTATACTCACAGCAGGTTGTCAATGATCATTCGTATCCTATTAATGCTTCCATATCCAACACACATGAGTAAGCAATAGCCATAAGTCATAAAGAACTGTTTATTAATGGAGTCCAACAGGACTAACAGCAATGTTCAAATACACGACTCGATATACTGGCTACCAGCGGCCAGATCGCTTGTTGGCTAAATAAATCTTAATTTTACGCAGAAAGCTCTACAAATCACACATCGGTATTCTTTGGCACAAGTTTGATATCACATAAAAGAATGGTCCTATATGAGCGTCGAATTTATTTCATTATGAGCGTATATGCTTCTCTGATTCCGCGTATAGGCTACTACTAGGTTTTATTAAATTGTCATACTTGCAAAACACAGGGTCTTTGATCTTCAGATACTAGGTGTCTTCATTACAAACTTATAATTAAGTTGGTCGAACATGTTAACGTTGAGTCTGACAACAGCTTGCGGTTAACGAGTAGATTGGCGCGACCCTGGATCACATCAAAAACACAGCTAAGGTCATTATTGCGACGATAAGGAGGAGATCTTACATAGTCTTCGCGCGGGCGAGGGGGACTCATCAGCGGATGAAGAATATGGAAGTAGAGGGTCTCGAGGGCACACGCTGCACCTAAACTATTTCTTCTTGTAAACGCGTGCAAGTGGGAATGGACAATAAACTACGATACATTAGTACTGTGGGTATTGGTAGCCGTAAATTGGAGAGGTAGCAATGTCTGGGAGATCAAGAGTGGCGGTCACAGGCGAGAATATTGAGCGCTGCAACTGTCGTGACGCTAGACACCAGCAGTCAGACTAGGTCTCATTAGAGACGACGGTGTACTCAGAGGCTGATAAGGCAGAAAACGCGCGGCGGCATGGAGTCAACTTGTGGTTAACGCATGCTGCATCTACGGCACTCTAGTAAATAGCGTATGACACGGCATGAGGAGCAGGCGCGATAGTGCATCTTGTCATCTATTCATGCAAAGAAGATCGGAAACAGCGACATAATAGCAGTGCGGATGATTGGTGGTCGTCTGAGGGAGCACGAAGACGAGGATGTGTGTGGTGCGTCGCGATGGCAAGGAACTACAGAACTTGACGGAAAGGGGGCGGGAGGGCGCGGGGAACAAATACGAAACAAATGAAAGACTCCAGTGAGTCTGATTTATACTGGAAGGATCTCAGGAACACATCAACACTCAGTTGGCATGAGAAGACTACCTCTTTTCTAAACACACTTACTCTCATAGTTTTATAGTCATACTTTAATGAGAACACGCTATATTATAATTTAACTAACTATGAACAAAAGTTGTGATTATTGATATACATCGGATAAAGGGCACGGCGAATACTACACAAGTTGAAGAATTGTCTAGCGACATGACGTGGGTCAAATACTAGAGCGAATTGTTAGACGGGTATGATAAGAGCCTGTATCACATACTCAGACACAATATTCATGAAACACACAGCACAAAACGCGTAGCGATACATATAATGAATAAGAGAAATTCGTCTGAAATAAAAAGGGTAAGACAGGGAGCATTAAACGAGGAGACAAACGGAGAGGTTAAATTAGTTTAAACGTCTAGAGTCGACAATCACTAAGCGATATGTGCAGTGCTGGTCAGGACAGGAAACACATGCGAAGAGGGGAGTCCTACGTCAGACTGCGAGGGCCAACAGCAGCATACAGGTCATCTCAGGGCTTTCTACAGGGACAGTTAGGTCTTGAGTTGGATATCGTCCTCGCGCTGGGAGTGTGAACAGTAAGCATCGCATGATCTCTTACTAGCCACAACAACTCTGAGTGCGTTACGGGACAATTGTAATCTTGGGGTTCGAAGATGAGCGAAAACAAGTCATCTGGAAGGAGACGCACACTATGCATAGTAATGTATGGTCGGTAATGTTGCTTGAGGTCTGAGGGTCCAGGGGGGCGGGGGGGGTAGCGTGAAGCGCAGGTGACTGAGATCAGAGATAATGCTAAGAGGGATGGTAGGCAAAACACTCGGGTTTACAAGGCGCGTACAGGGACTATGAAGCGATGAGACGTTGACAAGACGGATTGGAGGGTGAAATGTTGTTGGAAGGGTCGCGGCGGGGTTTGAAGGACGTGTGGAGCAGGTGTATGAGCAGGTGAGAGGTCTGACTGGTCGCGAGTGTCGGTGCTGCACACATTGCGGCAGTAAAGAGTCTTTCTTGAATGTTTAAGGAGGGGGGAGACGGGGGGGTGTCATGTGAGAGAAGATGTGTAAGGGAGAACTATGGATGGGATGTGAGCAAAGGTACTGGAGCGCTTAACGCCGCTATTTCTTCCCAAACTGCAGCACAAAACGGACTGAGAGGAGTTGTATGTGGCGGTGACATGATAGTGTGAGAGAGAGCGTCCCGCTTTTCTCACTATCTTCGAATTCTTGGATCGGTTAGTGCCGGGATCCGCAGTGAATGATCTTATCTCTAGGCGATATGGATAGGCTCTCTTGTGTAGCGCCTCACTTTTAGGTATTGCGGTTAGCTGATCTTCGTCGAGTACTGGCGTTAGCACCGGGGTATGAGCTGCGAGGCTACCACGGAGAAGGACGTTCTTACTTTCTTACGAGAATCAGTGACATAGTCGTTCCCCTCTATCAAGTAGCTCTAAGTTAGCGAACGTATTCTTATACCTGCTATGAAGACTGTTACTAGTTACTAGTATGACTGGGTGACTAATATTGTAGGTCACAGACGTGATGTCACACAGCACATAATCTTTTATCGTTGCAAATCGCAGTGAAAAACAATGTCAGTCTATCGAACTGATGCAGGAAAAAGTACGATGGCCTGGCGTCACGAGGATGAGAGGGTGTAGGTATTGTAGCGTTTCGACAGATGAATGACACAAATCACTATACGTTATTTGCAATCCTCGGTACTAAAAATCCATAGAGAAACGGAAGACCAGCAATAGTCTATCTTCAAAAGCGCGAAAACAAACTCTCTATGACTCTACGAACACAAATTAGTACTTGCTTGTTCCAGGCGGGATAACTTAACCTGAGGTATATCTCACGTATTGGAGTAGTGGCACAGTGCACCTGTTAGTGATGAGCAGGCGCGATTGGTCAATGTTATCAACGTAAATTAGCGAGAACAATATATACAATTAACGCATACTCAACAAATCGATGTACAATATTTACTTAGCAGTGCGTAAAAAAGCAGGATTCGTTATCTATTCTACCGAGATACTGATGAACATTTTCTATGCGGCGGTATCACACATCTAGGACAACACAATATAGATACAGATCAGCAGACAGCACAGAGCACAGAGCGATTGCTGCACATTACTGTGACTCTTCTCAGACCTGAATTGTTCAAAAGATAGATAACTATATTATTACTCTCATATAATAGTGCAGATCTAGTCGCCCCTTCGAGGCTCGGCGATAAAACACTGACTATGGGAATGCACTCTCCTTAGATGTAGTGCGTAAACAGCCTCTTCTAGTTAATCGAGAGCTCGCTTATTTTCCTGTTCTGGGGGAGTGGGGTACCTTTACTATCTTTTGTCAGTGACAGATAGGTGCTTCGCAACCGTGTGTCTATTATGCGATGTGTGACACTGCGTCTTCGCCCAATGCTGCGGTAGTATTGGTCATTATATGATTTTGTTCCTGTAGTAACTAGATCTCTCGTGTTGGCCGCGGCTGTAGTGCATACTGGCAGTTCTTCAACAGCTACTACTACATGTTCGAAATATGGAGTCTCCATGTCCCGTGCCACTGCATGGAATGTCATCTCAACTTGCATCAACCCATCTATCCTTCGCGTAGAACCTCGCGTTAAGTCTGTATGACACAACACTGCGCCCAAGCTATCATGCAGTATTAGCGACGATTTCTGCTTCATTAGGTTGCATCACGCGTCACAGACTCGACAGAGAGGATCTTTGATAGGGGATGCGACCATCTGTACCGAGAGCGGTCGGAAACATAGGCACATAGGGGCAAGCGAAGTCGAGGAACGGCTGATCTAAGCAACAAGCGTATGACGGATAATACATCTGAGAAGAGCCAGCTACACAGAGCACAACAAACCATCAGCAAAACATTATGTCACTTCATCTTTACCTCGTGAGCGACTATGATAGCGAGAGAGCTGTGTCGGGTACTGTCATGGCTCTAACACGAGCAGACTGTAAGTAATAACTTGAGATGTTCCTCTCTAAAATCATTTCAGACTAGCGGCGCAGAAGATAGCGTGTCTCAGAGATGGTCGAGTCACTCTGCGTGCCTCTATTATTAGTCTGTAGCTGTGCGTAGAGATTCGCAAGTGGGCTATATATTAGACTTGTACATGTCAGGCTAGGTAGTATAGGCACAGGTGCTTTCGGAGATCTTTCATTATGCAGTCGTACAGGATCGAGGTTTCCACACGGACATCTACCGCTTTTATTTAGGTATTACAAGCACCTGGGGGTGGGGTGGATGGGGACACAATAGTCGCGGATGTTGCCAGCGCTAGTTCAACTATGCTTGTTCATGCCTCTTGCAGTGAGCTTAGAGCTGATGTGACAGTATAGTTTAGATCAAATCTACGTGCCGCTCTGAGGGCGCGAGAAATGAACTTTATCTGCAACGTGCATTTGTAAAGAGACGATCAAGCATATTTAATATAACTGAGGCGATAAAGGATATGATTTTTCCTATTATTGAACACTGTGCTCCAACTCGCTAGCAATATGAACGGAGAGCTAGGCGTTTGTGTTCTGTTAGAGTTACTTACAATGGTAGGACAGAGATGCACGGTCTAACTCGAAGGTAAACGCTACCTTCATTGCAACTACACTTTGACTAACAGCGCCTACAGACCTCGCTAAAAGTCGACAACTTAGCGTCTTATCCTTTATAACTGCACCTTATACATGGCATGTTATATACTGTCTCATGTATAGATGTTGTCATTATGAGCATGGACGCTTTGAGATCAGCTGACGGCACGAACGAACTACATGATGAGATATACTTACTGAGAAGGAATTGAGTAGCGATGTAAAAGACTTTGGAAATGCACGCATGGACCGATTCTGAGACATATCGTCGCAAAGCAGTAAATAAATCATGCATCTCACATTATACGTACGAAGTTCTACGCTTCAATGACTATAGCTAGTTCTTCTAGGGCGCGTCAGTCGGGAAGGATTGTTAGTTTCCCTTTTGTCTTAGGGTTTCTGGTCTGGGAAGTGACATAAGTGGATATTTAGTGTGATGAGGTTCTCTGACGAGAGAACAATGTACTGACTAGGGATGATCTCAAGGAGAAAGAGTCCGGATGGAGACTATCAGGGTCGAGAACACACGTAGCTAGGATCTTAGCATTCTTTACTAGACGTTAATTATATGTGAGAGATCTTGTAGTTGATGCGTCTTGAGTCAGGGAGGGAGTTCAATGTGTTTGATATTGAGGCGCGCTTTTTATATAGTGGTATGTGTGTGTAAATTTGGCGCATAGTCGAAAGGAGGAATGTGAGTGTTGTTCTGAACCGTGAGAGGCGGAATTATTCTGAGAAGATCAGAATTGCACTCGGTATAATCATCGCATGTTTAGCTAAGTCTTGACTATGTTGTAGTAGATGTGATAAGGCTTCATTTTATACATCGAAGAGAGGGTTGGTTTTAGTTGAGCTGTGTCATTGGGATAACATAAGGAGTAGGGAACAGTGTTGTTTCATACATCATTTGTATATAGGCCAATGTTGGTGGCAGACAAGTTTAGCGTAACAAACAATAGATGAAGGGAGGAAGCAGCCCATTCGTGCTGTGATATCGGAAATAGATATGGGGCGGTCCGGCGGAGGCGAGGTGACAGTGTGCGCGGCGTTCCAACGGACGGGTGACAACGGAGTGTAACGTCATAACACTTCCGTAAACGACCACGTTTGGCAGAGTGGTTAAAGACGCTCGAGTACACGTTCCAATCTGTCGGAACAACAAGAGGAGTGCCACTCGTGTCGGACATCTGACGTACGCGAATTACGAGCCCTCGAGTACTAGACCACTGAGAGTAATATAGCGTGTCTACTCGCGCGTGACTCTGCTAAACTTGCGACCGTATAGGGAAGTCGAAATGACATGGCAACGGGGATACACATACATAAAAATATTAATTCCAAAAATATTCCACCAAAACCCACACACCCAAAAATAATATATGCGGTGGGGGGGGGGGGGGGGGGGGGGGTGGGGTGGGGGGGTGACAGCGATCATGGTGGGGGGTGTATATTGGGGGGGATGGGGGTGGGTGGAGGGGGGGGGGGGGCGGAGGGGGGGGCCGAAAGATTCTTCTATTCTGTAATGCGTGGGGGGGGGGGGGGTGGTGGGTTTTTGGGGGGGGGAGTTATCTATATTATATTAGGTATATCGTATTGGGTTATGATTTGATCTTGTCTCTATGCTCATTTTATACTAGGAGTTAGAGTAGAGATGATTCATATATGAAGATAAGTTGGATTGTGAGTGAAGAATGAAGAATCAGAAGAGATATACAAGTCTCTTATATGACCCTTCTGATTTTTGTTTTTGCCTTTCAGCCTTGAAGGGTTAAACAGACGGCCATCTGACCTAGTGTGAAGGCATATTCCTTCAGTTGCATCTCTGAATGCATGTTTCAAGAGTAAGGCAAAGAAGATTCCGAAGAGGGTCGGAGCCAGAACACAGCCTTGCTTAACGCCACTTCGTATATCAAAGGGCTGTGACGTGCTTCCAGCATATTGGACTGTTCCCTTCATGCCGTCATGGAATGACTTTATCATTTCCAGCATTTTAGAAGGGCAGCCTATTTTCAGGAGGATTTTAAAGAGTCCATCCCTACTAACCAAGTCGAATGCTTTTGTGAGGTCTATAAAGGCGATATATAATGGTCTTTTCTGCTCTCTTGATTTTTCCTGAAGCTGGCGGAGAGAGAAGATCATGTCTGTTGTTGATCTGCCAGCTCGGAATCCACACTGTGACTCTGGATATATGCGCTCAGCTAACTTGTGTAGTCGCATTAAGATGACTTTGGCAAAAACCTTACCAACAATACTAAGAAGAGAGATGCCTCTTTAATTATTGCAATCACTTCTGTCTCCTTTATTTTTATACAGTGTTACAATCTTGGCATCTCGCATGTCTTGAGGAATAGTTGTCTCTTCCCAGCACTGGCACAGCATCCTATGCAGGGGATGTAATAGCGTGCTCTTACAACATTTGATTAAATCAGGAGGAATCCCATCACTGCCTGGTGCTTTGCCAGAGGCCAAGCTATCAATGGCCTTGCTGAGTTCCTCTAATGTTGGTTCGGCATCCAGCTCCTCCATAGTTGGCAGACTGTTGACACCATCAAGGGCTGCAGGCGTAACGGTATTGTCTCTAGCGTAAAGCTCAGAGTAGTGCTCGACCCACCTCTCCATCTGCTTACCCTTATCGGTTAGCTTCTCTCCGCTGATGGTTTTTTTTAGCGGTGCCGTCTTACTTTTATGGGGGCCAAGTGCTTTCTTTATACCGTCATACATTTGTCTAATGTTGCCTGTTTGCGCTGCGATCTGGATGCTCTCACTGAGCTGGAGCCAGTAGTCATTTGCACAGCGTCGAGCAGTTTGTTGAACTTTGCTTCTCGTAGCCCTCAGGATCTGTAGGGTTCTGGCACTCGGTGAACGTTTGTATTCATTCATAGCACTGCGCTTAGCTTCAATGACAGGTGCCATCACATCTGATGAAGCATCAAACCAGTCATTTGACTTTGCTGTTTTCTTACCAAAGGTGGCAAGTGCAGTACTTTGAATGGTGTTCCGTAGATGCTCCCAGTTCTCTGTAATAGTATCACCATGCTGAGGACTACTGAGCACTTTCTCGAAGGTCGCAGTGAATTGAGCGATCATGAAAGGGTCTGACATCTTGCTGGTATCAATGCGTGGTTTCCCTTCATGTCTGACACGATAGAGTTTTCTTGGTTGTGCTCTGATTTTGCAGCAAACCAAGGAGTGATCTGTATCACAGTCTGTGCTATGGTACGAGCGCGTGAAGAGCACAGACCTGAGGAGTGGCCTTCTGACGAGAATCAGCTCAAGTTGGTGCCAGTGCTTGGATCGTGGGTGTCTCCATGACACCTTATGCTGGGGTTTTGTCTGAAAGTAGGTGTTGGTCACGCAGAGGTCATGGTGGAAGCACAACTCTAAGAGCCGTTGTCCATTTTCATTCATCTTGCCAATACCAAACCTGCCCAGACATGAAGGCCATGAAACATTATCGGCACCCACTCTAGCGTTAAAGTCACCAAGGAGAACAAGCTGTTCTTGCCTAGGTATGCTTTTGATAATTGCTGTTAGATTCTCGTAGAACTCATCTTTAGATCCTGAGGCAGAGTACAGAGTAGGAGCATACACACTGACAAGGGTGATGGGACCTGTGCTAGTTTGCAGGTGGAGCGTTAACAGGCGTTCTGATCCATTCTCGCCTGGTTCAACTATTTTAGTTAGCGATTTTTTGACCGCAAAACCTACTCCATGTTCTCTAGCTTTATTAAGATCTTTCCCTTGCCAATAAAATGTGTAGTCCTTCTCGCTTACCGTTCCAGAGCCCGCCAGGCGCGTTTCCTGAAGTGCAGCTATATCCACCTGAAGTCGTTTAAGCTCATCATTAATTATGGCTGTCTTCCTTACATCGTTTACATCCTGTAGGTTTTCGGATAGTCCAGTCAACATAGTCCGGACGTTCCAGCATCCCAATCTGAGAGTTTGCTTATTTCTATTTTTTCGATAATTGCTTGGTGCAAAATTTTCTGTCCACAGTTCGGGTTTGACCCTAATCCCCATGCACCCAATGGGGAAAGCAGACAGTGGCGGGACAACACCTTATTGACTGGGGGGCTGCCCAGCTTGAAGCGGGCGGTAGCTGTCCAGTGAGATCCTAGAATCTCTCCCACTGTCGGAAGTAGCCCCTGGCGCCATGCCCTACGCCAATTGGGCAAAATGCTTATAACCGGTAACTGCTACTTCCCGTGTTTTGCCGACACCTATAGGGTGAAGCTGGAGTGTCCTCTCCAGGGCGCGAGCTTGGGCACAGTTATATGGAGATCAAGCTGTTGCCCATGCAGCATGTTCCCCCTCTCCACACAGCCGATAGATCCAAAGGAACGGCAGTAGCCGATACAGTTTGGTACCAGCCATGTCGCAGGAGTTGCCAGAATAATGTCGAATCGACATTAGACTGCCTTAGGGACTCCGACTCCGGATTTATCCTCAGGGTTTACTCCCGAAGCCAATTCCATAAATGGATATTCCCGCAAGGCAGCGGTGGTTTGAATTCAGAGTTCCTTCTCTTAGATAAGCTACCAACCAAGGATCACGAGCCCTATCTGCCCGAAGCTGCTGGTTTTAAGGCGCCAGTCGCTCGCCTTTGCCCCTTCTCCCTTATATATATATATATATATATATATATATATATATATATATATATATATATATATATATATATATATATATATATATATATATATATATATATATATATATATATATATATATATATATACTGAAGCACATTAAAAACGCACCACCTGTATAATCCAGGAACAGAGTGTGAAATGTAAATATAAGTGTTTACAAGTTTACATATTTGGAATTTTTATTCATTTTCCTATGAATCCATGCTGGTCATTAATTTGTACATTTGATTGTTATGAAATTCATTGCATTCTGTGCAGGCAAGGGAGAAAACTAAAAATGCAACCAATAAAAAAATTCATTCACACTATCCTCAGTATCTGGTATGTCCACCGTGTGCTTGCAAACAAGCTTGGCGGCGGCTCCGCATGGAACGCACAAGTCTCTGAAGGAAATTCCGGGGAATCAAGTCCCATTCACGTGTAAGTGCAGCTTCGAGCTGTTGCAGATTAGCTGGAGAACCTTGCCTGTAGACTCTGCGTCCAAGCTCGTCCCACAGATGTTCTATATGGGACATGTCTGGTGATAGGGCAGGCCAATCAATCGTCACAATGTTCTGCTGCTGTAGATATTGCTGCGTAATGCATGCGGTGTGCGCCCGTGCGTTATCCTGCTGGAGAAGCTGCAAGTCTGGATAATTTGTGAACGCAGGAGCAACCAATGCATCCAGAACCTCATCTCGATATGTCACATCATTAATATTTCCACGGAAGACGTGAAGAGGCAAGCGATGGTGAAAACTGAATCCTCCCCAAATGTGAATACTGCCACCTCCAAATCGGTTGTGCTGACGAACACAGCAATCTGCAAAGCGCTTTCCACACCGTCGCCAAATCCGCAAACGTCCATCAGCAAAGGATATGTTGAATCTGCTCACGTCTGTGAATAGGACAGCATTCCACTGCAGTCTAGTCCATCTGACATGTTGCTCTGCCCACTGCAGGCGCTGCTGACGATGTCTGTGAGTCAAGTTTGGCCCAACATAAGGTCGTCTTGCAGTAAGGCCTGTATCTCTGAGTCGTCGTATGACTGTCATTCGAGAGACTTGCTCACGTCTACCCACTATTGCTCTTGCTGTTTGACTTGCCGGGAGAGAACGATTCCTTAGGTGACTCGGCACAATATGACGATCTTGCGCAGGGGTAGTAACTCGTGGTTGGCCACTCCGAAGTCTATCCCGGGCACTGCCAGTGGTTCCGTAACGTTCATTGAGACGTACAATAGTGCTATGGTGGCAATTCATCCTTCTGGCAATGGCTCGCAAGCTCATTCCGGTCTCCAACATACCAATGGCTCGTTGGCGGTCGTTTTCAGATAGTCGTGGCATTTCAAGCACATGTACTGGGTATTTTGTCTCAACGGCCTTTTTATACCGAGTATACTACCACAACGCGTACACATTTTCAGGGTCATAGCTGTTGGGAATCGTGTTGCACGTGTAACTTTCATTGTTTTCATGTAGTCTGTACACAAACCCGTGGGTTGAATCATGCATTTTCCATTCCAGCAACCATTCGCTCTCTACCTCATGACAAACACGGGGAAAATCCATTCCCACACTTTTTTTTTCCAGCTTCTCGGCATCGGTATATATAATAGTTGTGCGTTTTTAATGTGCTTTAGTACATATATATATATATATTATATATATATATATATATATATATATATATATATATATATATATATATATATATATATATATATATATATATATATCATATAATATATATATATATATATATATATATATATATATATATATATATATAAAGATACGTGTATGCAGGGCCGTAGATAGGTCTAAATAAAGGGTGGGGGGGGGGGTTTAATAAAAAAAATTTTAATGCACTATTTTGGTACCAGTACAGTATAATTCCCCCCCCCCCCCCTAAGGAGGGGAGGGGGTTTGAACACCCCCCCTCCCCCGTATCTATGGATCTGCGTGTATGTGTGTGTACAATAAGATTTGAAAAACATAAATGTATTATGTTTTTGTAAAATGCTACGGTGAACATCACGTGCGGAAATTACAGTGTGATCCAATTCAGTACAATGAAATTGACTCTAATAAGAGTATAAATTAGGAAGCATAGTAACACCAGACGGCGGGACACGCAAAGACATCAGTAACAGAATGAATAACTCCAGAATAGCCTTTGCCAATCCAAACAACATCTGGAAATGTTCCCAGTAAGAGCAAACAGTAAATTAAAAATTCATGTATATGACAGTTGCGTACTTCTGTAATTTCGTACAGTGCCGAATGATGAGGAGTAACGATAAAAGAAATGTTCAAACTGTCCTCTTTTCACACAACCTGCATTCTAATTTTCTGGCCTAATACCCTCACCAGCCAAGACAGCTAGCTAACCTGATGCAGTCAAGAAGATTTGCATGCTATCATAGCGGGAATATTCTGGAATTGGGTTGGCAACATTCTCAGAAGAGACTCTAACATAAAAACTGCCACGGAATTGACTTCAGAAGGAAGGCAAACGTGTAGCCGGCCAAAACAAACTTTGGCTGAAAACTGTGGAGGCAGAGATGCCAAGAAAGAACCAAAGTTGGGGCACCACACGAAGGATGGCCGTCCACCAAGCAAAGGGGACAGTTTCTTCCTGCCCCCCCCCCCCCCCAAAAAAAAAAGCCACCAGCCGTGTTAGTCAATAACTGCTTTGTCAGTCAGTGGCCAAGGACCAAAGAAGCAGAAGAAGACTACTGACAGTACTGCAAGGGGGTTGGTGGAGTGTCACATAATTATTTGGGTCGATCTCTGCTTCACTCCAGCAGTAATCAGTTACATTTGTTGTAATAACTAATTGCGTGCTTTTCAGTGGTCAGCACCTTTTTTCTTTCTCTGCTATGTAGCAGATATTTTGTATTTTCAAAATTCTTACACTCCTCTCACTAATATGTCGTTATGTCTGTTTGACACCCGTCCCTCCCTGCTTTGCAAGGAACGGCTGAGATAATAATTAATCGACAACCATGTTGGTTAATCTCTGGTGTGGCCGACATCAGACTACAGATTAACAATAAAATCGCCGAGCGTAGTTGTTTAATCGCTGATAAGTCCAGGGTGCGTTCTTTGCCAAGATGGTAAAGAGACGGATTTTGTGTGCTCAAGCGACAGATAACGAGATTACACGTCTGTGCGACACATTTTGGACAGAAATGCATGACATCATCGCTTCCGGCACACCTTGTTACAAAGACATTACTTTAGATTAAAGTAATAATAAGTTATTTGTAAATATGGCCGAGAGAGGATATGATGTTTTCATTCCATATATGGGAGACGTGACCTTTTGCATCACGCATATTATTTCAGGCAGAAATAATTTTGAAATTACCCCACACAACACGCATGTTTGAAACGATTGGAGCTTTCTTAGCATCGTAACAAAACAAATGCGGGGGAGGAAGCGCCGTATAACCTGACTTTTTCACAGTTTTAAGACACTGTGAAGATCGCTTGCCAAGACGAAACCAGGCTGCCAGAAGTTAGAATTCAGAATTCCATTTTTGTTGGAGTATTTAGAAGGACTTAAACAGCCCAGGAAATCTCTAATAAGGAACCGGGATCTGAGGAAACTGAAAACACGGAGTCATAGAGGGAATCTAGTGTTAAAATAACGACCCCCAAGAACACGTGTAAGAAGCCTAGTCAAGTGCCTTTATTCATCTGAGCAAACAGTCTGTGAGCCAAGATTGGCGTAAGTTGTGCATTTTACATTTTATAATTTTCCTTACTAATGTGTGTGTGTGTGTGTGCGTGCGTGCGTGCGTGCGTGCGTGCGTGCGTATGTATGTATGTAATGTAATGTAATGTAATGTAATGTATGTATGTATGTATGTATGTATGTATGTATGTATGTATGTATGTATGTATGTATGTATGTCATCATCTCATCTCAGCCCGTAACCCGTCATGGGTCGTAGGGGTGCCATGGTGGAAGCATCAGCAGACAGGGTCCTCCACTGCTCTCTATCCTCAGCAATGCGTACAAGTGTGGAAAAACCGTGTCCTGCCCATTCTTTGATGTTATCAGCCCAGGATTTTCTCTGCCTTCCTCTTCTCCGTTTACCTTCGACTGTTCCCTGAAGGATCGTTTTCGAAAGGGAGTCATGACGAGTTACATGCCCAAACCAGGCAAGCTTTCGACGTTTCACTGTTGACAAAAGTGGTTCTTGGTGGCCTGCATAGGTGTTTATCTTCTCTCTAACATAGACATTTGTTTTGTGCTCTTTATAGCAAATGCGCAAAATTCTTCTATAACATTTATGCTCGAAAGCCTGAATCCTTCGCTCCGTATCTGCAGTGAGTGTCCAGCTCTCACACCCATACAAGAGAATAGATAATACAAGTGATTTGTATAATTTGATCTTCACAGGAAAACTGATGTTACTTTTCCAGATCACATTCAACCTTGTCATGGCAGCTGAGGCCATCTCAAGTCTTGTCTTGATTTCTTTAATTGATCTTCCATCACTGCATATAGTGGACCCGAGATATTTAAAGGTGTTAACTTCTTCTAACGTTTGCCCATTTAACGTAATGTTGGTCGGAACATGTTTCTTATGGCTATTCACCAATATCTTGCTTTTTTCTATATTAATTTCCATCCCATACGTTCTTGTTACTTTCTCCAGTCTAGAGGTAAGGTCTTGAAGTTCTGATTCTGATCCAGCTATCAGATCAATATCATCAGCAAAACGTAGGTTGCACAGAGGTCGGCCTCCAATCGATATGGTTGATTTATAATCGTAGAGAGCCTCTTGCATAATATGTTCTAGATAAATATTAAAGAGCACTGGGGACAGGATACATCCCCGCCGAACTCCTACAGTTGTTTTGAACAATTCTCCAATGTCGTCGCTTATGTATGTATGTATGTATGTATGTATGTATGTATGTATGTATGTATGTATGTATGTATGTATGTATGTATGTATGTATGTATGGATGGATGGATGGATGGATGGAATATATTTGTATATGTGTATATGTGTATATGTATATGTATATATATATATATATACATATACATATATATATGTATATATGTATATATATATATATATATATATATATATATATATATATATATATATATATATATATATATATATATATATCTTGCCACGTGGATATTGATATGTGAAAATTGCTATATTGATGTCCAAGTCATTTGAGGCTCAATACCTCAATATATAGAATGATGAATTCATGAACCACCACTGCAAGGGCTGGGGACTGCTTTATTGCTTGTTTCTTAAAGAGAACTAAAAAGCATAGGTAGTCCCAAGTTCCATATGGAGCAGGGAGAAAAAGATGAAAGAAATGATGAACATTCTAATTATAATATCTACATTTTCAAACCAGTGTAAATGTCTATGTAAACAAATTCACTTTATAATTAATGAAAGTTTCAAAGCTTTTTAATCAGTGTAGATGTAAATGAAAACATATTCAATCTTTATTGTGAACACTTTTCCATCAGTGTAGATGTTAATGTAAACATATTCTATTTATACTATTAACCTTTTCATTTGAATGTAAAGTAAATATAAAGCTATTCAATTTAAATGTAACGAACGTATTCTCTCGAGGGATTAAGCTTAATTCTCATCGAGGGTAAATTCTGAGGTTGATGGGATGGTGGATGTCGTAATTTTTATCTGAGAGAGTTCTGATGGATATTGGTCCTTTAGAGTGTAGAATGATAGTGATGGCTCTGTGAGAATAAGGATTTAGGAAAGTGAGGTAGTAGATTCACAAGGGCTGGGGAAGAGTAAGGACAGTCTCTTATTACGACAATATTTGTCTCTCAAAAACTATTCCTACCACTCTTCTGAACAAACAGTTGTTTGTCAGTTCCAGTCGCTCATGCGCACACACCGATTTGGTGATTCTGACGCGCAACGTACATGAATACACACTACGATAACAAAATATGGGAAATGTTTGGGTTTTGGGGCCAGCCGACACCAATGCTAATAAAGTTTTTAATACCTTTATTATCATAAAATCAAGTTACAAGTAAGTATCATTTACAGTCAGAAATCATGGGTTACAAAACACAAAATAACAGGGGGGGAGGGTTTCTGAGGAGAAGTATCCAATGCACCTTTTCCCGCTTGTATTTACTAACAGAAAAGACCGGGTCCCAAAGACGAGAAGGGGGGGGGGTGGTGATGATGATGATGAGAGATAGGCAATTTAACCCAATGGTAAATTTATTATTCTGAGTCAAGGGGGTTACAGTAATAGGGGGTAAAGGAAAAGCTAGGGGTCATCAAATGTTTTCCTTTGATCAACCAATTTTCCCGGGAGGGGGGAATGCTCACAGTTAAATAATCCCGCTAGGAGAAATCCCGTACAATTAATACAGTACACCTTAATACCAGGTTGAACTAATTATAAGGGTAAAAAGATTAAATCTCCTTTTTCATTTAAAAAAAACACGCTTAGCTGGCCAGCACACAGTCACACACACACAGACTTACCAAATGGTGAATTCTGGCACTTCATAGGAAATACATAAAAAAAAGCAGCCCTAAACCTTGGCTTAGGTAAAAGTATTTTCTTCCGTGTACAGCCCCAGATTAGCGGGTTGTTGAAGTTAACAAAGTGTCCCGAAATCGCTGGACGTTGAAGTTTAACGGTACTGTTTGTTTATTAGATAAAGTTCCTAAAGAATGGCACAGGCCCTTGGCTAGGTGTGAGGAATGGTGTGGTGTCTAAGATTGGCACAGCTGGTGGAGATAACTTTCTTTTGCAGTAATGTCACAAACTACAAAAAAAACACTGAGGTAAGTTCTTCAGGGGGTTGGTAAAATCCAATGATTATGCTTGACAGACAGTGTCAGGGAAATCTATGTTCTTCTTCACGAATAGAGCAGTGAGTAAAATATTGCTACTGTTGACTGTTCTTCTTCCAGTTTGATAACTATAAAAAACGACTTTATGAATTGGGATTTTAAAATAGTCTTTGGGTTTGCTTTGTTTCTGTATACTTCAGATAGCTGAACCCCAACAGGATCGCCACAAAGATTAAATTTCAAATATGTTCATAAGTCACTGGAGTAATCGAACTGAGTCGGCAAGACTCTAGATATATATTATTGCTGCGAAATGGCTGCTTAAATGATGTTTCATTGCTGCTTAATTGCTGCTTAAATGATGTTTCATTGCTGCTTAATTGCTGGGATGCGAGGTTCAAAAGATCATTCTGGATGCAATAGAAAAAACATGAAATACAATAAAATCATGTTAAAATCTAACGCGCGATACATTTACAGTTTAACTATTTTCTACACTCGCATCTTCAATTAATAAAGCAAGAAAAAAACTCCCCGTGAGGTTAATAGTTGAAAGCACATCTATTTATACAGAACTAAACTGTATTAAAGTTATAATTCCCTTAAGCGGCTATTGTATTAGGAAATAAACTTATAGATGTAACATTTAGTTGGCACTAGAACTTTGAAGATGGGCTTATTTAATAAGGTTAAATTTACACCACAATCCAGTGAACTAAATATGAAATAACTAGACCACTGATCACTCGAAGCTAATGTATAAATTACCGTCTGCACAGAAAAAGAATTTCACTCCAATAGCCAACAATTTAGATGAAATCTAGCAGGAATTTTTTTTACTATATGCTAGTGAATCTTAGAATTCTGTCAGAACGAATGATACGTTGCCCTTTTCAGATTCTGTATTTATCTATTAGAAAGGCAAGATAAATGGTACATGTGAAAATTTCGCGCCTCTTCAGTTCCCAGGGAAGTCGAAGTTATTTAGCCGCCATGCTAACCACGATGGCCCGACTGGCTTCCGATCTACGTTCGTTTCCGGCTGCTCGCACGAGCATGTGAAATTCTGGCGAGACTAGCCTCGTTCGCGGTGAGTTTCCTGATTCCTCAGATCGTATCCGCTACGCTGAGCGTTCCGTCTTTCGGGCAAGTCTGCCGGTCGCCACAGAGGTGCGAAGTCTGCAAGAAGCTTTCTTCTGACCGCTCGTGTCCGTCTTGCGAACGGTTCAGTGTTCGTACGGAGATGCTAAACTTCTGCTTCTCTGTTCTGGGGATCTTCTTTGACTGCTTTGATCTTAGCCGCTACTCTTCGTTGATGAAAAGTTACAACAATACTGATGTTCAGGGATTCTAATGTTATGAAAAGCTAAAGTCCCTTTAATCATCCATCAAATCAGGGAAAATTCACTTGACAAACTAGACGTACGTCACAGTGGAATAGCAATAGGAAGGCACATAAGCATGTGTCGGGAAACGCAATACTCAGGAGAGCATTTTGTTTCTATTCTTTTACCATACTAGTTGGTGGTACCAGTTGAGGGTACTATCTCTGGAACAAAAAGGGAAAAGTGGCCTGAGCTTTAAGATGAGGGACCAACTTCGTCGATACTCCCTGACACTTCTAGGAACGTGCTGCGCCCTACAACCTTGACCAGCGACGAGCGTGATTAGTCTACCACGAACCAACCCATCAGAAGGAGCAGAATCGTCACTGACAGCTAAGTAACTCCTAAAAGCTGTCAAGTGACCTCCTTTACACATTTCTATTCCATCACAAAAGTGATGATAAACTTTTTTATAAATAATTATTAATTTCTTTAAAACCTTGTTAAAACCTAAATGACTATTAAATCTGTTATTTGCAAATATAAAAATTTAACTTCGATTTAATCATTTTGAATGTACTGCATGTTTGTCTCAGTCAATTTACTAAATACACACTACACAGAGCTATACCAGTATAATAAGAATTCCACTGAGTAAATCAGGGTGGGGGCTTGAACGAGCTGAAATTAATAAGTGCTTAATTCTTCATAAAAGGCGGCGGACCGATATAAGTTAACAATTGCCCTGCCAATGCAGCATTGTTCTTGACTTCGGAAATATCTTATGGAAACTACCTTGAGATAGAAGCATCATTATCCTTCTATCTCTGCCAAGAGTAATTTTGTGCGAAGGTAGACACCTTTGAAGACCCATATTAGATACTCTTCAGTTTTGGCCACTGTTGGACCACTACTGCAAAGCAGGGGGAAGCAATTCCGTAACAGGGAGGGTACCCCCAGAAACATAGCACCACCTTAAAAAATCCCGAGGGCTGGCTCTTATTAAGACAGTTGTGTACCGGGCCAACTATTTCTTCACATTGCACACAGTACGCTATACTGCGACATACTCCGTCTAAGCTCCTGTTTACATTACCTTGAGACAGTTGACCTTATTTAACTATGGCTCCATTATTACTAGAAGTGCCTTATCACGGACCATTGATTTTCTTTTTAAGTAACTTACGAGACAAACTTTCAACTGAAATTTTCTACGGCCACGGTTCATTCATATGTGGGGACTAAATAAAAATGATCTCCTGTCACACACAAAATTTTAAATCGATCAATCAATACCTGTTAGATCCATTGGATTTTGTTTACTTTTCCTTGCAAAGACCACATGAATACGTTCTCCAGGTGTTTCTGCATATGTTTATTTTGGTGTCCCTCGGTGTGACTTCAACTTCTTTCACTCCTTCTAGCTATGTTTTTTTTTTTTTGTACTTGTAAGTTTTTCCTTTCTCCCTGCGAATTCTGT
This sequence comes from Oreohelix idahoensis, assembly GCA_024509875.1. Lineage (NCBI taxonomy): Eukaryota > Metazoa > Mollusca > Gastropoda > Stylommatophora > Oreohelicidae > Oreohelix > Oreohelix idahoensis. The sequence continues at coordinate 63,965 of JAMPIV010019369.1, forward strand.
GTCAGTGTACGTCACGGGGTGGTATACTCCTGCTTTGACAGCGTGTGTAATTATCTGGTGCCTTCTTATGTCATCCTACATAACCTTTTCCGCCAACTTTGCATGTCACATTCTAATCTAACTTTCCTTCTCTGGTCTCTAAACTGTAATTTTCTACTGTAGTATCTAATATGGGATAATTTTTACCTTCTTATTTCCTTTCTAACTTTACGCTGACAAAACGTGGACTGTTAGTTTTCATATACTCATACTCTCTCTCTCTCTTTCTCTCCCTATATATATATATATATATATATATATATATATATATATATATATATATATATATATATACAGGGAGTCCCCCCTCATTAGTACACACAGCTGCTGGCGGAAGAGATGGATGATCGATTTATTCGACAACGACTTTGAAGGCAGGAGCTGGCTCGGCCTGGTATCGGGCTTCAGGGCGCACCGGACCAAAGTATGTAAGCGGCCAGAACCGTTCAGAAAGCAATGGCAAATTACTGAATGAATATTGCCAAGAAATCATGACAGCCAAGAATGATGAATCTCGAAACACAAAGATCTGATGGTGTGGCCCCCAGGCCAGGCAGATCGACTATGCGAACTGGGGAAGAGAACCATGCCAGAGCAAGTACAAGTAATGGTGATGACGGCCAAAAACCTGACTGTGTTACTGCGGAAAGCCCTGACATCGGACTAAAGAAAAAGTTAAGAATAGGCACGTGGAATGTAAGAAGCCTTCATCAGGGAAAACTTTGTATGATTAGTAAAGAAATGGAAAGAACCAAAACAGACATACTGGGCCTTTCTGAACATAGATGGGCCAGACAAGGTCATTTTATAACTCAAACAGGAGAGACCTTCATATACTCAGGGAAGGAAAAGGGCGGTCAGAGCGGGGTTGGTTTCCTCCTGACAAAGAAAGCATCTATAGCACTACTTGGATACAATCCGATTAGTGATCGACTTCTCATGATTAGACTCAAGGGAAAGAAAAGGAACATGACAATTTTACAAGTTTATGCACCCACATCTGCAGCAGATGATGATGAAATTGAGGAATTTTACAACAGTTTACAAGAGACTTTAGGGAAAGTGGAAAAAAGGGATATCATGATAGTCATGGGCGACTTTAACGCGAAAGTTGGCATCGAAAGAACAGAGGAAGAGAAAAAGGTGCGAAGTCCATTCGGTATAGGACATAGAAACGAAAGAGGAGAAAAATAATCGAATTCTGCTTAGAAAACAACCTCTCCATTACAAATACCCTATTTAGACAACACCCCAGAAGGCTCTATACATGGACCTCACCAGATGGCAACAGCAGGAATCAAATAGATTACATCTTGATACAACAAAGATGGAGGTCAGGTATATCATCTATAAAGACACTCCCAGGAGCAGATTGTGATTCAGATCATGAGCTACTAATTGCAGATTTTAAGTTAAAATTGAAAAAAAAGTGACAAAAGGTGCTCGACCTCTCCGTCTCGATGTAAGCGCAATACCACCTGAATATAGCATAGAAGTACAAAACAAATTCGAAGCACTGTCGTGGAATATTCTAATCCACATATATAAATTATTAGGTAAATATAAAGCCTAATAAATACATATAATAAATAAAGGAAGAAGAATGGTAAAGAACAGTGCTGTCACAATGAATGTACTCGAAATCCCCTTGTTTTCTACTGCGTATGCAAATTGTAACGTTTCACGTTGATATTAAAGGCCTTCTGCAACATACACGCGTTTCCCAAACACACAATAAAATGTGCTGCCTTTCTAAGAAAAACCTTGAAATATGCAAGTTGACCTAAATTTTAAATTCCATTCATGTCTTTTTCTACACTATGTTACCAAGATCAAAAGACAGATGGACAAAAGGATAGCGAGAAGGGAGAGGCAGAAAGCCGAACACTAAACACGCTTCGCGCGATACACAAATGCTGCCATCACGCGTGTAAGACTACAAGCACTAACTTTTTCGGACGGACAGTGATAAATTCACTACCCTTCCCAGAGTTAGGTTTTAAAATCATAAAAAAAACGCTTATTAGGAAAGATAACATTATATGGGTTTACGTTTGAAAACATTACAGTACCCAGACAGCACATCTTCGAAACAGGAGGTAGAAGGAATTGCATATTTTGAACGCAGCCACGTAGCTCTTTTAAATTTGGATATTTGGGTTCCTTAGGGCTTGCTGACAAAGAATATGTAAAACGTTACGCAAATAGTCCAGGAATTAATAAATTATAACCAAAATAAAATAGTGGGGATGCCTGACAGCATGGAATCATTTCTGCTCATAAAATTTTTTTATAACGTGTTTGAAAAAAATCTTACGTTACAGAATTAGCCTACCATGTAAACTCCAAATTGATTGGAGCGCAACAAATGAAAGACTAACCACGATTGGTCGGGCTATAAATACTATCTTTCGTTGTTAGGGGAGACGTGAAAAGGTAACATTTTTTTCAAACACTTGTCGAAACGTGGCCTCATTGGCTAGACTCGCTGATATACTCACTTAGGAGCGTTAGTTCGAGACCACTAGTGCAAATAATCTTGATAAAGCAACAGTGCGTTGAAGCCAGCTCATATTTGTGTTAAATAAAAGCCTGGAACATAAGCAGATGGGAATTTGTGCCAGTAATTGTGCCAGAATTCATTGCTAATCAACGTATCTGTGTTTATTTCCATGAAATTGTGGGACCGTGGTCTTGATGGTACTGAGCAGCACCTGGTCAGAGCTTTGCTGAATCCAGAGTCGGACAGCATACTCCTTGGTTCATTTAGCTATCAGTGAGGTGTCTCCAGAGCCCAGAGGAGAATTCGAGCAGAGGAGTCCTTTCCTGCCGCCATCACGCAAGATAAGCTGATTTGGCCAGCTGAGCTCAACATTATGTCCCCTCATCTTGAAATGACTTTGTAAAAATAACATTCAGAGGGGAATTTAATTGTCTTAATATCAGGAACTGAGAACATCTCCAATACTAGTCCCAAAAGACAAACTATTGAAGTCATGATGACAAATACCAACAGAGCTTGAACAAAACAAAACCAGTATTACCTCATATTACCACTACACAACTGACACACATAGGATATTTTAATAATATATGTCACTACAATATTCATATTGATAAAGTCTGTACATATACTTGTAATTAAAATTGATTGTGATTCCTGGTTCCTTTGTATTTGAATCAGGACACATATACCTTTATGATAACCATGAATACATATTGTTATTTGAAAAGTTATCAGTGACTCCTTAAGATATTCTCATAGAGTGTTATATGTATGTGAGTGTCACAGTGTTGTCAAGAGTAGTGGATTAAATTAAATTGTTTATCTGTCTGTTGTTGTGACTTACACTTCATCATACACATACCCTAGACACATAACGTAGTCATCACACTATTCCAGAATAATTCTGACTGAGATATATAGATATGTGGTAGCAAGTAAGGTTATCTATAATACACTACTCTTAATAGATATAGATACCTTCACAGCTGATCTCAGTCAGTACACTAAGTCCCCTATAAATATTTATAACATCCCACTTCACCACATATATTGGGGTCTCGCTCTTGGGATTTTGAATCTTTCCCTATTAAAAATATTGGGGGTAATTCACTTCAGGGAATATAAGAATTAAAAGGTATCCTTGGGTGGAATTAAATAAGGTTGAGCTCACGGTGCCTGTGTTGTCCATTAGATATATTTAGAGATTAAATTGTTGGTTAGACATTGTAGAAATTTACCTGATAGACAATGGCGGACCTGGCCAAGTTTCGATCTGCTGCTGTACAGACTGCAAAGAGTTAGGATTAGATGGGCAAGTTATGGTTGCCTATGTCACTACGGAATGTGACAAATTTATTGAACGCGAAGAAAGAAGGTTTGAAGCCGAAAGAAAGTTAGAGGCTGAAAGGGAAATTAAGAGGTTGCAGATTGAGGCTGAGGCTAAGAAATTGGAAGCAGAAAGAGAAGACAAAAGATTAGCTGCAGAAAGAGAAGCCGAGGAAAGAAGAAAGGCTGCAGAAAGAGAAGAGAAGAAATTAGCTGTAGAAAGAGAAGAGAAGAAATTAGCTGTAGAAAGAGAAGAGAAGAAATTAGCTGCAGAAAGAGAAGAGAAGAAATTAGCTGCAGAAAGGGAAGAGAGGAAATTAGCTGCAGAAAGGGAAGCAGAAAAGGAGGAGAAGAGATTACAAAGGGAACATGAGTTAAGACTAAGGGAGTTTGAGTTTCAAGGCCATGCTCCTGAAAATGGTGCCAGTCCCTTTGCCTCTGATGCCACTGCTAGCCAAGGAGCCTCAACCTCAGAGCTATGAACTTTCATTTAGATCATTTTGTTGAGAAAGACGATGATATTGAGGCTATATAAATAGGTATGAGC
>JAMPIV010019370.1:0-246242 GCA_024509875.1 Oreohelix idahoensis
TAATATGGAAGATTTCATCCCAGAGTATGAATACGTTACCATGATAGACGTCCTTGAAAGAAGGTCAACGGTCGTGACTGAGAAGGATATTATACGGTAACAGTTTTGTAATCCTTAGTCTATGGACAGAGGTCTTTACTAGAAGAGAATCTTCAGGAACTTTAGCAGCAATAATTAATATGTTGTCGTGTGATCTTTGCGCCTGTGACGATGTCCGTCTTGTCCACTTCGTGTCCTGGTGAATAAAATCTATGTAAAGTTACCAACGACTTGTGTGCTGCCAATACTTGACCAGTTCACCTAATTCAAGATACTTGTTGGTTTTCGTTTGAAAAAACATTGTTGACATTTATTCCGTTGTAACCATTCGCGTTTCAATTCATCACTATGAAAAACGACACCAACAAGCATATACATATATATATATATATATATATATATGTATATATATATATATATATATATATATATATATATATATATATATATATATATATATATATATATATATATATATATATATATATATATATATATATATATATATACAGTACTTTGCAAAAAAAATGGCAGTCATATTTTCGTAATGCAGCACACTCATAGAAGCAAATAATAATAAAAACTGTATGTCCAGAGGAAGATTGTTATCTCCCCTATCTATTAACAGTGGTTTCAGTACAACATAATGTTGCCTTCTCCAGCAAGGCAAGCCTTGATGCGGCGAGGCATACTTCCCACAAATGTTTGTAGGTAAATGAGAGTCAGACTGTCCCAGTATTTTTCAGCTACCTTCTTCAATTGTTCAACGTCTCTGAGTCCACTCTTTTTTAAATGATTCTTGAGTAGTGCCCAAACGTTTTCAATTGGGTTTAGATCGGGACTGTTGCTGAGCCACTTCAGCACTATCACATTCTTCTCTTGCAGCCATGCTTTGGGGGTATGAGCTGTATGATTTGGGTCATTGTCATGTTGAAATGTGCACCCATCGGGGTACATGACCTGCATAAATGGCAGAAGGTGTCCCTCTAGTATGTTTATGTACCTTTCTTTCGTGAGAATTCCTGTGAAAACACACAGTGGGGTGGCCCCTCTTGCTGACACCCCTCCCCAAAGATGGAATTTCTAGGTATGTTTCGGTCGCTGGTACAAAGGCGTTACAGAGCCTTTCGTCCAAATATTTATTTGAGCAGGATAAGACGAAACAGAACATTCATCTGAAAAAAATCACATTGTCCCATGACAAATTTTGGTGTTCGTGGCACCAGTTCAAGCGCATCTGTTTGTGAGTCTCTGTGTGAGCAATGATGACGAAATTACCCGCTTTTTTGTGTAATTCATCCTGTGTAGCTCCCGGTTGACAGTAGCATTAGATACCTCTGGGCTTCCCAACTCGATCATGCGCTGCCGTATGTTTTCTACACTCTTCATTGGCTCAGCCCGAACGATTTGGGCGAGACGCCGATGGTCCTTTGTGTCCAAAATTCTTGGCCTCCCACTACCTTCTTTTCACTCGATTCCATTACCTGCTTTTAATTTACTCACAACTCTGTAGATAGTCTGCTCAGGAATGTTCAAGGTTTTAGAAATGTTGGAACATGTTTGATTTCCTTCATTCCAAAGCTGTGAAATTAACATACACTTTGACTTTGTATCCATTTTCTGCCACTAGCATTAGAAATTGTCGTCTGCTCTATTATCAAGGGACGTTACTCTAAGCTAATTTATTTTTTACTTTTGGTAGTGTTTGCTCACTTCAGTGGAGTGCACCTTTTGGGCAGAACATGCATATTTAATTAGATTTCAGCTTATTTAGCTGAGCAATTTGACTGCCATTTTTTTTGCAAAGTACTGTATATATACGAAGAGCTAAGAAGCAAATGCACATGTCGAAAAGATTGCGGCTAAAAAGTCAGTACCAAAAATTTGAACAGCATTATATCTGTCATTCAAAAACTGTTCACAACTAATTTAGGGATCTAGCAGACAAGACGGTATATTTCCACATTGCAAGTCTAAAGTCAAATGATGGTAGAACTTTAATGGAGAAACGATACTAGCAGAAAGATTAACTGAATACACGGTGAATAGTATGGATAAGAAAGAAAACAATTAATAGTAGTAAATAATCAGGTCAAATCTCATCATGTAAGAAAAATCTGCCACAGACACAACCGCCGCAGATCACATTAATGCAGTGGTGCAGGCTTTCTGTAGTGGTGGTTCTATATTCTGTAGTGGTGGTTCTATAATCTGTAGTGGTGGTTCTATATTCTGTAGTGGTGGTTCTATATTCTGTAGTGGTGGTTCTATATTCTGTAGTGGTGGTTCTATATTCTGTAGTGGTGGTTCTATATTCTGTAGTGGTGGTTCTATATTCTGTAGTGGTGGTTCTATATTCTGTAGTGGTGGTTCTATATTCTGTAGTGGTGGTTCTATATTCTGTAGTGGTGGTAGTTCTATATTCTGTAGTGTTGGTTCCCTATTTTGTAGTGGTGGTTCTATATTCTGTAGTGGTGGTTCTATATTCTGTTGTGGTGGTTCTTTATTCTGTAGTGGTGGTTCCCTATTCTGTTGTGGTGGTTCTCTATTTTGTAGTGGTGGTTCTATATTCTGTAGTGGTGGTTCTATATTCTGTAGTGGTGGTTCTATATTCTGTAGTGGTGGTTCTCTATTTAGTAGTGGTGGTTCTATATTCTGTAGTGGTGGTTCTATATTCTGTAGTGGTGGTTCTATATTCTGTAGTGGTGGTTCCCTATTTTGTAGTGGTGGTTCTATATTCTGTAGTGGTGGTTCCCTATTTTGTAGTGGTGGTTCTATATTCTGTAGTGGTGGTTCCCTATTTTGTAGTGGTGGTTCTACATTCTGTAGTGGTGGTTCCCTATTTTGTAGTGGTGTTTCTATATTCTGTAGTGGTGGTTCTATATTCTGTAGTGGTGGTTCTATATTCTGTAGTGGTGGTTCTATATTCTGTAGTGGTGGTTCTATATTCTGTAGTGGTGGTTCTATATTCTGTAGTGGTGGTTCTATATTCTGTAGTGGTGGTTCTATATTCTGTAGTGGTGGTTCCCTATTCTGTAGTGGTGGTTTCCTATTCTGTAGTGGTGGTTCTATATTCTGTAGTGGTGGTTCCCTATTTAGTAGTGGTGGTTCCCTATTCTGTAGTGGTGGTTATATATTCTGTAGTGGTGGTTCCTTATTCTGTAGTGGTGGTTTCTTATTCCACAGTGGTGGTTCCCTATTCTGTAGTATGGTTCTATATTCTGTAGTGGTGGTTCCATATTTTGTAGTGGTGGTTTTATATTCTGTAGTGGTGGTTCTATATTCTGTAGTGGTGGTTCCATATTCTGTAGTGGTGGTTCTATATTCTGTAGTTGTGGTTCCTTATTCTGTAGTGGTGGTTTCTTATTCTGTAGTGGTGGTTCTATATTCTATAGTTGTGGTTCCTTATTCTGTAGTGGTGGTTTCTTATTCTGTAGTGGTGGTTCCCTATTCTGTAGTCGTGGTTCCATATTCTGTAGTGGTGGTTCCCTATTCTGTAGTGGTGGTTCTATATTCTGTAGTGGTGGTTCCATATTCTGTAGTGGTGGTTCCCTATTCTGTAGGGGTGGTTCCATATTCTGTAGTGGTGGTTCCATATTCTGTAGTGGTGGTTCCCTATTCTGTAGTGGTGGTTCTATATTCTGTAGTGGTAGTTCCCTATTCTGTAGTGGTGGTTCCCTATTCTGTAGTGGTGGTTCCTTATTCTGTAGTGGTGGTTTCCTATTCTGTAGTGTTGGTTCTATATTATTTAATGGTGGTTCCTTATTCTGTAGTGGAAGTTCCCTATTCTGTAGTGGTGGTTCTATATTCTGTAGTGGAAGTTCTATATTATGTAGTGGTAGTTCCCTATTCTGTAGTGGTAGTTCCCTATTCTGTAGTGGTAGTTCCCTATTCTGTAGTGGTGGTTCTATATTCTGTAGTGGTAGTTCTATATTATGTAATGGTGGTTCCTTATTCTGTAGTGGTGGTTCCCTATTCTGTAGTGGTGGTTCTATATTATGTTGTGGTGGTTCCGTATTCTGTAGTGGTGGTTCTATATTCTGTAATGGTGGTTCTATAGTCTGTAATGGTGGTTCTATTTTCTGTAATGGTGGTTCTATATTATGTAGTGGTGGTTCTATATTCTGTAGTGGTGGATCTATATTCTGTAGTGGTGGCCCCATATTATGTAGTGGTGGTTCCATATTCTGTAATGGTGGTTCTATATTCTGTAGTGGTGACTCCATATTATGTAGTGGTGGTTCCATATTCTGCAGACAGCGAATAGAGAACTGATGATGATGAGCCTGAACAATCACAAAGGATTACAGTACCCAAGGAAAATGTCAAGGTTAACAACCTTCATAGTGTATTTTTTATTAATTGTGCAATGCACATCAAAATGAACGTACAAAAATAACACCCTTTTCAAAAGCATAAACATGCATTGAGCTTAAACTCCACGTGTAGTTCTCACATGCCGTATATGGTAAATTAATTGAAATGCAGCTTGGGAGGAAAATACCGCGCGTAGCACGGACAACAATGCAATGAGAAGACACGAATAATGGAAAGCTATATTTAAATAATTATTACTAACAATAGTACAAAGCAGACAGGTAGACTTCATTTGTTGGATGCTGGAAAAGTACGTAATAACGGAAAATGATTTTAGGAACAAGCCGCAGGGTGAGACAGTAAGGGAAGGTATGTTATTAATTTGTTTCTACAACGCAAAAACCACCCCTGTTCTCCTTTTCCACGTTGTCAGGAACGGCATGACAGGGTGACTAGGGGAACAATACATTTCTGACTGGAATGGTCAAAGGCAGCTGTAGAAATAACTAATCGTAGACATGTGAAGCACTGAAATTTTAATTTAAAGATAAACAGTTCTGAAAGTAACTATTTGTAGTGGTCCTAATCATAGAACCATAATTTTAAAAGTAACCATTTCGTAAACGTCTTATTTTCAGGAATGTTTAAAGACAGACAACTGTGGAAGTAACTAATCTTAAACATCAGGAGTACTGGCACGTTCAAAGTTCGAAAGTTGTGGAGTTATATAAACATCTGAAGGACTGTCAGGTTACAAAAATAGACAATTGTGGAAATATATAAAGGTAAACTTTTCGTCAGTATAATATCTCATCGTGCAGAACAAACTGATACATAAACTGCTGCTGTAATTGTGCATACATGCTTGAGTGCAAGCCTTCTGCTAGGAGACCAACCGCAGGTTCCATCTTCAATAAGGAGCGGCAAGCGACATACATAAATAATGTTATGCCCGTGTGTGTGCGTGTGTGTTTAAAAAATATCCCATCAGGCCTGACAACAGTATGTCATAGTTAGACAGTGCATTAAGGTTGTCAGATATCACTTCTGTTACTTTTCTTTTGTCTAGTATTTTCCTTGGGCCTTGCTGCAGCAGTGTCTGCATGCTGCATAAGGAGAGAAAAGGAACATGATGATGATGTTGATGAGTCTTTACTACTTTCTTTTGTACGATATTCTGCTACATACATATTTACGTTTATTATTTACTACTTTCTTTTGTACGATATTCTGCTACATACCTTTTCACGTTTATTATTTACTACTTTCTTTTGTACGATATTCTGCTACATACCTTTTCACGTTTATTATTTACTACTCACGGAACCTTAGTTTCCGGCTTTTTTTTTTATTTCTTTGTTTACACATACGTTACCCTAAACTAACCAACGTTGTTCTGTACTATTGATATTTTCCTACGACTTACATTTACTTGTACTAGATATAGTGTTAAGTCTCTGTTGTGTTATTTAGCCTCACTGGTGAATAGGAATGTTTTAGACTTGATATCTTCTATAATTAGTATGGCTTGTTTCCTGTCCCTTATTCCACGGTTGGGCGTAGTGTTGTGAGAATAACCACCATCGACTTAGCACTTTCGTTTCTGAGTGCTGAGCTGATCGTGTGTCCTGTCACGAATCACTTCTGCATCAATATAACCCTGCCGTTCTGATTGTCCACGGTTGGATTTCACAATCGCTTCTGGTACTTTAATGTTGTCTAGCTATCTGCCTCTTTTTTTCTGATGTTTTATGCATGCAGGGACTTTATCATGGAATGCTTTACCGAGATCTGACAAAACTAAAATATATACCACATTCAAAAGACATCAGTATTTACATGTCACATTCATGAAAGCTTTAACGTGCATCTAACGGACAAATCTCTCTTTCAGATCATGCAATGTGTCCATGGGCATTTAGCTTTAAGTGTTATAGCTTTAACTTAGTTTTAAGTATGTAATTGCTTCATCGCTTCCTCTTTCTCTCTCCCTTTTCTCTCTCTCTCTCATATATATATATATATATATATATATATATATATATATATATATATATATATATATATATATGTGTGTGTGTGTGTGTGTTTGTGTAGTTTTGTGTATGTATGTCTGGGTGTGTTCAACTACTGAATGTATGTTTAACTGTTAATCAATTATTATTGAAATTAAGGATGTATTAATTTTAAAAAACTTTGAGAATACTATTACTGCAGGGCAGAAATTTAACAAAAAGCAATAATGCTTATTTCTTTACCCTGATGAAAAAAAGATTTCGTTTGCGCTTCGTTTCTTACAAGTGCCTGCAACATATCTATTTATGTTGATTGTTTAGAGGCGAAAATCTGAAATTATTACCTCTTCACCTCACCTGATACAAGATGACACGTGGTATAGGTGAAATTTATAACACTTCACACCTCTCCTGCGGTATCTGCTATGTGACTACCTTTACCTTTTTAATGGTAGTAGTGGTAGTAATGGTAGTAGTGGTAGTAGTGGTAGTAGTAACATAATTATCGGAGTAGTTGAGTCAAAGTAGCAGTTCGGGGGAGCAGTGGTTTAACAACAATAACATGCTTGAAATAAATGCACCTGAAGTTTTCAAAACAGCATCAGTTGCAGTAACAGCAGTAACTGTGCAAGTTGTTGTAACACAAGTTGTACAGCAGCAGTAACAATTAGTATTTACATCGGCAAATAGTTATTTTTTTTTAAATCGGCTCTCCAAATGACTGTCACCTCTAAAACATCATCATCGTCATCGCCATGTTCCATACAGGATCCTCACGGAGAGTAGGGTCACCATTGCAAGAATCCTTCTGTCAAACACTTCATATTGTCTTACATAGAACGTCTTAATTTGGTTTATTGTCTACAGCAGTTAGTGTCACGCGGTATAATCCCGCGCTCTTGCACAATCTCGTATTAGACGCCGTTGTGTGTGGTTTTATTCTGTCTTTCATTGCTCGGAGACACTGGAAACTAAACGGCGCTCGACTAAAACATGGCACTACAAAAAAAAACAAAAACACGTAATCCTTCCTGAAGGTGTCGACCAGACCTGTTGACGTCCACACTTTACTCAAATTACGGAAGAGGAAAGTCTAGCACTCGCATTCAAAACATCGGCAGCGGTTAAAATAAAAGTGTATCAGATAAAAGAGCCAATGCAAAGGCGTGTGTCGCCAGAAGGTCTGGCAGAATGTTTTAGGAGCACCAGATAAACAGTAAAAAAAGGGAGAACTAACGTCACAAACATGTCAAATAAACACTATTATAGTCTTTACTACATTTCTCAGAATTACTAGAAAATTACAAACACAACGTGACTGTCTCATGGAAGCTCTAAACAGAACGGAAAATAACAGAGAGAAAGAATATTAGTCTTACAATTATGTTACTGTCATTGTAATGTAGTTACGTCCATTTTTGAAATCACTTTGTGGTAAGATGAAGTGTTGGTTATGCTGCAAGGTGTGCAGTTAAAGCTATCGACAGATTGTGATACTTGTTGGATCTCTGATCATAGCCACCCTCGGTGATATCTCGTATACCTGAAGGCATTTGTTAAGACTTGATCGTAGTTGACTTTGATGAGATGTAACGAGTTCTCCAATCACTTTTTAATTTTCTGCAATTGAATTATTCTTACCAAATTCCTATTGTCTTCTTTTCTTACTTTCTGATTGTAACAGTAGTCTTAGACATCTAGTCAGGCATGTCGTATGAGACGACTGATATAGGCTGTGCTTGAGATGGCAACTTTATAATGACAAACAAACTGCTACATTAAACAACAGCTTCAAGAGCATGATGAACACGTGGTGCAGGTTTCAGGCGAAGGAAGCAGCTGTAGTGGTGGCTTCATGCACTATAAGGAACGAAAATAGCGATGATCAGACATCGGAATCTGACACGCTGTAATGTCTGGTGTATCCAAGTCAAAATACATGAAACTGATAGCAGTTAGTTGGTACACAACAACCACTTGACGATCTGCCATAAAGGTTATGGACTGGGTGATGAGACAGACAACAGAAGGAGAGTAAACAGAAACACGACAGACGGTTAACAAACATCTTAAAGATAGATCTCAATTTCGCAGATGACAAATGGTCTTCTATCAAATAGGTCAAAAAAAAAATGCATAAAAAAGATAACTAGTTTAACAGTAGAAGTAGATAAAAGAAAGGCTACATATCGCTGTAGTTAAAACAAAGGAAATTTGTAGAGTGTCAAGGATATGCTAAGTCTGGCCACTACTGTAGAATAAACGTGTTGTTGTGTATTGGCCACTGTTGAATGAACCTGTCATGTAGACCTTGAGTGGGAGTGTCAAGTAACGCGAATGGTGTAGTAGTTCGGTGTAACAGACCTCTTGGTAATAACTCTCACACACTCTCATGTAATGCAATGACGACTTGAACTGCCTCTGACATTTCAATAGTTTAATGAAGGCACGCAAACTGGACAGCACGGATACAGTCATGGACACATGTTGACATACATTCATTGGTTATTTGAATCGTGGATGATACATTCATGTAGTAGTGAAATATCATTCAACCCAAGGTGGTATTCACTGTTCTGGTAACTAATCGCCGTATCCTCTACTGACTGAACGCGTCAATGAGGATCGGTAAACATACAAAAGTCATTGGCCCAACCTTCATTGCATGGCTAAGTTCTTAAGCTGAGATATGTCCAATGTTTGTATAACACTCATAAACCACGATAGTGGGTTTTCACCTCATAACAAGATCTCGATACCACTGCCCGATAGTAGGATACATAATCTGTTCTCTTGACAGTGATCAAAAAATATGATGACAGAAATATAACATGGCCGCCTTCCTGAGTTGTCGCTCACTCACTCGTAGGAAGGTAGATATAAGCCAAAGTTAATTTAGAATGTGCATATACATAATTTCATAAAGTTTTCCATACAGCTCTACAGTAATCAAGTTAATTCACGTAGACATAACTGCTGTAGGAAAGCCTGTCATCTTCGTCGATACAAAACACGACCCTAGCGATACGAAGCACAATGTTCCATCTAGGTCTAATCGACTCGAGATCATCAAAATTAGGGTCTGGCATAACTGGAGTCCGAATCACACATATGAGGAGGATCTCTGACAAATAGACTCTTGCCGAGACATAAACTTCTCCTAGAAAAACATCTATGAATCACTGTTAAACCTTAAACAGTGCCAGCCCTGGAAAAAGCACTCAGCTATCTTGGCGACATTATCGGAACTCTTTACAACCCAGAAGGACTACGAAAACCTGCGCTAGATTCCGGCAGAAAGAATATAGTCCGACCTGAACATATAAAGGTATACAATATACGACTGAATCTACTTGCACTAGACAAGTAGTACACATGAATTCAGGCCATAAACATAACAAGCAAAATTAATCTATTTTCTGGCCCGAACAAATAAGAACGGACATGAATACAATATCCATGCGCCGGATCAATATCAAGAACGATCACTCATATCATCAAAAGTGTAAATCAATCATGAATTATCTAGCTTTACCAGAGGAAGCATTTTCATACACAAATGAATGCAAGTATATATTTTCCATATTAAATAGCCATATCGTATTTTTGTAATATGTGCGTCAAAATATGCACGCAACAGATTACCACACCCCTCGGGAAAAAAAAAATGGTACATTTTTTTTTTTTGAAATACATCTAGGAGCAACATACAATAGGCTCACAACGCACCAATAACAATGCGCAGATGATAAGCATTGAGAATATATTTCATGAACTTAGAGAAAGTATTTCTCTAAGTATAAATATTTCCAGAGAGGTGTCACCAACGCATACTACAATACTGGCAATGCCACACTTTCTACATCAGTTTATACATAAATTTCATCTTAGATACCTTAACAGTTTCCACAATGAAATGCGAGCCAAGAAGAAATCTTTGAAGTTTAAGGATTGACCAAACCATAGCCAATAATTCACGGTCTAGGACCGAGTAATTCTTCTCTGCGGCATTTAATTTTCGAGAAATATACATCACAGGATGCAGAGTTCCAGAGTACTCTTGCATTAGTGCTGCTCCAATCCCTGTGGATGAAGCGTCACTACGAAGAATAAATGTCTTATCCTTAGAAGGCAATACTAGGATAGGTGAAGTAGAAAACATAGTTTTAACCTTATCCAAAGAGGATTGACATTCTTGAGTCCAATGGACTACATTAGGAGACCCTTTCTTTAGCAAGGAAGAAATAGGTGACATAATGGAGGACAGATTCGGAATGAATCGTCCATAAAATTGTATTAGACCTAAGAGACTTCGCACTTGCTTTTTAGTCTTAGGAATAGAAATGTTAAGTATCTTACTTGTATTATGGTCTTCTATTTTTAGGAAACCATGACCAACACGGTGACCTAAGAAAGATATTTCGCTAAAACCAATACAAGCTTTAGATGGTTTCGCTGTCAGGTTATGCTCGCGTAAGATAGACAATAGTTCACTTATCCCATTATAGTGATCGTTCCAAGTATCACTGAAAAGACAGATGTCATCAAGATATGCAATGACATCTGAGCGATGAGATAGGATTCGACGCATCATGCGTACGAATGTTGCAGGGGCGTTCATAAGGCCAAAAGGCATAAAATTCCATTGGAATAGACCCCTAGGCGTCGAAAAAGCAGTAAACGGTTTGGCGTGTTCGGATAGTGGAACTTGCCAATATCCCTTAGACAAATCGAGTTTAGTAAAGAAATGGGAATTCGATAGTCTCGTAAGTAGCTCTTCTAGTAAAGGCATAGGTTCAGCATCAAATTTAGTCACCTGGTTCAATTTGCGATAATCAACGCAAAGACGTATGTTGTTGTCTTTTTTTTCGCACGATAACCATCGGTGAAGAATATGCTGATGTGGATGGTTCAATAATTTTTAACTCTATCATTTCATCCAACTCTTTTTCTACCTGTGCTTGAAAATGTATCGGGATAGGATACGGTCTGACTCTTATAGGATTATGGTCAGTAAGAATAATGTCATGTTGAATGACATCAGTTTGACCAGGAATGTCAGTAAGGACATCCTGAAATTGTTCTAACATAGTAGAAACTTGTTTCTGTTCTCCTGGAGATAATTCAGGAGAAATCGCAACATCTTTCCATGATTCATTAGAGTGAAGCGGAATCATTGGAAAAGGTAGATTTACATCCGAGAAACTCGTTTCCTCATCCTGTATTACTGACAGTGATGAGTAATGTCCATGTTGGACTGGAAAATCGTCCGTTGCCTGGAAAACAGGTTGTAAATAATCCGGACGTTCATGGAATTCCGTGAGCATGTTGATGTGGAAGGTTTTATGGTTCCCGTCAATATCGACGATATAGTCAACATAGGAAACTTTTGATATTATATCGTACGGACCTTTCCAAGAAATAAGAAGTCTGTTTTCTCTACAAGGTAGCAGGACCAATACTTTGTCACCTGGACAGAGTTGTCGCAAGCGTCTGGTCTTATTGGCAAATTGCCTTGCCTTCTGTTTCGCAAATTCAGAAGAAGCAGTTGCCAATTTGCATGCTTCAATAATATTGTGTCTAAGTGCAATGACATATTCATAAGAGGATTTTGTGTCATCGACAATATTATCAGCAGTTATGAGATCATGAAGTAAGGACATAGGACCTCGCGGTTTCGCGCCGAAGACAAGTTCAAAAGGAGAAAATCCTGTATGTTCGTTGGCGACCTCTCTATATGCAAAGAGAGCCGCGGGTAAAACCCTGTCCCAATCCTGAGGATGATCCTCAGTTATCTTACCTAGTAGGTTTTTCAGAGTTCTATTCAGACGTTCCACCATCCCATTGGACATAGGATGATAAATACTACTAAGAGATCTCTCTATCTTTAGAGTCGACATCACTTGAGACATGGTATCCGATATAAGTTGGCTACCATGGTCCGATAATATTTCTGCTGGAAATCCCAGACGAGAAAATATTAATCAAAGAGCATCTGCAATATCAGCATTAGTTATGCTCTTTAGAGGAACAGCCTCTGGCCAACGTGTGCACATATCCACAAACGTCAAAATAAATTGGTGTCCTCTAGCAGACTTTATCTTAAATGGACCAATGATGTCTATCGCCATTTTTTGAAATGGTCGAATGGGAATGTCTGCAGCCTGAATAGGTGCAGCATGGCGTGGACCTCTGGATTTAACCTCTTGACATACTTTACAAGATCGACAATAGATTCGTATGTCCTTATTCACAGCAGGCCAAAAGAAAGATGCAAGAACTCTAGATTTAGTACGGGAAAAACCCATATGTCCAGCACACTGAGAATCATGAGCGTGCTGTAAGATTTTAACTCTCATATTTTTGGGCACAAGAATTTGAGAATGAATGGATTTAGCGGAGTCTTGTACCATACGTACAAGTACGCCATTCCTCATCGTAATCCAAGATTTACGATTTGTATCCTTATTCGGATCACCTTTTGTTGCCAGAGTAAAGAATATCTTTAGAGTAGGATCATCTTCCTGCTGTTTTATAAAGGAAACATGCGAAATCTCCAAGAGATCACCTTGGTTCTGGTCATCATTATCTCCAGAAGGCGAAGATTACGGCATGTTTAGAGCTTGAGCTCTAGTGACTACAGCATTTGCAGTATGCATATTATCACTTTCCCACTCGGCAATTTGTTGCGGAGTGCATTCTTTCGCACCATGAATGCGACCGACGATAAGATCAGCGATCTGATTCGGCAGCAGACATGCGTGCACATCTCCTGTAAAGAAGGGAGTAGAGATGTTGATAATGGCAGTGGAGTACTTCTCCAATGTGCCACCAAATGTTATGCATTTGATTATCTTGCCAGTGGCTCGAGAAGGATCTATAAGTGACTGCCTCACTCCAATGGTTGTGCACCCGGAATCGAAAAGAATTGAGACCGGAGTACCATCTATTAGACCTCTATTCAATACAAGAGCACCTCTTCCATCATGCGCGACTGACGCAGGAAGAGCAGGAAGAGGATGACCACAGCTTAAAGTCGAAACTGTGGTTGGCTCGAATAATGTTTTGCATTGGGAACACTGAAATGCTCTGTCAAAATCGAAAGCAGAACATCCCACACTATTAGAGTCTTTCTTATCATTGGTTTGATTACCGGCTTCGTGAAACTCTTGTTGTGCAGAGTTAGCCTGGTAATGAGATTTACCATGTCTTTTGTGTTGTGATCTACCTCGGTTATTGTTGCCTCTGTAATTATTATTCCCTCTGTTATAACCCCTATTTGGGTTTGAATCACAATATTCATGATCATAATCATCATGCTCATTATAATGAGTATCCCTGTAATGTTGGTTTTTTTGTTTCCATGAAGAACTTGGGTAGTTCCTATGGTTACTCCCTTTTCGGAAATTTCTATAATTATGGGCACCCCTCGCGTATCGAGGACTGTCATCCCGATTCCAGTTTTTCGAAGAAGAACCCTGATTTGAGTTGTTACCTTGGTTTTGATACTTATTCCAATTAACCTTTTTATCAAATTTATTTTGAGCTCCTTGGAATTTGTGTGAGTAATTATGATTATATTCTGTTGCTGAAGCAACTGGCATACCCTCTTTAATGTTAGTGTTACTAAGAATCATGTCAGGGTGTGCCGTGGCATACTGGTCACAATATTCTTTCATTTGCTTTATTGTACTAGGTTTACGCTCATGTAAAAACTCTAGGAATGGTTTATTTACCGAAGACATGACCTTGTCTCTTAGCAATAAATCCGTAAGACCATCAAATGTTTTCTCTATTTTGGATAATTCAATGCATCGTGATAGTGTAAGTCGTGCTTTTGAAATGAATTCTGAGAATTCTACACCTACCTCAGGTCTCATTGTTTTAAACAAAAGACGATAACCTTCTTCTGACAGCTGATATCTCTTTATCAAAGCTGCCCTAATAGCATCATAATTATCCTTGTCGGCCTCTTCAACCAAACATAACTTAGTCAGAGACTCCCCTTTTAGATTTTCAGACAACTGATTCACATACTGTGATTTGTCAACATTATGAGCTCGGCAAGCACGTTCAAATCTAGAAAGCCAAAATGTTATATCATCACTGGCAGAGTTGAACGCTGGCACCTTGACCTTATAATTAAAGGGTTTACCATTACCACCAGATGCCTGATTAACATTACTCATACTTGTCAATCTTAATTTCTCTAATTCAAACTCATGTTCTCTTATTGCTTTTCTCTCTTCAGCTTCTCTATCTAATTTTTTTTTTGTTCAGCAGCAGCAGCAGCTTCCAATTTTTTCTGTTCTGCCACAAATCTCCTTTCCTCCACCTGCATCTGCAATTTCCTTTGTTCAGCAGCAGCATCAGCTTCTCTTTCTAATCTTTTCTCTTCAGCCAGGGCTTTTCTCTCTTCAGCAGCAGCAGCTTTTCTCTCTTCAGCAGCTAATGCTTTGTCATATTGAGCAACAGCCCATTCTTCTAAATCTTTCCCAGTCTTATCAAGGGCTTTCCCTTGTGCAATAAAGTAATCTAATGTAGACATCTTGTCTTATTAAATCCGAAACCTGAAAAAGTAAATAAATTACCCTATTTCACTTTCATGGGAGACAAGTCTATACTATAGACTTAGTCTTAGTGAAAACCTTGTATGGTTATTTTGTTTATAATATAACCAATGATAACTTGAGTACCTGTGGAAAACAATATCTGTATATCCCAAACACTGTGGGAGACAAGCCTTAGAAAGGTCTTGTATACTTCCTTAATGTAATCAATGATCACTTGAGTACCTGTGGAAAATAATATTTTCTATCCCAATCACTGTGGGAGACAAACCTTACAAAGGTCTTGTACACTTTCTTAATGTAATCAATGATCATAAGTACTGGTCTGTACTATAATATAAATATATTCAAATATACCTTATATATTATCTGTCAACCAAAGACATTAACAAGGACAAACAAGAAAAGACAATATGAAAACAATTGCAGGAATCAAATTAAATCAAATAGAAAAAATCAAAAAATAATGATCACAGAATCTGTGATGATAACCGCAATGAAATCAACAAGACAAATAACGCCACAGTGTATAAACATAAGGGTGTAAAGAACTGAAATGAAAGGAAAGATGTGATGTTAATAGAGTGTCGCAGAAAGGATGTGTTGCAGAGAAGGCTTATCTTTTATTCAAAATAATTTTTCACTTTTAATAAGTTATTAAATTATTGAATTAACTTATTACAATGTTCAATTCTTTTGAGCATATGAAGATCCAACGATGAAATATGCACTTTATGTTCAACAACACTATGATTCTTCTGTACAGGATCAACAATCACTTCTTTCTTCTGTACGATGAGAAATGTCAACAGTACTGTTCCCGATATTTTATACACTTGATACAACTGTCCTGTATAATACCGTCTGTACAGCGAAAAACTGTCAACAAGCGCTGACCTAGATACAGCATCCGATCGGTAATACAGGTCAAGCTGACATCGACTGCCCCGTTGTAACTTGTACACTGGTGTTCATGCGTGTCGTATGTGGCGTCAGGGATGGTCTGGTTATCATAACCCCAGGAATCTGGTTCACCACTGTAGAGTGTGAAGGATATGCTAAGTCTGGCCACTACTGTAGAATAAACGTGTTGTTGTGTATTGGCCACTGTTGAATGAACCTGTCATGTAGACCTTGAGTGGGAGTGTCAAGTAACGCGAATGGTGTAGTAGTTCGGTGTAACAGACCTCTTGGTAATAACTCTCACACACTCTCATGTAATGCAATGACGACTTGAACTGCCTCTGACATTTCAATAGTTTAATGAATACACGCAAACTGGACAGCACGGATACAGTCATGGACACATGTTGACATACATTCATTGGTTATTTGAATCGTGGATGATACATTCATCATCATCATCATCTCAACCCATAACCCGTCATGGGTCGTAGGGGTGCCATGGTGGAAGCATCAGCAGACAGGGTCCTCCACTGCTCTCTATTCTCAGGTTTGCGTACAAGTGTGGAGAAACCGTGTCCTGCCCATTCTTTGATGTTATCAGCCCAGGATTTTCTTTGCCTTCCTCTTCTCCGTTTACCTTCGACTGTTCCCTGGAGGATCGTTTTCGAAAGGGAGTCATGACGAGTTACATGCCCAAACCAGGCAAGCTTTCGACGTTTCACTATTGACAAAAGTGGTTCTTGATGGCCTGCATAGGTGTTTATCTTCTCTCTAACATAGACATTTGTTTTGTGCTCTTTATAGCAAATGCGCAAAATTCTTCTGTAACATTTATGCTCGAAAGCCTGAATCCTTCGCTCCGTATCTGCAGTGAGTGTCCAGCCCTCACACCCATACAAGAGAATAGATAATACAAGTGATTTGTATAATTTGATCTTCACAGGAAAACTGATGTTACTTTTCCAGATCACATTCAACCTTGTCATGGCAGCTGAGGCCATCTCAAGTCTTGTCTTGATTTCTTTATTTGATCTTCCATCACTACATATAGTGGACCCGAGATATTTAAAGGTGTTAACTTCTTCTAACGTTTGCCCATTTAACGTAATGTTGGTCGGAACATTTTTCTTATGGCTATTCACCAATATCTTGCTTTTTTCTATATTAATTTCCATCCCATATGTTCTTGTTACTTTCTCCAGTCTAGAGGTAAGGTCTTGAAGTTCTGATTCTGTTCCAGCTATCAGATCAATATCATCAGCAAAACGTAGATTACACAGAGGTCGGCCTCCAATCGATATGGTTGATTTATAATCGTAGAGAGCCTCCTGCATAATATGTTCTAGATAAATGTTAAAGAGCACTGGTGACGGGATACATCCCTGGCGAACTCCTACAGTTGTTTTGAAAAAAATTCTCCAATGTCATTGCTTGCAAAAACAGCACTGCTTGCGTCCTTGTATAGTGCTTCAATGATATCTATGATGTTGGTATCAAAATTGAATTTTCTCATTATTTGCCATAAACCTTCATGCCAGACTCGATCGAAGGCTTTTTGTGAAATCGATGAAGTTATGGTATAAATCATGTTGATGCTGGAGATGTTTTTCGATCAGTAATCTAATATTGAAGATTTGTTCTGAGGTACTTCTTTTTTGGTCTAAAGCCAGCCTGTTCCTCTGACAAGATTTCTTCTGATTTCTGTTTTATTCTGTTCAAAAGTATCCTTAACATCACCTTACTTGGATGACTAATAAGGCTAATGGTTCTGTAGTTCTTGCACATTTTTAGATTTCCTTTCTTTGGAAGCGGTATTACTAATGACTGCGTCCATTCTTTTGGCCATTTTTTTGTACTCCATATCTTCTGGCAAATTGTTGTCATGATTTTTACTATATCTGGTCCTCCATATTTCAAGAGCTCTGCTGGTATATTATCCACACCCGGTGACTTCCCTCCTTTCATCGAACATATAGCCTCTTCCACTTCTTCCCGTAGTATTGCTGCATTTCCGAGTTCTCTGTTTTCGCACTTAATGTTGTTTAATATGCCTAAGTCAGTGTCAAGTTTACAGTTATATAATTCTTTACAATATTCTGTCCACCTTCTCATTACAGCTGTTTTTTTCATTGAGCAGAGCCCCATTGCTATCTTCTATGACAGTTACCCTGGGCTGTTGGGGTTTTGATAGTCTTCTTAATGTGTCAAAAACTGCCTTGCTGTTACCTTTTATTAGCCCCGTATTAATGGACTCACATTGATCAGCTACCCATTTTTCTTTGGCCTGTTTCATTTTCTTTCTAATATTTTTATTCACCATACTGTATTGCCATGCTGCTTCAGGAACCTCTTTCTTAACCTTTTTCATTTCCCGTCGTGTATCACATAACTTCAGAATGTCATCTGTAACCCATGGTTTGTTTATTTTCTTTCTTTTACCAAGTATTTCTGTTGCTGATTCAATGAGCACGTCTTTCATGTTCTCTGTGATTGAGTTGATATCATCCTCCAAAAAGTTGAGAGCTGCGAATTTTCCTCCAACAGTTGCCTCAAAGATTCCCGCGATTTCTGGATCTTTCAATTTGTCTAAATTGAATCTTAACTGAGAAAATCTGTTTTGATTATAGTTCTTTTTGAGTTTAAGCTTGAGCGTCATCAATACCATGTCGTGATCACTACCAATGTCGGCGCCAGGAAAAGTCCTAGTCTTGGCTTTATTAATGCTGGACTTGAATCTTTTGGATACAAGAATAAAATCAATTGGGTTATGTATCTCAGTTTTTGGGGCATGCCACGTTGTTCTTCTTGATAACTTATGAGGAAATAGTGTATTTGCAAGGGTTAGTTTATAGTTGCTGGCAAATTCTAGTAGCCTTAGTCCTCGATCGTTGGTTTCTCCAGTCCCAAATTTCCCCACTGTGCCAGCCCAGTGACCGTATGCATCTGGCCCTATTTTAGCATTCCAATCACCTAGAACAATGAGAAGATCTTTCTTTGGAATTTTCTTAATTGCTTCATCCAAATTGTCATAAAATGTATCAATTGCCTCATCCTCATAATTCATGTAGTAGTGAAATATCATTCAACCCAAGGTGGTATTCACTGTTCTGGTAACTAATCGCCGTATCCTCTACTGACTGAACGCGTCAATGAGGATCGGTAAACATACAAAAGTCATTGGCCCAACCTTCATTGCATGGCTAAGTTCTTAAGCTGAGATATGTCCAATGTTTGTATAACACTCATAAACCACGATAGTGGGTTTTCACCTCATAACAAGATCTCGATACCACTGCCCGATAGTAGGATACATAATCTGTTCTCTTGACAGTGATCAAAAATATGATGACAGAAATATAACATGGCCGCCTTCCTGAGTTGTCGCTCACTCACTCGTAGGAAGGTAGATATAAGCCAAAGTTAATTTAGAATGTGCATATACATAATTTCATAAAGTTTTCCATACAGCTCTACAGTAATCAAGTTAATTCACGTAGACATAACTGCTGTAGGAAAGCCTGTCATCTTCGTCGATACAAAACACGACCCTAGCGATACGAAGCACAATGTTCCATCTAGGTCTAATCGACTCGAGATCATTAAATTAGGGTCTGGCATAACTGGAGTCCGAATCACACATATGAGGAGGATCTCTGACAAATAGACTCTTGCCGAGACATAAACTTCTCCTAGAAAAACATCTATGAATCACTGTTAAACCTTAAACAGTGCCAGCCCTGGAAAAAGCACTCAGCCATCTTGGCGACATTATCGGAACTCTTTACAACCCAGAACTACGAAAACCTGCGCTAGATTCCGGCAGAAAGAATATAGTCCGACCTGAACATATAAAGGTATACAATATACGACTGAATCTACTTGCACTAGACAAGTAGTACACATGAATTCAGGCCATAAACATAACAAGCAAAATTAATCTATTTTCTGGCCCGAACAAATAAGAACGGACATGAATACAATATCCATGCGCCGGATCAATATCAAGAACGATCACTCATATCATCAAAAGTGTAAATCAATCATGAATTATCTAGCTTTACCAGAGGAAGCATTTTCATACACAAATGAATGCAAGTATATATTTTCCATATTAAATAGCCATATCGTATTTTTGTAATATGTGCGTCAAAATATGCACGCAACAAAATTATAATAAATATTAGCGAATCAGATACGATAAAGAAGAATGATAAGATGATTGAAGAAGTGTGCAGCTTTGCCAGCTTCGGAAGCAACATTGTCAAAGAATAACGATCAAACCACGATATCAGTGTCAGGCATGCCCTGAACACCCTGTGATAGAATTGTCTGTTCTTTTTTCCTAGCATTCATGTTTATGTCCGACATTTTTTCGCCACTTCTCATTTTCTGTACTTAATCATTGTTTACACTCCCTTCCCTCAATTCTTGTCATGTCGGGACTTCAGCGACCATCTTTTGCTGATTAGGGTAATCAATGACTTTAGTTTGAACCCATATATTGACACATAGGATCTGTAGAGAGAAGTGTTGTTTACTATTGTGTAACACATTGCCTCCCAGATAGTACAAGGGCGCGCCCGATTAAGACGTAAACAACCTTGGGATGACCACAGTCGATTATATTATCTCTGATAACAGTTCTGTCTGACCAGTTTGCTGATTGTTGGCTAGACCGGGTAAATGTCATAATCGTTTCCGGACAGACTTTTCGGATGATAATTACCCATCTTGAAAGAGATATTATGAATTCGTGAGTGACATGATCGACAGTAGACGGAAGCTGGCATACCGTATTTGGAAAGGTGACTTGTAAACAACAAATTATTTTGCGATGTCGCGCAGGAATTTTCAGTGAGAGTTAGGGGGAAAACACCCCACCAAAATATACGCAAATTACATGCTATTGGCTTGGTATTTGAGATGTAAAAAATACAACATTTCTGATTGGAGCCTTGTCATATAGTAGCAATCTTGATGCGTGCCGAATGTTGCCATATAATTTATCGCCTTCTGAGTTTAAGGCACTGTCAAGAAGACAGGCAGAAAAGCTGGAATAAGGAATAGGATCAGGATTCAATTCTAAAGAACCGGACAACGTGTTTGAGTATTTTGTGGATTTACACAACAATAACTCTACATTTAATAATAGAACCTGATCACTAAGTCATAGTGGTAGTCTATTGTAAAGTAACACCCCAGACAACGTGTAAGAGGCATCTTAATCAAGTTGCCGAAACTATGTCTCTGAGCCAGAAAGTCTGTATTCCCAAAGATGTTTTTGGGTAAATTGTACATTTTATAATTCTATATTTTGCATTATTAACATGTGAAAATTGGCTAGTGGATGTCCAAGTTTATACGAGGCTGGCAACCTCAGCATATAGAATGATGGTGTCATGAACCACCACAGCAAGAGCTGGTGACTGCTTTTTGCGGATTTGTCATAAAGAACCAAAAGCAGAGGTAGTCTCAAGTTCCATATGAAACAAGTAGTCGATGATGACAGAAGAGATGTTCATACTTATTATATTAACCTTTTCAACCCGTGCATATGTAAATGTTGAATATAAATGCCATGGATGTTTTCCTTACTGGGATTAACATTAATGCTCAGAGAGGTTAAAGTTCTGAGGCAGATGGGATGGTGGAATGAAAAAAGGGAAAGGGGATCACTTGATTTTCGCGTCAGGAAACCCAATGCTCAGGAGGGTATTTATTTCTCTTATTTCATGATACTAGTCGTGGTACCAATTGGTGGTGCTATCTGTGGAACACGTGAGTGGTATAAGTGACCTTACGTCAAAGCAAGACACCAACATCAGACGGGTCTTGACAGACGCTGGACCATCTTCGAAATTACTCCACGATACTACGGAGGACGTGTTGCGCCCACCAGACTTGACCAGTGACAGAGTGAAACAGTCAATAACCTGCAAAGAACAAACATCGGCTGGAGCAAAAACACCCGACATCTTACTGGCAGCAAAGTACCCACTTAAAGCTGCCAAGTGACCTCTAATTGAAAAAAAAAAATTCTTTATACAATCTAGATCATCCCCCGTGATGAAATTTTAAAGACTATCTAATTAACCCCACCGTTATTTATTTTACATTTGTAAACGATAATTGATTATTAAATTTGTTATCTGTAAATATACAAGTTTATAGCTGATTTAGTCATTTTGAGTGAACTGCACCCGTATGTCTCACTCATTTTAAATACCTATAACAAGAGCTATGAAAGTAATATTTTACTGAGTTAAATCAGTTGGGGGCTCATCAGAACGAGCAAAATCCATCCTTACTCACAGAAGGTTAGGAAAGATAAAAGGTTTACACGGTCTGGATCCTTTAAGCCGTAGTACTTGATTTCTTTAAATTCCTATGAGGCTCACTAGGATTGAAGCACCATTCTTCAATATACGTCTCTGCCAAGAGTAATCTTGAGCGAAAGGCAGACACCTTTGAAGACCCTCAGTAGATACTCTGAATTTTGGCCACTGTTGGACCATGACTGCAGTGCAAGGGCAGGAAATCCCATGACAGGGCACGATGTTAAAAAAACCCTATAAACATATAACTGAGGGCAAGATGTTAATAAACCTATAAACATATAAATGAGGGCAAGATGTTAATAAAGCTATAAACCTATAAATGAGAGCAAGATGTAAATACACCTTTGAAGACCCTCAGTAGATACTCTGAAGAAGTTGGCCACTGTTGGACCATCACAGCAGTGCAAGGGGAGTAAATCCCGTGACACTCCTTCAACCTTACACGGAAATCTCTGGCTCTTACACTCGAAAACACAAAATTAGGTTGCTGAACACACATGTAAAATATGTATTACTGAATGGTGCTGAAACGTGTCATACAGACAGCGATATCTAATGTATTTTAAAGCTAATATTACTCTGGTCGTTTTAACTAAGCGCCTTATTATGAGTACCATTTCGCTGGTCTTGATTTTGCATTACTAACATTACACATTCGAGTAGTGTTTACTGACGTAATGGGGGTGTGGTTCCATTCGCCTTTTTAACCAGCTGACGTGGCTTGAACGATTCATTAATTGCCTTATTATTCCATGTCCCGTTAAATAGTATTAATTAATGGTTAACAAGCTGCGCGTTTTTTGGGCTTACATTACATCATTAAAACAAAGCGACTGCTGAAAAATGGCTTATTCAAGCAAACGATTTGCTACTATTTTTATATGATGCCATATCCGGAGATTTTCCTAAAAGAAAACGGATGATTCAGTAGCAGAAACCCCTTTTAGCTTTCTATAGACTGGCCATGAATCTCCGTAAAAGAGGATCTTCTTCCGTAATGGTTGTCCCAGGTGAATTATACAAACATTTTTCTTTGGCTGATTGGAAAGTATCGTTGTTGAATTTTTTTCGCTTACAGATTGGGGTTGCCAGCCTCCTTAGTCGCCTTCTGGACGTGTGTGGTAGGTCCAGGGGCAGACTGAACTTTGGAAATTTGAGGCACTGCCCGAGGGCCCACAGCAGTAGAGGGGCTCACGCGTCCATAACCTTTCATGTGAAATCGATAATCAGGAGCTAATGACCCTTTTTGCTCTTGGGCACCGAACACTGTCATCCATCACTGGGCATGTTAAAGTCTAACTATTCTTTACTTCCCTTTCCGTACTCGATAACATACAGGCATGTATGGTTAAGTGAAATATTCCGTTAAATTCTTGACGATCAATACTGCGTCGACGACCTGGTTCTTCTGTCCCATTACTGAAACCAGACGCAGGAAACAATGAAAATACTTGATGAGAGGTCACATCATGTAGGTCAGAAAGTACACATGGAAAAGTCTCAGTTTATGATAATGGTAGCATAAAAAGATTGCGTTTGAAGAAACATCCCTGCAAGATGTACACTCATGAATATATCTTGGTAACAATATAGAAAAGTTGAAGCTGACAGTGATATGACATACAAAAGGTAAGGGACACTACCAGCGCATTGGCAAATATACGGAGATCAAAAGAAATCAGGTTCAACACTGAAATCAGAATCTTAACTCAAATGTCAAGTCAAGCCTTTCCCTTCTGTACGGCTCTGGAAAATGGAAAGAACAAAAAACAAGAACCAAGACGTTGGAGACTTTTATAACGTGGTGCTGCGCAGACTAGAAGAGTTGACAAGATCACTAATGTCGAAGTGATGACACGAATCAGACAGGCGACAGTGAAACAAGAGGTGAGAAGAAGACATTGGAGATGGATACGACACACACTGATGAAACCTACTGATAGCCTTACAAGGCAGTCATTGGTCAGAAATCTCAAGGTAAGAGATATAGAAGAAGAACTTGAATGGATGGCACAGAAGAAGGGGACTTGGCACGAATTCGTTAAGTCTTTTACACCACATGGAGCCTAACGTTAACGTTGATTATGATGAGTATTAATTAAAATGTATATCTAAAAATATTATGAGTTGATTAATACACTCAGCATTCTGCTGCTTCATCTACATACAAACGATTCATCCACAATACCTTTTTGGATGTTTCCCTCCATTCATACACACAAAGAATCAAACACACATACACACACATGCACATAAACGACCAAACACAGATCTAGAAGCCAGGACACAATAACCAAAGGCAATAAGGTGAATTATTCTCTGATTATAAACTGGGATGCACCATCACCAGAAATAGAACAAACACTCCACAGTTCAATACTATTCTTTCAAACACCCACATGAATAAACAGAAGGAAACTTGTAACATTAGCTGAGAAAATGCGTGGCATTGTAGTGGGCGTATCGTCCACCCAAATAATCGATATCCCATCAATGAATTTTATGACACTCCGCGGGTTTTCTGCCTAGTGATGGATAAAAATAGCCACAAACTCGAACTCTGTTTCTCGTTTATGAACTTTCCATTATGAGGGGGTGTCGATAAATTATGTGTCAATGACATCACCTTTTTTGTCTTAGCAAATGTTTGTTCACTATATTTTATTCCAGCTCCTTTATATATGTTGGGGTCACTTCATGGTGTGAAACAAATCGCGGTCAAGTATTCTTGTCGGGATTTTTCCACACCATGTCGTACCTCAACTAAATGCATGAATGATGGAAAAATGTGTTTACTCGTTGCTGAGTGAATGTATCGAAGGATGAGGAAATAGAAAGTTTAGTGTAACGCTGTCTTAGCTCCCAGCTGTGTCTAGCGGTGTGGCTATTTTGCCACTAGGAAAGTGTGGCGCTGCCACTTTAATATTCTAAGTGTCTGCTCAGGCAAGTGAAATAAATAAGTAATAAGTTTGTTTATTAAATGTGTTCATGGGCTGTAGGAAATTGCCCCAATTATAAGAAGCAGTATTCTCGGGATGTCTAATTCCCCGATATGTGAAATAGGTGATGTATAGACTAGACGTGTTACCTAATCCAAGGAACAGGTTCTTTAACCTTACAAGTATACTGAGATTAAATAAATTAAGATAGAAGCAAAGTGAATATAAAGAATAAATAAGTCAGAAGATACTGACTGGAATATATAAATAAAACTGAGCAGATAATGTTAATTCAGACGTACAATACGAAAATGGTACACAAATGGATGAAATATTGAAATGAACGACTCCCTGTCAATGATTGTAAATATATGGAGCAAATTTGGAGAGTCACATGTTGTATGTATTATTGTGAGAATAAATATCAAGTCGTCAGTTGAAGAGTTACTTCAAAAATCAATTTATTCACTCTGTGACAAAACGTCTGTTCGTGTTCTTTTGAAGGCTCTCTCACACCTTCAGCCCTACGGCAGTATAATTTCTTCTTCATTTTTCTCTCCGATAGTTTATTATCTAGCAATTTTTTGCCCTTCCATTCATTATTTTGCTCTATGCTGAATCTAGTAGGATGAGGTCTCTAACACTCCACTCCCCTACGGAAGTATCTGCTATGGGACTATCTTTATCTCTCACATTTTTGCTTTACCACTCCTCAGACTTATTTACGTTCCGCTAGGTGAACTGTGGTATTATCGTAACAATACCCGGTCATTACCGCCGGTCAGCGGTAATACGTTTGTCGCTTTGAGTCGCCTAGCCAATATTTGATAATAGACGATCCACGTTGGACAACCATATTGTTTGTCTGAGCAGCCGGCGACCCTTTTGTTTGACTGTTTGTCTTAAAAACCAGATTACGAGAAACATAAGAGAGAAAACCGGACTGATTCTAAAGGCGACGAACGAACGGACTACAGAATACGACTTACGGAACATGGAACACAAGAAGTATAAATGGGAAGGAAGAAGAGCTGGTGGAAGAGATGAGGAAAGCCAAATTAGAAATCCTGGCTTTAGCAGAAACAAAGAAAAAAGGACAAGGAGTTATGGATCTCGATGGCGACACGCTGCTCTACTGTGGTGTTCCCACATCTGAAAGAGCTAAACGGGGCGTGGGTTGTATTGTGGCCAAAAACCATAGTATCAAGGGATGGAACTTTGTCTCGGAACGCATTATGGTCCTAAAACAAAAAGAAGGAGAAACTATAGTCAACCTTGTCATCGTGTATGGGCCGAATGAAGATGAGCGAGCAGAGGTCAAGGAGGAATTCTTCAAGCTGCTTCAAAGGACAGTGGACGATTGCCTGGATGAAGTAATCCTGCTCGGAGATTTCAATGCCAGAGTTGGAAATGACCACGCTAGATAGGGTGGAGTTATCGGAAGATATGGAGAAGAGACTCTTAATGACAATGGAAAGCGTCTCCTTAGATTCTGCACCGAGCAGAATCTGATCATTACAAACACAAAGTTCCCCCATAAGTGCATACATGTATACACTAGGTGTGAACCAACAAAGAATGAGAAGTCAGTGATCGCCTATGCCATAGTTAGGAAAAGCTCATTCAAGTATGTCCGGGAAGCTAGAGTGTGGAGCGGGCCAGAGATTGGAAGTGACCACTACTTGTTAACAATTAAAAGAACAACTGAAAGAGTTACTCGGCCTAGGAACTGCCTAACATCACGCAAGAAGCTAAGTAAACGAACAGGGAAAACAAGCATTAAGACCTACAAGCTGAGAGGGCCAGAAGTGAAGACCAGACACCAGGGGCTTATTGCTACAGCAGTGAGAAACACAGAACAACAACCTGATGACCTGGAAACACTCAGGCTGAAATTCAAGGACATCATAAAGACAGCTGCAGCAGAAGCATGTGGTGAAGTTCGACTTGGGAACAAGAGAAAGAGGACACCTTGGTGGACAGATGAGGTTAAAGAGAAAATAAGAGAGAAGAAAAAGGCATGGAAACAATACTGTGAGCTAAAAACACACCAGGAAAAACAGAGAAATACAGAGAATATATGATACTCAGAACAGAAGCAAAAAACAAGGTACTAGCAGCAAAACAGAAGTTCTGGGAAGAATTTGGAGAAAAGCTAGAAAGCGATGCGCAAGAAAACCAGAAATTGTTCTATAAGACCCTAAAGAATATGAGGAAGGAAAAACAGTGCCCTCTTAAATTTATAAACGACAAGCAAGGCAAATTGCTTACTGCCCCAAAAGAAGTAATGGAAAGATGGAAAGAATATTTTTCAGAGCTCCTGGATGGTGAGCAAGGTCAAGCATCAGAAATGATAACCACTGACACAGAAGGGGAAACCAATAGTGATAAAGATGACATAAAGATGGAAGAACTGAAGGCAGCACTGGAGAAAATCAAGATGGGCAAAGCAGCAGGACATGATGGCATAACACCATAAATGGTTAAGTACATGGGAGCAGCAGGCGACCTATTACTCCTAAGGGTCCTACAGGCAGCTTGGTGCAACAAGACCATACCAAAGGATTGGGAGATTGCCATAATAACACCGATTTTCAAAAAGGGTGACAATCGACAATGTGGAAACCACAGAGGCATTTCCCTTCTCAGTGTCCCTGGTAAGATCTACTCTAGAATAGTGGAGCAGAGACTCAGACGCTTAGCTGAGCCACAAATGGATGAGGTCCAGTGTGGCTTCCGAGCAAATCGAAGTACTCAAGACCTAATCTTTACACTCGGACAGTTGAGTGAAAAGGCTCTTGAGTATAAGCGTGAGATTCATCTTTGCTTCTTAGATCTGGAAAAGGCATTTGACAAGGTCCCCTGGAACAAGCTCTGGGACTGTTTGGCAAGGAAGAACATTCCAACACCTCTGATTCATGCTATAATGAGCTTCTACATGTCTTGCAGAAATTATGTGACGACGGCAAACCATAAGTCAGAAGAATTCAGGACCATCACTGGTGTAAGACAAGGTGATAACCTGTCACCTTATCTTTTCATACTCCTCATGGACGATGTCATCAAGGCATGTAAGGAGAGGACATGAAAGTATTCAGTGGGGTATGTAGTGGTTTTTGATGTTAATGTGTGGTTGCTATGTTACCTAGTGTACTGGATGAGGTCAGCTGTGAAGGCTCCTGAAGATAAAAGTTTATGTGAGTTACAGAATGCCTTTCTGCTAACACTTACGACCTCAAACAGACTTATTCTGCTATTATGTATGTTAGCTACGTTTAATGTATAGGGTAATGAACTGTGATGTGTAGGTAATTAAATACACAGACACACACATGTAAATACTAAGTCTAATAATAATAATAAGCTCTATGATCAACTCAACTAACACTGGCTTTTAGAAGTTAATTGTTATAATTTTTTGAATTTATTTAGTCCTGAACCAAATTTTCTTCTGGTCAGGACGTATGAAACACTATGTATTTATGAATAAAAGAGCATATATATATTGCATAATCAAAATGAAATTTTTGTACATAGAAATATGGTTACATTGGTTAATATTAAAAATAACTACAGTGTCTTTGGAAAACTAGCACTGGATGTTTAGTCGGGGTGGTGTCATCATACACGATCTCTGTTTACACGAGTCATTGTCTTTGGATTATTGAACTGAATTATAGTTCTTCTACACCAGAATTGTGTTTAGTTATTTATTTAATTGGGGAAACAAGTTTGATGAATCCACAACAGGCCAGGTTTTCACTTATCTGGCCTGTGACGATGCAGTAAAGAATTCAAGTGGCCCACTCCTCACAGTAGCTGGAGTAAAATGATAGGCTTCTTAGGCATCCAAACTTGGACCTCTTCAAGCATCTGGCACTAGCACAGTGCCAGACCAGAAACTCTGAAACCAAAATTTGTGCCATGTGTCAACACACTGCCTACTGCACCAATTTTACACAAAAAAAAAAAAAAAAAAAAAGACAATTACCAAGATCGGGTCAGATCTCTCTGACCAACTCAGCACATCTCACCCAGGTGGTATCAAATAGTACCAGTTTCCCATGACTGCATTGCATCCGACATATGTTCAATAGTCTCCTCTTCCATCCAATAAGGTGGGTGATATGTTCCCACTGATCTCAAATATAGATCTGTCTTCTCTAGTCTTGGATATGTTTTCCTATACTATTTATTTGCCTCTAGGCCCTGGGCTGTCGCTGGGGACCTAGAATAAGCACTCACTTGTCGTAATCATTTTTCATGACATGGCAGTATCAATCACTCAAAATATTAAATGTTAAATAAAAGGGTTAATGAATTTTTCTCCTTACCACAATTCAAAATTGAAAACACAGTTATGTTGTACTAGCAAAACTCAGCTGAGCTGCTGGCTAGATTATGGCGTCCCACTGATAATATTTAATATTTCCTGGAAATCACACCTCTAGCATTAACGAACTGTGTAAATGGACAGTCTTCCATAAAATGGCACTAGCGGGCGTCTTTCTATCTATAATATGAAAGCTTCTGTCCAATCAGCGGACTTCCCCTCTACCTTTTAAATCTTCAAACTATAAAGTCCAATTTCGGTCCAGTCTCAGTCTAGTGTGTAGTATTTTTCTGTCGGTCTGTCCGTCCCAACTTGGTTTTTCCCAAAATTACACTTGTTTTTGGACCAACTACAAGAAAAAACTACACAAATTTTGTCTCTCCCCTACTTCTAAGATTCTATGCTAAGTTATTTTTAGCTACTATCCTCCTACCCTGCCCCTAGTCCACCTGCAGTTGGTTTTTATGCGTTAGGCTCAAGGACGCGTCAAAATGTAACTTTAGTGAAAATATGCACAAATAACTGTTGGCTAGTCTGTATTGAACAATACAGTCTTTCGTCAATATCTTCCGTGTTATCTGTCCGTCTGTGTAATTAAAAGTATATTATTTCTCAGATTAAGATGGGCTATCAAACTAGCTAGTTTTTATTCTCCTAAACTTATTATTAAGAAAAAACCTACTTTTTTCAAGGTTAGTTTTGAAATTTGTTTTTGAACCTTCGTGTACGGCGTTTGCCGCTATATTCAAACTAAAAACGACTAATTACCGTAAAACGTCCAAGATACGTCTGTTTCTAACAAGAGCTAAGGTCGCTTTTTTGTCCATTTCCTTACATTGTGTCAACTAGTGGCGTAATTTTTTCTTTAAAAAAACTACAAATTGCGTCTTTTAGACTTTAGATTCAAACACGTGTTCAGACCGTCACATTTTTTTTTCTTTTATCTCCGTTTCTACCCCGTCTAAAAGGATAAATCGTTTAGTCTGCATGTTCTAACTAGTTAGTTTCAAAGGCGCTAGAAAACGCTGGCGTAGGTGAAGAAGCCGCGGCATATCTTACCTATATTTTTATCCCTACATGTTATTTTACCTGTTATCTTTTTAAAAGGAGGAATTTTAACGTTGCATCACTGTAATTTAACCACAGGGTACTGGAAGATGAGACAGGTCTGTATTTCAGAGCTGGCATTTGCTGATGATGTTTGTCTTCTTATTCCATTGTCACTGTTCTGTGGGTAACTTTGTTTGTCTTCTTATTCCATTGTCACTGTTCTGTAGGTGACTTTGTTTGTCTTCCATTGTCACTGTTCTGTAGGTGACTTTGTTTGTCTTCTTATTCCATTGTCACTGTTCTGTAGGTGACGTTGTTTGTCTTCTTATTCCATTGTCATTGTTCTCTAGGTGACTTTGTTTGTCTTCTTATTCTATTGTCACTGTTCTGTAGGTGACGTTGTTTGTCTTCTTATTCTATTGTCACTGTTCTGTAGGTGACTTTGTTTGTCTTCTTATTCTATTGTCACTGTTCTGTAGGTGACGTTGTTTGTCTTCTTATTCCGTTGTCACTGTTCTGTAGGTGACGTTGTTTGTCTTCTTATTCCATTGTCACTGTTCTGTAGGTGACGTTGTTTGTCTTCTTATTCCACTGTCACTGTTCTGTAGGTGACGTTGTTTGTCTTCTTATTCCATTGTCGCTGTTCTGTAGGTGACGTTGTTTGTCTTCTTATTCCGTTGTCACTGTTCTGTAGGTGACGTTGTTTGTCTTCTTATTCCGTTGTCACTGTTCTGTAGGTGACGTTGTTTGTCTTCTTATTCCATTGTCGCTGTTCTGTAGGTGAAGTTGTTTGTCTTCTTATTCCACTGTCACTGTTCTGTAGGTGAAGTTGTTTGTCTTCTTATTCCATTGTCACTGTGCTGTAGGTGACGTTGTTTGTTGTCTTATTCCACTGTCACTGTTCTGTAGGTGACGTTGTTTGTCTTCTTATTCCATTGTCGCTGTTCTGTAGGTAACGTTGTGTGTCTTCTTATTCCACTGTCACTGTTCTGTGGTAACGTTGTTTCAAACATGCACAAGAACAAAAAAAGACGTTTGTTTGAAACAACTTTGTCAGTTTAAACAACACTCAAGAGCAAAAGAAATAACTGCTAACACTACATAAACATAACACACAATTGTAACAGATTTATTGCATCTGAAAATGTTGGTCACTGAAAACTTCAGATGTGTCAGCCAATATAGCAGCGGTGAATACAATTACAAACAAAAAGACGAACATGGTAAAAGCATGTACAGATAATACATCTACACGGGATAGCCTCTCATGGCAGTAAAATTGTACTATATGAGTAAACAAGAAAAGGATGTATTCTAGAAACAAAGAGACAATGATTGAAGTCCTGGAATGAGTTGCATTGGTTCGAATAAACCAGGTTCGATTATATGAGATGTATTATAGTCGTAATAAGTTCCATCAGAGATCGATTTTTATAGCTCGTGCGGCCTGTTTTCTTCTATATACTTTTTACTGCAAGCCGACATACAAATATAACAGCTGCCGACGGACTTGAATTATTTACATTAGCTTTCATAGCCCGTTAATGCAGCTTTAATAATAGACTAATTAAGTTCTAGTGCCTGTGACAAAAAGAAATGGAACTATAACACAAATAACACACTAAGATATCTTACTGAGCTTCTCGCATTACTGGAAATGCATGTTAATTAGTTCCCATTAGTTCCCATTAGTCATATTAAACATTTATCCAAAATCTATGGCGTGGCAGAACACTGTACCCCGTATTCGGAGTGTTAACATGTAACTGTCCGGATTCGACTTGGCAACATTTAAAGGCTTGATATAAGTAGATAGGAAGAAATCGATTACTAACAGTTCTGTTTAACTGTTTAATCTCTAAGGCCGGATTTCTTAAACGTTTTTGTGCAATGGATCCCTTTAATTGTCCTGTGAAGACTACGGACACCTTCTTAGAAAAAATGTCCATACACGCATAGTTAACAGTTTTACATTTTAAATTCTATGTTATAAATCTGGTCGCAGTTTTATTAACTATAAGTCCAGAGGAAAACGGAAGAAATAACCTGAGAGGCTGTGATAATAGGACAGAGATTAAACTGGCCAGGTGAGAACGTGGCAATGACCAAATATGGGTCGCGTGAAGTGGGGTGATACAGAAAATGGGAAGTGATAGATGAATGACGGATGAACAATTTAAAATGGTTATTTCAGCAGTAACGGTTAACTCCTTGCATTTATCGGCAGCTAATTTGCATCTCCTTTTTTGCTTTAACAGTCAGAAATAGGAAGGTCGTGTGAGATAATGAGCGTATGGCGTGTTCAATAGATCGTTCAAGAAACATTCTTAAAGACATGAAGCGCTCACGTAGCAGCCTGCGACACATAGTGTCTAGAAATTTTAACCTTAAAGATACCCGTTGTCGAGATGGACAAAAAAAAGGCGATGTGCAAATTCTTACTAAGAAAAAGGAAAAAAAAAACAGACGACGTCACGAAAATGAGGTCTTCGCCAGGGACAAGACACAATAACACAGTGCAGACAAGAAGGTGTTATATGTTAAAAATTCATTACAATGAAACAAAAAGGACTCTGTAATAAATGGGTAAAATAAATTCCAGTGGCAGGGAAGAACCATGTGTAAAGAAGCAGCAATGGAAGATAACTAGGGATTTCAGAAATAAGTTGCGAGACATACAATCTAAGACGCAAGCCAAAGAGCGAAAGTGTTGGAAGCAAAGAAACACATACATATCATATATTGCGGTAAACATGGAAGATTTATAAAATGGAAGAATCAGATGTGAAAGGCGCTGAGTGATTAAGAAAATGAGTTGTAGATGTTGGGTCCTGAGAGTGTTAAAAACAGACATGTAAGCAAATGAGTATAATAAAAACAGAGGTGTAAGGAAGTTAGTATAAATCAATCAATACCCTTTAGCTCCCCGAGGAGCACAGGCCTTCAACAAACACATGCCAAGTCTTCCTGTCCCGTGCCATCCGCTCAAGTTCTTTCCATGTTTTCCTCATCATTTTCACCTCTGTATCCAGCTCTCTTCCCCATGTGTTTTTTGGTCTACCTCTGCCTCTCTTTCCCTGTGGATTCCAGAACAAGGACTGCCTTGTAATGCTATCAACAGGTTTCCTCAATGTGTGTTCTATCCATCGCCAGCGTCTACTTCTCAGCTCTTGTTCCACCGGCACTTGTCTGGTTCTTGTCATCAATTCCACATTTGTGACTTTGTCATACCATTTCAGTCCTTCTATTCTACGCAAGCACCCGTTTATAAAAGTCTGCAGCTTTTTAGTTGTAGTTTTTGTTGCTCTCCGTGTCTCAGAGCTATATAATAGGACTGACTTGACATTTGAGTTGAAGATTCTTATTTTCAAGTTGGACTTGATTTCTCTTGTTCTCCATATGTTTCCCAATGCAATGAAAGCGCCTCTTGCTTTTTTGTATTCTTATTTTGATATCATTGTATGTCCCTCCAACTTTGTCTATATTACTACCAAGATATGTGTACGATTCTACATCCTTTAGTGGTGTTTCTTCAAGTTCAATCGTTATCATTTCTTGCATTTATTCTCATAATCTTTGTCTTTACCCTGTGTATTTTCAGGCCCACTTGTTGTGACCTCTCATCGAGAAGTTAGTATATTAAAGAAAAAATGTAAGGAACTGAACGTACTAAAACAGATGCAGCGAGAAGAAAACGTTGAACGCAAAAAGCATTGACGCAGATGTAAGGAGGTTAATGTATTGAAACGAATGTTTGTTTGTACTGAATCTATAAGAAACAAGGAAGTAAGATACTGAACATAATAAACTCAGCGTTTTAAGTTACGGAGCGTTGAGGAGCGACATGAAAGTTACGGAGCGTTTAAGAAGCAAACGTGCAAGAAAGAGCGTATACAACATATCTATCTAAACATCAACTCAACTATTCATGTAGCTAAAACAATCCATCCATCCGCACTTTCATTCACCTATCCACCAACCAGGCGTGTATCTACATTCCTTGATGTATATCTTTTTATCGATTCATCCATTAGACCACACATATATCCCGCACCCAACCACCCATCTTCCCTCTGTGCCCATGTTTCCTGTTTGTCTATATATATATATATATATATATATATATATATATATACACTCGTATATATATATATATATATACGAGTGTATATATATATATATATATATATATATATATATATATATATATATATACACTCGTATATATATATATACTCGTATATATATATATACTCATATATTTGTCTGTCAGTCATCTGTCTGTTGTAAACCTTGACCTTTGTCCCACAATATTAGACATGTCTGTCAACAATGTGCTCCGTACAGTCACAAGGTATCTCTCGGGAGACAGATAAAGTAAAGGACTACGGCTTCCCCAGGCATGTCGTAAAAGGTGACTTAAATGAGATTATGTATGGCCCTCGCAATCTCGTCAAATGATCAACAGAGAAAGAACATACGGCCGTCGCCTGTGCCATCCCTGAAAAGCTCTATGGAAATAGAAATAGCCTCAAGCTGACCTCTGCTTTCTTTGAAAATATTCAAGTTGACGTCAGAGGGTGTTCTAAGAAGAAGCAGAAGAATTAAACAAATTCCTACATAAACTACAGTGCAAGAATATTGTGATCTGGCGAGAGAGTCCTCAAGGTGGGACCTCTTTGTGTGGCCATCTACAGTGTTGGCTGCAAGCTTTATAAGATTTATAATAGAAGATGCCACAATTCAGAGTTCACCACATGAACATGTGACAATACTTTATACCAGAGCTGGGACAGGTCTGCTGTAACCAATCCTCACTAAATTCTTTAACTGTCGTTGAGTTCGCTCTTGCATTATTCGAGAGAGAGAAAGAGAGATGAGAGAGAGAGAGAGAGGAGAGAGAGAGAGAGGGAGAGAGAGAGAAAAGTGTTGACGTTAAAATGAGAAG
The DNA here is from genome assembly GCA_024509875.1 of Oreohelix idahoensis. Taxonomy (NCBI): domain Eukaryota; kingdom Metazoa; phylum Mollusca; class Gastropoda; order Stylommatophora; family Oreohelicidae; genus Oreohelix; species Oreohelix idahoensis. The sequence goes on from JAMPIV010019370.1 coordinate 35,456, forward strand.
AAAAGGTTTACCAGAATAAGAGTAAGTAAGATAACTGTGTAAATGCATACAAGAAAAAAGCTAGTGGACAAAAGTAACTTATGTTAATTAAGTTAAGACACATGCTGGACATAAACAAACACACAGACAAAGAGAGAGAGAGAGAGAGCGAGAGAGAGAGAGAGAGAGAGAGAGAGAGAGAGAGAGAGAGAGAGAGAGAGAGAGAGAGAGAGAGAGAGAGAGAGAGAGAGAGAGAGAGAGAGAGAGAGAGAGAGAGAGAGAGAAAAAACGCACAAACAAACGAACTATATTTTCAAATGGTTGAGAATTGGGCGCGCAGGCCCGATTAACATTCTGCCCTTCCACTCTCATTTATCAAGGTAATATAACTGCATACATTTACAGTACCCAATCATAAACAAAATTAAGTATGTTTTTTAAAAACAAACAAGAACGTAATGAATAGAAGAAAAAAAAAGCAGAAGACAACAAAGGAAAAAAAAAACAACAACTACAAATCCAACACATATAGACAGTAAATCAGACATTAATTCGAGTGTGTTTTTCTTTGCCTTTCCTAACTCAAGAGCAGAATCAGATAAAACGAACGAACAAACGAACGAACGTTATCTTCAAAGGGTTTAGAATTGAACACGCGAGCCCGTCTAGCATTCTGCCATTCTTTCTCTCGTCTCCCACACTTAATCCATTTATCCTACACATGCATTTTAAATATTATTTTTAAAATAATAAAATAAACAAAATAAATGAAATAAACAAAGTAGAATCCCAACATTGTAACAGTATAACAGTTACACACATTTAGAGGACCTTATTATATTCAATAATCAACAGGGCAGAATAATCCTTAAAACACATACTGTACATGATGTCTTTGAAAAGTATGCGATTGTAAGTAATATCTATATATACGGTTGAATGGTGTATAGATATGAAGATGTATTGCTCCTTGTTCACTGACATCAACTATTTACAGGACCACAGTGTTAAGAGGTATGGTGGTCTGTGGAAGCTCCAATGTTAAAGACTTGTTGTTGGCCCCAGCGTTGCTCGTCAGAGTGGTTGTTAGGAATAGGAATATCAACTCGACCTACGCAGTGGTGTGTAGACATAGAGTGAGAGTATAATACGCGAATGATGAAAGAGTTCGAAGAGTTGATAAATGTTCTTTTTCTCACTCATGTATGGCTGGAAGTCATCGACGCCAACTGCTGTGTACTTTTTGTTACAGTTTAATTGGACGTACACATTCGACAGCACGGATACAGTGACAAATCACAGGTTGGCATAATACATCATGGTACAATTGATAAATGGTCTTGCAATGATACATGGGCACTCGTTGCATAATAGCACAATGGAATGTCAGTAGACAAGCACTCAGTATTGCCCATATATATATATCATCTGAGTTTACTGACAAAGCACGTCAGTCTATAAACAATATTCAAGATGGCTTCTAGACCTAACCTCGTCTAGCGAAGATTCCTTTAAATAATGTTCAGCACATATTTTTCATGTAATCATATTGAACCGCTAGTAATGGGTTCTCATCTGTAGCAGTGATCTCTGGACTCATCAAGCGATAGTACGGGGCATCCCTTTTCTCTTCTTGAAAGTCACAAAATATTTGGATACAAGATGGCTGCTGTCGTGAGCTGTCACTCACTTTAGGATACAAACTGGAATCTGTATCAAAGTTAATCCTACATTAAATGTTCTCATTGCTCTGTAGATTCTATCATGATGCAATGGACTTCAACATACAATATGGTGCTGCTAGAAATGAATGACATCTTCATCTAGTTAAATATTCCCTCAGACGTACAAATCGTGCGTCTGCTTATCGAAAACGATGGCTTCGTAAGAGAGTTCATAAGAAGTGCTTTTGTTACCTTGGTATCAGAAATATGATTCTGCCATTCCTTGGCAATAAGAATAAACACTGGGGTAAAGCATACACGATAGGTCTAGACGACTATCACTTTCCCCTACACATATATCGATCACTTTTTCCGGCGACAAGCCGATACAGAAAAACACGACAGCCCCCCCCCCCATCATCAGGGCGAAGCCAAATCACACCTCTCTAGCCACACATCCGCTGAACAGCCTTTGACCTTTCTAGCGACAAAGAACATATAGTTCGACTTAGATATGTAAAGATATACAGATATAAGACAGACTCGTCCTACCTAGACAAACACTACACATAAATTCAGGCCATAGATATACTGAAGCAAGAACAATCTATTTCTACCCAAACAAAGAATAAATCGCAGTAAAACTGGATTCATCCGCGGAGTTCGATCTGAAACTCCTTTCAAGGGAAGTAACTCAATAATGACTTTTCCTTAAGCACTAAAAAGTATCTATTTTGTTTACAAAATATTTGCGAACATAACAAGCATACAAATGTATTATATTGCAGGATATCAAAGAGTGCACGTAACAGTCTTACCACACCTCCCGGGAAAAAAAAAATGGAACTTTTTTTTTTTGAAATACATCTAGGAGCAACGTACAATAGGCTCACAACGCATGGGTAATGCGCAGATGAAAATATCAGGAATAATTATAACGCCTAATATGAGGCTAAGTCGACTTATGAAGCGACTGGTGAGAATATATCTCATAATCTGAGAGAAATTGTTTCTCTACGAATAAATGTTTCCAGGAAGGTGTCATCAAAGTATAATACAATTCTGGCAATTACACAATGCCTAAAAAATTTCATACCATAATTTCGTATTAGATATCTTAAATTTATGATTTATGAAGAAAAATCATCAAAGCACAGCGGTGAATAAACATCAATGAACCGCTAAGTAGTGATACAATCATTATATTATTAAATTACAAATGTGTATCTATCTTGATATAGAAAGGAACTATTATAGACCTAGACATATCAAGAAGTCTAAGACCTAATAGTTATGTGGAATCATGTGGGCATCTTGACAGAATGTCTGCCATCACATTATCTGATCCACGAATAGCTCGCACAGAGAAATGAAAAGGTTGAAGAGCAATTGCATATCGAGTAGACCTCGAGCTCTTCAAATTCTTACTCTGTATAGCAGTAAGAGCTTTTTGGTCGGTTTCTACTATGAAATGTGCGCCTAGAAGGAATCTTTGTAGTTTGAGAATTGACCAAACCATAGCTAATAGCTCACGGTCTAAAACCGAATAATTCCTTTCTGCCGCATTAAGTTTTCTGGAAATATACATTACAGGATGCAGAGTTCCAGAGTACTCTTGCATTAGTGCCGCTCCAATCCCAGTGGATGAAGCATCACTACGAAGAACAAATGTCTTATCTTTAGTAGGTAACACTAAAATAGGTGGTGTTGAAAAACAATGTTTTAATCTTATCCAAAGAGGATTGGCATTCCTGGGACCAGTGGACCATATTAGGCGAACCTTTCTTTAGAAGTGTAGAAAGAGGTGCCATGATAGAGGATAGATTCTGAATGAATCTGCCATAAAATTGAATAAGACCTAACAGACTTCTCACCTGTTTTTTAGTCTTAGGGATAGAGATGTTAAGTATCTTACTAGTATTATGGTCCTCTGTCTTTAGGAAACCATGACCAACTCGGTGGCCTAGGAAAGAAATTTCGCTAAAACCAATATAGGCTTTAGAGGGTTTCGCTGTCAGGTTGTGCTCGCGCAAAGTAGACAGCAATTCATCTAACCCTGAATAGTGATCTTCCCAAGTATCGCTGAAAAGACAGATGTCGTCTAGATATGCAATGACATCTGACCGATAAGATAGGATTCGGCGCATCATGCGTACAAATGTAGCTGGTGCGTTCATAAGACCGAAAGGCATAAAATTCCATTGGAACAAACCTCTAGGTGTTGAAAAAGCCGTGAGAGGTTTGGCGCGTTCAGATAAAGGAACTTGCCAATATCCTTTAGACAAATCAAGTTTAGTGAAAAAATGAGATTTGGAAAGTCGAGTAAGTAGCTCTTCCAGTAAAGGCATAGGTTCAGCATCGAACTTCGTTACTTGATTCAATTTGCGATAGTCAACGCAAAGACGTATGTTATTGTCTTTTTTTCGAACAATAACCATCGGCGAAGAATATGCAGAGGTGGATGTTTCGATTATTTTCAAATCTATCATCTCATCCAACTCTTTCTCGACCTGTGCTTGAAAATGTATAGGGATAGGATAAGGTCTAACCCTAATAGGAGTATGGTCAGTTAGAACAATGTCATGTTCAATGACATGAGTTTGTCCAGGGATGTCAGTGAGTACATCCTGAAATGTTTGCAACATAGTTGAAACTTGTCGCTGTTCTCCCAGAGACAAATCAGGAGAGACAGTAACGTTCTTCCATGATTCACTAGAATGAAGTGGGATCATTGGAAGAGGGAGATTTACATCTGAAAAAACTCGTTTCCTCATCCTGTATCACGGACAGTGATGAGTAATGACCATGTTGTACTGGAGAATCGTCCGTTGCTTGGAAAATGGGTTGTAAATAATCCGGACGTTCATGGAATTCAGTAAGCATATTGATGTGGAAGGTTTTATGCTTCCCATCAATATCGACAATATAGTCGACATCGGAAATTTTCGATATTATATCGTACGGACCTTTCCAAGAAATAAGTAGTCTGTTTTCCCTACAAGGTAGTAGTACAAATGCTTTGTCCCCAGGACAAAGTTGTCGTAAGCATCTCTTCTTATTGGCAAATTGCCTTGCCTTCTGTTTCGCAAATTCAGAAGAAGAAGTTGCTAATTTGCATGCTTCGATAATCTTTTGTCTCAACGCGATGACATATTCGTAGGATGACTTTGTGTCATCGTCAATATTGTCAGCTGTTATGAGATCATGAAGCAACGACATAGGGCCGCGCGGTCGCGCGCCAAAGACAAGTTCAAAGGGAGAAAATCCTGTATGTTCATTGGGGACCTCTCTGTAAGCGAAGAGGGCCGCAGGTAAAACTCTGTCCCAGTCTTGAGGATGATCCTCAGTTATCTTCCCTAGTAAGTTTTTAAGTGTTCTATTAAGGCGTTCGACCATCCCGTTAGACATAGGATGGTAGATACTACTTAAAGATCTATCTATCTGCAGAGTAGACATTACTTGAGACATGGTATCTGATATTAGTTGGGTGCCATGGTCTGATAATATCTCTCCGGGGAAACCCAGACGAGAGAATATAAGCCAAAGAGCATCTGCAATATCAGCAGTAGTAATGCTCTTCAGAGGAATAGCCTCTGGCCAACGTGTGCACATATCAACACACGTCAAGATAAACTGATGTCCTCTGGCAGACTTGATCTTAAATGGACCAATAATGTCTATGGCCATTTTTTGAAACGGCCGAATAGGAATGTCTGCCGCCTGAATGGGTGCAGCATGGCGTGGACCTTTGGATTTAACTTCCTGACATACTTTACAAGATCGACAATAAATCCGTATGTCCTTGTTTACCAATGGCCAAAAGAAAGCCGCAAGAACTCTTGACTTAGTACGGGAAAAACCCATGTGTCCAGCACACTGAGAGTCGTGAGCGTGCTGCAAAATTTTAACTCTCAAATTCTTGGGAACCAGGATTTGAGAATGACTTGACGTAATGGAGTCTTGAACCATACGTACAAGTACGCCATTCTTCTTTGTAATCCAAGATTTACGACTTGTGTCTTTATTCGGATCACCTTTAGTTGCAAGAATGAAGAATTTCTTCAGAGTGGGATCATCTTCTTGCTGTTTTATAAACGAGTCACGAGAAATTACCAAGGGATCATCTTGGTTATGCTCTTCATTATCTTCAGTAGATGAAGTTTGAGGCATATTAAGAGCTTGAGCTCTAGTGACTACAGCGTTAGCAATCTGCATGTTTTGCTTTTCCAAGCGGAAATTTGTTGCGAAGTGCATTCTTTGACTCCATGAATGCGACCGATGATGAGGTCAGCGATCGGATTCGGAAGAAGACATGCGTGTACATCTCCTGTAAAGAAAGGAGTAGCAATCCTAATGATAGCAGTAGAGTATTTCTCTAATGTGCCGCCAAATGTTACACATTTGACTACTTGTCCAGTGGCACGGGAAGGATCTACGAGTGACTGCCTAACACCAATTGTGGTGCATCCAGAATCAAATAGCACGGAGACTGGATTGTTATTTACTAAACCCTTATGTAAGACAAGAGAACCTCTTCCATCATGCGCGACTGATGCAGGAAGAGCAGGAAGAGGATGGCCGCAGCTTAAAGTAGACACTGTGGTTGGCTCAAATAATGTTTTGCATTGGGGGCACTGAGATGCTCTCCCAAAATCAAAAGCGGAACATGCCATATTACTAGCGTCATTATTATCTTTACTCTGTTTATAGGCTTCATGAGACTCTTGCTGTGCAGAGTTTGCCTGAAAATGTGGTTTATGTCTTCTGTTTTGAGATCTACCTCGGTTATTATTACCTCTGTAGTTATTGTTACCTCTATTGTAACCCCTATTTGGGTTTGAGTCATAGTTCTCTTGGTTACCATTATCATATTCATTATAATGAGTATCTCTGTAATTATGATCTTGTTGACTCCAAGACGGATAACTCGGATAGTTTCTATAATTACTTCCTCTACGGAAATTCCTATAATTGTGACCACCCCTGTGTCGAGAGCTATCAGCTCGTCTCCAGTTCTTCGACGAAGAACCCTGAAATGATTGGTTACCTTGGTTTTGATAACTATTATGGTTACCTTTTTTATCAAATCTGTTTTGAGGTCCCTGAAATCTGTGTGAATAATTGGGATTGTATGGTGTTGCTGAAGCAACTGGCATACTCTCCTTAATCTTAGTGTTGCCAAAAGTCACGTCGGGGTGTGCAGTGACATATTGGGAACAATATCTTCCATTTCCTTTAGTGATTTGGGTTTACGCTCATGTATAAATTCAAGGAATGGTTTGTTAACACATGACATAATCTTATCTCTGAGCAACAAATCCATAAGTCCTTCATAAGTTTTTTCTGTTTTGGAAAGCTCAATCCAGCGATCAACTGTGAGACGTGCCTTTGCAATGAATTCTGAGAATTCTACACCTGTCTCAGGCACCATCGTCTTAAACAAAAGGCGATAGCCTTCCTCACTTAGCTGGTATTTTTTTTATCAAAGCCGCCCTAATGACATCATAATTATCCTTATCTGCTTCTCCTACAAGGCATAATCTAGTCAGAGATTCACCTTTCAAGTTTTCTGCTAATTGGTTAGCATATTGTGATTTATCCACATTATGAGTACGACAAGAACGTTCAAATCTATCCAGCCAGAATGTAATATCGTCACTGGACTGATTGAACGGTGGCACCTTAACCTTGTAAGTAGAAGGTTTACCATTACCACTAGATGCCTGATTAACATTACTCATACTTGTCAATCTTAATTTCTCTAACTCAAATTCATGTTCTCTTATTGCTTTTTTTTTCTTCAGCTTCTCTGTCTAGTCTTTTTTGTTCAGTTTCTCTGTCTATTCTTTTTTTGTTCAATAGCAGCAGCAGCTTCTCTGTCTAATCTTTTTTGTTCTGCAGCAGCTTCATCTTTTCTTTTTTCTTTTTCCATTTCCATCTGGAATCTTTTTTCCTCAGTCTGTATCTGCAATTTCTTTAGTTCAGCAGCAGCAGTAGCTTCTAATTTTTTCTCTTCAGCTTCTCTTTGCAATTTTTTTTTCTTCAGCTAGAGCTTTTCTTTCCTCTGCAGCAGCAGTTTTTCTTTCTTCTGCAGCTAATGCTTTGTCATATTGAGCAATTGCAAATTGTTCTAATTCCATACCAGTCTTATCAAGGGATTTCCCTTGTGCAATGAAGTATTCTAATGTAGACATGATGTCTAACAATAATACTAATTACCTGAACAATAATAATAATACCACAAGTTCTTAATGACTTGATTAATCAGTACACTATCTCAATCTCAGTGGGTCACAAGCCTTAATAAGGTCTTGTATAATTTCTTGTATACCAGTAATAATAATAAAGTACTGTTTTATACCATAATCCAAGTGCAGTGCACAAGCAATAGTGTCTTATGAAATATACCTATATAAAACATATGTCAACCAACAGCATACATAAAGCACAAATAAGACTGACAATATGAAAACATTTGCAGAAATCAACTAAATCAAATAAGGAAATCAATGAAAATAATCACCGAATCTGCAAGGAATAACAACACAAATGACGTCACAGTGTATATAAATATAAATTGTGTATACAACTAAATAACAGGAAAGGGGAGACCTACAAATACAAACAAATCGAACAAAACTAAAGAACAGAAAAATATTACAAAAATAATGATGGGTACAGGTCGTCACAGCTAACACAAATAGCAACTAGTTGTTGCAAGCAACTAAGGAAATTAAGGAAATTGCACCTAAAGAAAACGCCCACAACGGACCCTCTATGACGTGGGATATTCTGTTGTGAGGACACCGCCCAACCTAAACACAACCCGCTGACATATAAACTAATATACTATACAAATAAATAACATATAACATATAATCATAAATGCATATATCACGTGTGTAATATATAAAGCACTGTGTTGCAGATAGGATGCTCAGTTATACATTAAATAATGAAATGTGTTGGAAAGAGTTTCAGTTCATAAATATAATGGCACAGTTTCTGAATAAACAAAGTAAACTGCCACTTTAATCAATACTAGATTTTTGATTTAATCTATTACAATGTTCAACAATATTAGTATCAGAAGGTCCAACGATGAAATTTACGCACTTATGTTCAACAATACTGCAACAATAGAACAGTTTATGGCCTTCAAAGTATCATCTCTGTACTGTGAAACTCTGTAATGTCTAAGCGTAAAAATGTCAACAACGCTGACCTAGATACTGCATTCACTTGATAGGTCACGTGACAAAGTGTTGATAAAGAGCAAACTAATACTGCAAGTGTGTCGTATCAGCCACAGGAAACGGTCTGGTATCGGTAGTCTGTTGACTTCTCAACTTCTGCGAGGTCAAACCCAGAAAGCTGGTCCACCAGTGTTAAATAACCTCTTTGTTGAATTCCACCAGAGTTAAATGCTGTTTCTATATATATACGGTTGAATGGTGTATAGATATGAAGATGTATTGCTCCTTGTTCACACTGACATCAACTATTTACAGGACCACAGTGTTAAGAGGTATGGTGGTCTGTGGAAGCTCCAATGTTAAAGACTTGTTGTTGGCCCCAGCGTTGCTCGTCAGAGTGGTTGTTAGGAATAGGAATATCAACTCGACCTACGCAGTGGTGTGTAGACATAGAGTGAGAGTATAATACGCGAATGATGAAAGAGTTCGAAGAGTTGATAAATGTTCTTTTTTCTCACTCATGTATGGCTGGAAGTCATCGACGCCAACTGCTGTGTACTTTTTGTTACAGTTTAATTGGACGTACACATTCGACAGCACGGATACAGTGACAAATCACAGGTTGGCATAATACATCATGGTACAATTGATAAATGGTCTTGCAATGATACATGGGCACTCGTTGCATAATAGCACAATGGAATGTCAGTAGACAAGCACTCAGTATTGCCCATATATATATCATCTGAGTTTACTGACAAAGCACGTCAGTCTATAAACAATATTCAAGATGGCTTCTAGACCTAACCTCGTCTAGCGAAGATTCCTTTAAATAATGTTCAGCACATATTTTTCATGTAATCATATTGAACCGCTAGTAATGGGTTCTCATCTGTAGCAGTGATCTCTGGACTCATCAAGCGATAGTACGGGGCATCCCTTTTCTCTTCTTGAAAGTCACAAAATATTTGGATACAAGATGGCTGCTGTCGTGAGCTGTCACTCACTTTAGGATACAAACTGGAATCTGTATCAAAGTTAATCCTACATTAAATGTTCTCATTGCTCTGTAGATTCTATCATGATGCAATGGACTTCAACATACAATATGGTGCTGCTAGAAATGAATGACATCTTCATCTAGTTAAATATTCCCTCAGACGTACAAATCGTGCGTCTGCTTATCGAAAACGATGGCTTCGTAAGAGAGTTCATAAGAAGTGCTTTTGTTACCTTGGTATCAGAAATATGATTCTGCCATTCCTTGGCAATAAGAATAAACACTGGGGTAAAGCATACACGATAGGTCTAGACGACTATCACTTTCCCCTACACATATATCGATCACTTTTTCCGGCGACAAGCCGATACAGAAAAACACGACAGCCCCCCATCATCAGGGCGAAGCCAAATCACACCTCTCTAGCCACACATCCGCTGAACAGCCTTTGACCTTTCTAGCGACAAAGAACATATAGTTCGACTTAGATATGTAAAGATATACAGATATAAGACAGACTCGTCCTACCTAGACAAACACTACACATAAATTCAGGCCATAGATATACTGAAGCAAGAACAATCTATTTCTACCCAAACAAAGAATAAATCGCAGTAAAACTGGATTCATCCGCGGAGTTCGATCGAAAGTGGCGAAACTCCTTTCAAGGGAAGTAACTCAATAATGACTTTTCCTTAAGCACTAAAAAGTATCTATTTTGTTTACAAAATATTTGCGAACATAACAAGCATACAAATGTATTATATTGCAGGATATCAAAGAGCAATAGTCTAGGCGTGTTTGTATTTGGGATATATAGAAAATTTTTTCTTGTCTCCTCATCTAGGTTAACAATTAGTGAAGTACCAATGAAGAGCTGAAGTGTTGTTTTCTGTGCGTTTTGTGATTTTTGTCTAGTTAATATATCATACATTGTTGTTAATATATCGAGGAAGTTGAGGGGAACTGCGGTAAGACGTGGAATACACCCATTGTTAATATATCACACATTTTGTTTTAATGATATTTATTTGCATACGTTTTCGTTGCTCCATTTGATAAGATTGTCTGTACTAGTTTGTAATAATATTTCCAGTATGTTGCAGCTTTTATAACTTGTATAAATGGTTCAGTTATCGGAAAATAGGTCGAATGACGACTGCTCGCTGTGTAGTGGAAGGTCATTTATATAAATGGAAAAAAAGTAGAGGCCCGAGAATAGAACTGTCGTAAATTTATATTTGAGATAGGTCTTAAAAAATAGTGGTCCCGTTAGAGTGAAGAATGATGGTGAAGGCTCTGTGATAATAAGGGTTTAGAAATAGGTAGTAGATTCACAAAGGTGCTGGAAGAGTAAGGACAGTCTAAGAAAATCGGGTAGTGCACCGATTTTGCCTATCTTACGACAATATTATTTTATTGATAGACTCCTACAACTCTCCTGGCTAAACAATTATTTGCCAGTTTCCAAACACATCTGCGCTCACACAAATTTGGTGCTTCAACCACACGGACGCTACGTGAATACAAACAATGGTTAACAAATATGGGTAATTTGGGCTTGGGTCTTCCAACACAGTACTAAAGTTTATGATGTTTATTTATCATTTAAATCACAATCAAAAAACATTTATCAAGTTACAGGCGAAAATCATAGTACAGAAAATACAAAGTACCAAGGTGGAAAGGGTGGAGGGGGGAGGGGGGGGGTTGAATAGGAGTAATCCAATATGCCCTTCCCGCTTGAAATAGACAAAGAAAAAAAACCCAGTCCAAAAGACAGGTGGTTATCAGACAAATAGATAATTTAACCCAATGGTAAATTAATGTACTCTGATACGAGGTGTTACAATACTAGGTATAGGTGGTAGAAAAAGTCCAATTGTTCTCAAAAATGTTTTCCCTCTACTAAACAGATTTAAGGGAGGGGAAATAACCAAGGTTAGGAAATCCCACTTACAGAAGAACAATACAATAAACAAAATATGTATCGAGTGAACAAATTATAAATGGTTGCAAATAATGCTGCTTCATTCATGCACGCTCGTGATGGCCAACACTCATTTTCTCACACACACTTACCGATCGTGGAATCTGGCAATCCATAGAAAAATACAAAACAGCAATTAAACACTCGACATAGGTAGTGTCTTTTTCTTCTGTTCCAGCCCCAGATTTAGCAGGTTTATGCGGTTTGCAAAGTGTCCCGAAATCGCTGGAAAGTGAAGCTTAAGTGTTCTTTGTTTCGTTATATTAAAAAAAGTTCTATTGGATGGCACGGTCACAGATACAGGGGTGAGAATGGTGTGGTCTCTTGGATTTAGTCGCTGATGGTGGAAAAACTTCTTAAGCGTGATGACACGACTGACCAGTAAAGTAGGTTTGTCTTCGGGGGGTTTAAGCCCAGTGAAGAAAATGTGCACAGTCAGGGTTCAGGAGATATCTACTCTCTTTCGCAGTAGAGCAGTAGAATAATATAAATATAGCTCTGGTAATGTTCTTCTCCAGTTAATCTTAATTTAATTGATGATGTGTTAAATTGTTCTTGGGTTTGCTTTCTTTCTGGTAAATTCAGTTAGCTGGACCCCACACAGGATCGCCACAGAATTAAAATTTAAACTGCTCATCAAAATATCAGGAGGGTTTTAATAACCGAATCTGGAGGACTCTATAAAATGTTTTTGCTGGGACGCAAAGGCTATGATCACTGTGGTGGGTTTTGATGTTAAAAAGGTGGGTGTGTATTAAAGTTGTACTTGAGTGAGGTCAATCTGTGAAGGTCCCTGATGTAGACAATTGATAGCTGTGTTTCAGAGAACCTTACTGATACCACCTACGATCTCACTCAAAGTTATATTTTGGCCTAGAATGATTGAGAGCTATGTTTAGTGTCTAGGGTAATGTAAGAGTGATGTTAAAGAACCTCAATACAAAAACATACACTTACATATATTAAATATTATGATAAACTCAACTAACTCCAGTTGTTAAATTTTGTATTTAGAATTTCTTTTGTTAATCTTTATTGGTCCTGAGCCTAAATTTGTTTTGGTCAGGACTACCTCTCAATGAGAATCATATTAGATAGATAGATATATTTACAAATATATATAGATATTTACATAAAAAGGACAATATGTCCAAAGTACATTGTCAAAAGTTTCCAATTGGTTTTAATTAATCTATTTTAACTAACTGGTACTTGGAGGCAGGTTGGGGATTTTAATCCTCCCAAAGTTCTTTTGTTTCACCTACGATTGTTTATTTAATTCTTTGGGAGGAAAGTTTATTTATACACAGGAGATCTTTCACAGTCACTGATAAGTTGTCCCAGGCCAGATATTAAGACTTATCTGGACCCTGGAATCACAGCAGTTGTAGTTGGTTTGGCCAAACACCCCAGTCTCATGTGGTCTTGAATTTCTTTACTATAAGCAGGTACCAGAGACTCTTCGAAATCGTGCAGAAATTCTCAATCAGCAATTGCCAGCACCAGACAAGTGCCAGCAGAAACCCGTGTAAATGAAAGTTATGTTTCTGTCTTAACATCAAACTAATTCCTCCCAATTTACAGGTAATAATACATTTAACACAAAAGAACTTGGTCAGCTCTCTCTGGCCAACCTAGCTTCTCCACTCTAGTTTGATGGAACAAATTGTACCAATTTTCTTTTCTTTTCCCTAATGGCTGCTACGCCTCTGTCATTCCAGCAGTAATCTTTTCCATGCAATAAGATAGGTGTAATGCTCCTGTATGACCATCATATATAGTCCTGTAGTTCTAAACTTCTTGGATAGTCCATTATATGATGGATCAACATCTAGGCCATGCCTAAGTCTGCCATGGAACCACCTAATTACAATCTTTTTACATGGCCTTTTCTTACACTCAACCCTTTTTTAATTAAAAAGTTAATAAAATCAATCTTACCACATATTCAAGGAAATATAAACAAGTACGATGACTAGGCAATAGAATATGGCACACTTTCAGCACTGCCCTTGTCCAGACTGCTTTCTGTTATTAGTATTTAATTATTAGTATTTAAACAAAAGCACAAGTCTGCTCATCGTTGCTTGCTCCTCAGAATATTTTGAAAAAATGGCATCGAGCAGCCTACTTTTCCTATAATGTAAAAGGCTTTGGCCAATGGGACCAAGCATCTCTTTATTTTGAATGAACTTTAAAAAAAATATCTCAAACCACTATGCGTTACTACTACCAACTATATTTGTATTGTTAGGTCAGCCAATAATATTTCGCCTTGCTTTAAATACTATCCAATCCAATTCCCCGTACCTTCTTTCCCCAAAGTTGTTTTCAAAATTATGCCATGAAAAAATTAAGCAAGCATGACTTTTCCTGACAGTCTGTCGGATCCTCTATAGTATTATGGCTATAATTTGGTCATTTAGTGGACTATTTGTGTAACTGATAACATATTCTTGCTCACAAAGTCCCAAGGCACACGAATATATAATTTTTATGGCATTATGTATCTTGGTTCAGAATTCCATATTTTTTTTTCTATGTTAGTTGTTTATTTCTAGACTACCACCTGTTCACTTCTTTTCCATGTACTTTCAACCTAATTACGAGAATCATCCGTATTACGTTAGAATAACGTCATTCTCAATAAGAGCTAAGCCTGTTTTCGTGACCCAAATGTCTACATGTTCTAACTTTTACATCGTATTTTGAAAATCGCTCAAGGTAAGTCTTGCCACTGCGTTGCTATTGGGTTTTAGTTTGAAATCAACGCGAAACGAATTAGCATTGGGCCATCTATCCTTCTCTCTCCCCCTTTTGCTATATATTCTGTCTCCTAGGCAAATATTTGTTTGAACTTGGAAAAAGTGTTACATTTAATCTCAAGGTCACTTAGGAACATTGAGTACATTTTATTCGGCCATAAGGCGTTATCAAAACTAATACACTGGCGGCGTGGGTGAAGACGTCAATTCTCTATCAAATTTTTAGTTCTATCTTATTTTTGACTTTATGCACTATCTTATTATATTCTAATTTAGATATTGTATTTAGAATATCGTCACAATCACCCTATATGAAAGATAGAAAAACATAAAATCATACTGCAAAAATCCAATAACATTCTAACGCGCGATAAATTTACCGTTAAGACTATTATATACACTCGCGTATTCAATTAGATATTTAAGAAAACACTTCGCGAGTCTAATGGTTAAAATGCACATATATATAGAGAACTTAACTTAATTAATTAGTTATAAATTCCTTCGCGACTTTAAAAGTTAATTTAAGCATTTCGGCATCTATTATCTTTGGAAATAATGTAATAGATATATCATTTAGTTTACAGCTGGAACTTTGAAATGGGTTTATTTAATAAGTTTAAATTAACACACAATCCAGTGAAATAAAATGAAAGCACTAGACCACTGATCACTTTAACTACCATATTATACCGTTTAGCACAGAAAAGAATTCACTCCAATATAGCCAACAATTCAGATGGAATCTAGCAGGGTTCAACTATACGCTAGTGTTTCTTTAAATCTCTGGCAAACGAATGATAAATGCATTTTTCAGAGATCTTTATTTATATTAAATGGAATGAAAGATCGGGGGGACACGTGAAATATTCACACCTTTTAAGAACTCAGGAGACTATCGAGATTCTGGCCGCCAGACTAAAAGAGAGATGCCGCCCCTGATTTCCCTATCTCCGTTCGCTGCATCCGCGATTCCGGCGCTCTCCTCTGGTTCACACTGCCGTGTTACCTAACAGCGGGAAACTACATCGTCCGTTCTGGGACCACTACTGCCTTTGATCGTTAGCCGCTCTGCCGATAAGCTCTGGCAACTCCTACTAGGCGGGGTGCGAGAAAGGTGTGGAGAAATGCTTGCTTTAAATCGCTCTAGAGATTGGCAGTAGGTGTGGCTTAACCTCCCCTAAGGCAAACCGAAACTCCTGGACCCTCGCATGATAACTGTCTACATATTAATGAGCAAACGTGGTGAAAAATCCACTCTGCTATGGTGCATACTAATGAGAAAACGTGGGGGACCCACGTTGACTATTGTGTTACACACAAATCCAGGGGCTGCGATGTTATTCGAGGGACCTACCATATCATCTAACAATTCAGGGACTTCACTTTTCATACTATACGTACGTCACAAGAACTCTGAGGAACAACGGTGTCAATAACTGTTGGGCTTGACAAGGAAATATTGTAACAGACTACTTGCTGTCTGTCAGACAGCAATGATTTAAATAATGTCACTAGTTTCAAGTTAGCTTTCATTGCTTCAAATGTTCTTATTAAAACAATGTTATCTAGCTTATTGAATTCTTTTCTAAAGTCTACAAAGATTGCTCCACATATGTTATCGTTATTAATGTTGAGGTGCCAATTGTCTATCATCTTAGAGCAGTGTAGCATGAATCATTTTGTCTAAACCCAGACTGACTGTCAATTAGAAAGTCATTGCTAACTAGGTACTGTAGTTTTGTTTTATGTATGTGTTTTCCTAGTGGTTTAGATAGCGATGATAAAAGAGGAATTGGGCTATAGTTACCAAGGTTACTGTTATCTGACGAACGAGGTTTGAAGAGAGGATATACTTTGGCGATTTTAAAGGCCGAAGGAAAATAACTCTTAGCGATACACTGATTATATATATATATATATATATATATATATATATATATATATATATATATATATATATATATATATATATATATATATATATATATATATATATATATATATATATATATAACAGTTAGTGAATCACTAATAGCTAGTGCAGCATAACGCAGTATTCGATTGCTAATTCCATCAAGCCCTGATGAGCTATTATCTTTAAGGACAAGAAGATAGTTATACATTTCATTAACTGTCATAAAAGGAATGTCGGGTGGAACTGAGTTTGTACATTTGTCCACATAGAATGCTGAAAGTTTGTCTAAGTCACTAGGAGAATGTGGTATTGTGGATTTCAGACTGTTTATTTCTGCCTGAAGGTGATTACTAAAGTCTGTGCAAGTAAATGAAGTGTTGAAAGTGAATGAGTCTGGTGCTTTACGTTTTTTCGCTAAAGTGGTAATTGCCTTTCATATATCCTTACAATTTGATTTGTTCTGAACCAGATTTCTAAAGTGATTTTTCTTTTCTTTGCGAATTAAATAGTGAACGTTGTTCTTTTGTACCCTGTATGTGCTGAGGTCCTATTTTTGTGCGCTTGATCTCTCTGCCTCATAGTTTCCAGCAATTCTTGCGTGATGCAAAGAGAGTTTTATTTGTTGTTTGGCGAGAGAGAAAGAGAGAGAGAGAGAGAGAGAGAGAGAGAGTAAGAGCGAGAAATAGTGAGAGACGGGAAGAAAGAAAAAGAAAGAAAGGAATGAGTGAACGACAGAAGATCGTTAATTATCTGTGTGAGGAAACAGAGATGGCTTCATTAAAAAAAACTCCCTGACTCGAATGATACAATTTAATCAAATTAAGCAAATCATTAGAAAATGACATAACAAAATTAAAATAAAAATGCAGACGAGATTGAATTTGCTGTCGTAAAAAATAAGATAATAATTACGATATGAATTCTTTATCTCCCACTCGAGTTTATGCGTGTATTTATGGGTTGTTGCGTCATATTGTCATACAGTTGTATGAAACTATTTTTCCTTTAACTGGCGTAGGTGAACATAGTTTTCCACAACTTTCCGTTCCCATTGCCGCTTTTAATTCTGCGTGGGTAGGGGTCAGACAAAAGCTGGTACTCTGGTCCTCCAGGTTGGGGGTTTTAGCACAGGGCCGACACCCCTGTCTATGTAAAAAATCGCACATGTTACGGAAACAACAATAAATGGAAAAACTTTGCTGCGGGACGGATATCCGGAGTCTCAGGCTCGTATGACTGACAGTGGTGAAAGCCGAAAGGAAGCCACTGGCATGAAAACGGATGCCCCGACCGCAAAACACGAAACCAGAATTGGTTTTTGGAACGTCAGAACTATGAATGAGGCAGGAAAGCTGAGACAAATCACAGTAGAGATGAGGAACTACAAGATACATATCCAGGGAATAAGCGAGAGCAGATGGACAGTTAAGGGGAGAATAAAAACAGCTACAGGGAAACAGTACTTTATTCTAGCAGAGAGGATGGTCAGCACAACGAAGGTGTAGCCATTATCCTAAGCAAGAGGACATGCACACCATCATAGCTGGCAGACGCTGGAGCTGGGTTGGCCATGTCCTCAGAAGAGTCCCCGATGCCATCACAAGAACAGCTATGCTATGGACCCCTGAAGGAAAACGAAAGAGAGGCCGACCAAAAACAACTTGGCAGAGGACTGTGGAGGCTGAGATGCAAAGAATGAACCAGAGTTGGGGCACTGTACGAAGGATGGCCGCCGACCGAGCAAAGTGGAATCAATTTGTTGTTGCCCTACAAGATGCCACCAGGCGTAATGTCCACTGACTGCTTTGACGGTCGGCGGCTAAGGATCAAAGAAGAAAGAAGTAGCGTCATATTGTCATACAGTTGTATGAAACTATTTTTCCTTTAACTGGCGTAGGTGAACATAGTTTTCCACAACTTTCCGTTCCCATTGCCGCTTTTAATTCTCTTGCTGACCTCTTTTATTTCCACTATGTTAAACTAATCATCATCTTTTCTCTTTGCCGCCCTTTATCAATTTATTTCGTCAATCTTCCCTGTTGTCAAAATAGATTTCAGCTTTTCTCTTCTCATAACGTGCCCAAAGAAAGAGGATTCCTTCGTTGTAAAATTAGCAATATCTTTGCCAATTGGCTTCTTTCATAACAACCTGTATGTTTATTAACTTACATATTATTATTGATAAAACATGTTAATAATCAGTAGTATTTCAGAATTCAAAACTTCAGAAACTTGTATACATAAAAAGGAGATGAAGCATCCCCTATACATCTGAAATCTTCTACAAGTTAAATTATGTAGCTAACTAATAAATATGCATTGGCCATATATGCAATGTAATGTGACGTGATCCCAATGTCAGCCAGTGGGAAATTCCAGGTACAGTATTGGTATCCAGTGACCCGGTGGTTTGATTTTGATACCTTAACAATGTCCGAACAAATACGGCGCTATAGGCACTGAAAGATTATATTTAAGCTCAGATCCTGAGGATCAACTTTCATGAAAAATCCTACTTTGATATAAGTTATGTGTATACACTCTATACATTGAAACTAACCTCTACCTAATATTGTTTTCTAACTTCTACCTAATATTCTCTTCTAGCCTCTACCTAATATTCTCTTCTAACCTCTACCTAATATTGTCTTCTAACCTCTACCTAATATTCTCTTCTAACCTCTACCTAATATTCTCTTCTAACCTCTACCTAATATTCTCTTCTAACCTCTACCTAATATTCTCTTCTAACCTCTACCTAATATTCTCTTCTAACCTCTACCTAATATTGTATTCTAACCTCTACCTAATATTCTCTTCTAACCTCTACCTAATATTCTCTTCTAACCTCTACCTAATATTGTCTTCTAACCTCTACCTAATATTCTCTTCTAACCTCTACCTAATATTCTCTTCTAACCTCTACCTAATATTGTATTCTAACCTCTACCTAATTTTCTCTTCTAACCTCTACCTAATATTCCCTTCTAACCTCTACCTAATATTCTCTTCTAACCTCTACCTAATATTCTCTTCTAACCTCTACCTAATATTCTCTTCTAACCTCTACCTAATTTTCTCTTCTAACCTCTACCTAATATTCTCTTCTAACCTCTACCTAATATTGTCTTCTAACCTCTACCTACTATTGTCTTCTAACCTCTACCTAATATGCTCTTCTAACCTCTAGCTAATATTGTCTTCTAACCTCTACCTAATATTCTCTTCCAACCTCTACCTAATATTCTCTTCTAACCTCTACCTAATATTCTCTTCTAACCTCTACCTAATATTGTTTTCTAGCTTCTACCTAATATTCTCTTCCAACCTCTACCTAATATTCTCTTCTAACCTCTACCTAATATTCTCTTCTAAACTCTACCTAATATTGTCTTCTAACCTCTACCTAATATTGTCTTCTAACATCTACCTAATATTCTCTTCTAACCTCTTCCATTCATTTTCGCTACACGTCTAGACCATAGTTGCTGGGATTCGTTCTCTTCACTTTTCAACTCCCAAAAGAAGCACAGGCCTTCAACAAACGTAAGCCAAGTCTTCCTGTCCTGTGCCATCCCCTTCATGTGTGTCTCAAGTTCTCTTTTATGTGTGTTTTTGGGTCTTCCTCTACCTCTATTATCCCGGGGGTTACAGAACAAGGATCGGCTGGTGATGCTATCAACAGGTTGTTCTCATTGATGTCCTATCCACCCCCAGCGTCTTATTGGCTGCGATTGCCTATCCAGTATTGACTTTGGTTGTTTCTAGAATTATCCCCTTCGCGTGCATCAGACGTTGATGTCCATAGTTTTCGTGCATCAGACATTGATGTCCATAGTTTTCGTGCATCAGACGTTGATGTCCATAGTTTTCGTGCATCAGACGTTGATGTCCATAGTTTTCGTGCATCAGACGTTGATATCCATAGTTTTCGTGCATCAGACGTTGATGTCCATAGTTTTCGTGCATCAGACGTTGATGTCCATAGTTTTCGTGCATCAGTGCCTTGGGCGCCCTACGTCACCTTTCTGAGTTACACATTTATGTTACCTGTAACATTTTCCCGTGTATAAATCATAACCGCAAAGTGTGTAAAAGTCTTCATAGCAGATACTGCCGTAGGGGAGTGAAGTGTTACAGACTTCACTGTACTAGGTCCAGAGAGGTGGGGTGAACAAGTATATTTCCCTATTCGTTATATCTTTTATTTTATTCTAACCTCCCGCGATGAAATACTGCCACAATGAGAAGGAAAAGGATGAAGATCCATCCGACGTAAAAGATAAATAACGTACTCTACTAGATCACCGTCAATCGTCAACATTAGCAGATCATCAAGATTGACATGACTTAGACGACTCTGACGAATGGAAGCATTAATCGTCAACATTAGCAGATCATCAAGATTGACTCTGACGAATGGAAGCATTAATCGTCAACATTAGCAGATCATCAAGATTGACATGACTTAGACGACTCTGACGAATGGAAGCATTAATCGTCAACATTAGCAGATCATCAAGATTGACATGACTTAGACGACTCTGACGAATGGAAGCATTAATCGTCAACATTAGCAGATTATCAAGATTGACATGACTTAGACGACTCTGACGAATGGAAGCATTAATCGTCAACATTAGCAGATCATCAAGATTGACATGACTTAGACGACTGACGAATGGAAGCATCAATCGTCAACATTAGCAGATTATCAAGATTGACATGACTTAGACGACTGACGAATGGAAGCATCAATCGTCAACATTAGCAGATCATCAAGATTGACATGACTTAGACGACTGACGAATGGAAGCATCAAGCGTCAACATTAGCAGATCATCAAGATTGACATGACTTAGACGACTGACGAATGGAAGCATCAATCGTGAACATTAGCAGATTATCAAGATTGACATGACTTAGACGACTCTGACGAATGGAAGCATCAATCGTCAACATTAGCAGATCATCAAGATTGACATGACTTAGACGACTGACGAATGGAAGCATCAATCGTCAACATTAGCAGATCATCAAGATTGACATGACTTAGACGACTCTGACGAATGGAAGCATCAATCGTCAACATTAGCAGATCATCAAGATTGTCATGACTTAGACGACTATGACGAATGGAAGCATCAATCGTCAACATTAGCAGATCATCAAGATTGACATGACTTAGACGACTCTGACGAATGGAAGCTAACAGACGAACAAGACGATCATACACTAAACAAACATAATCAAAAAGATCAAGAGGGCATCAAAGAAAAACATATATACGGTGTAGACTTTGACATAAATGAGAGGGGAACTATAAACTACAGAGAGAACCATCACGGATCGTGAACAATGTGTGTGCGACTAAAAAGAAAGAGGGGAAAAACCATCAGCCAGAGTAAACATTGAAATATGGGCAGTATGTGCAATTAAAAAAAAAAAATCTAAGTTGGCCAATAATGGAAACAACGCAACGATGTACTTTAAATTAGGGGCTCACGTGTAGAACAAGACAATACAGATCACATTATTTTCTCAACTAAACCTACAGCAGTAAACAGGAAGAGATAGATAGATAGGTTGAGATAGAGATAGATAGATAGAGAGAGAGAGAGAGAGAGAGAGAGAGAGAGAGAGAGAGAGAGAGAAAGAGAGAGGTTATTAAGGATATCTGATTCAGCATGTACATCTAGACCTGGTTACAACTGTAACCGTTTTCTCAGTGTCCTGTCCAGGGCCGCTGACAGTGGGACAACAGTTTGTCGTGAACATAACACAACATTCAGCTAACGTGACAGTATTCTCATTACGTAATAACGCCTCTTTCCAATAATTCATCAGAGCCCTTGACCCCGCCCTGTAAAGACCAATAATCACATGCTTCAGACCATCTCGACCCTGCTACCTTTTCCCTCTTCCCTCGAAGCGTATCCCACTTTCTTCCATCTCTGTGGGTTCTGTATGTACACCTGACCAGTTATTCTAATTTCACCATTTATTACCCAGTTTTATTGTAAGATTAAGAGAAGATAGGAAAGTTATGTTTTTGTCAGGTTCCTAGTCTCGTTTTAAGGTGGCCACGCTCACCCATAAACCTCCGCGTTAAGTCTGTATCTGTTAGTTAGGTTAGGGCTCATGTACAAATATTAACAATCTTTCAGTTTCGTGTAACGGTAGAAAAATTAATTTCTTAAAGACAATATGTTGTTAATAGAAGTTTAAGCTAACATTGGATTGTTTGTGTACCTTGTACGGGCAGGGTGTGTGTTTAGCCATGCTTCATTCTCTTAGCGAGGGACGGTGGTGCCGTTGGGATGATCCTGGTTCGAGTCCCCAGTAACCCTACCACTTTTGGTACTTTTCTGTTGTCTAGCTTTCTACTTCTTTATGTCTTACGAGTGCCTGCCCCCTACCCACTTAAGTGTATTATTTGCCAGCTTTTTATGTAAGCCTAACAAACCTCAATAAGGAACTGATGACAATTACTAGACAAATGCCAGTGAAAACAAGACATCAGAAGAAGACCCTGGTGTCACAGGATGGCCTCCCCTTTGCTTTGCAGTGATGGGTCCAACAATGGCAAAAACCTAGAGTATCTTATGTGGGTCTTCACAAGTGTCTACCTTCGCGCAAGATTACTCTTGGCAGAGAATACAGATATAGAATGGATGATGAAGCTTCTACCTCGACGGGCAGTCTTCACAAGATATTTCAGAAGTCAAGAACAATGCTGAATGTGTCTTAGCAATGTTAACTTGTATCTGCCCTACAACTTTTGTGAAGAGGTAATATATATTTAATTTAGCTCGTACCAGCCCCCCAACTGAATTAACAGTGAAATTCTTAATATTTTAAGGCTCTATAGATGTAAATGTAGATATATTAAAGATGCTGATTCATCCGTGTGCAATTCTCTCTGAAATGACTAAATCGACTATGAATTTGTAAAAAAAAAAAAACATACAACAAATTTAATGATCAATTACTTTGGAACAAATGTAAATAAATATGAGCTGCTAATTACTAAAAAATATAGGTTTCGTCATTGAAATCGGCTTTAGGAAGCTTAGTTGTTGTGGGGAATATAGATCAATAACGTTCTGTTGTGTTGGCCTGTTAAAATGTCACTTAGCTTCCCAATTTTGCTGAAGTGTTGATGCTGCTGTTTCCGTCAATTCGTCTCTGTGGCGAGGGCACTTCTCCTGGTCAACGCAGGTATCTTCACAACCCGTTGAATGTAGGTTTTAAGTGTCGATCGCAAGCTTTGAACCACAGAACAGCGTACAGCTGGTATCGGTCCATTAAAAAAATGCCGTGCAGAAGTCGGATGTGTCGACCGAAAGGTGCAGATATCACAGCTTAGGCGCAAACAGACACAACGCAACCACCGTCCTTTTCAGGGCGAACGAGGAAGAAGAAGAAGAAGAAGAAGAAGTACCACCAACTTTAAAGGGAAAAGAAGAACAAATTCCGCTGCCAAGTCTTTGTTTTCCTGATATTAATGAGGCGCCTTTCCCGCTGTACGTCAACCGAATCTTTTCTCTGAATTTTTACTCTCCCTGAGCGTATATCATATAACTCTAGGGGTATGATGAAAAATCACCATTCTGTTAGTTAATGTAATAACTGCGACTGGACAGCAGCAAGTGGCTTGTGCCTAAAGAAGCATTTTTAAGCATACATACAAATTATTACAAATGATAATAAATATACACATATGATGACATCATCATCCACTCCCTGCTCCACTTGGAGTCTGGGGTTACCTCTGCTTTTGGTTCCCTGTGAGAACCTGCACGAAGCAATCATCAGCGCTTTGCTGTGGTGGTTCAGGAATATATAATTTTCACGTACTGTGGTTGCCAGCCTCTTAAGGACCTGTATAACCATCAGCAAGTTCAAACATGTCAAATTCAAAGTACAAAATTATGTTACAACTTACCCCAGTACTTCTTGCTCAGTTTGAATAGTCTCAGCAACTTGGTACAATTGCTTCGAACACGTCTGGGATATTATTTCTACTATAGAATCCCTCTGTGACAGTGAGTAGGTCCTGTAGGAGTCCGGTTTCTGTATTAAAGGTGGATTTTCCTTATTGTATTTATCAAAAGGTGCTCCAATACGTGTTGTCCGGTTAGAATCCTTACTTCTATTCGTTTCTGGCAGTGTTGAATATCTAAAATGTTCTACGTTATATCGTAGTTCTCGGCCCACGATCACATGTTGTTTACCACGGGGCATTTCCGACAAACTTCCAATCAACGTGAATGTCTGTTAGCCTCTAAACTGCTAAGCCAATACATTCAAAAGTTCGTGTTATGACAACTGTCCTTATGGAATATTCTGCATGACTAATGCATTTGTAAAATTCAAACGGTCAGTTTTCAGTATAAGGAGTTGCTATATCCGTATATTATCGGCAATGTTTACAACTACAACTTCTTACATCATCCATGTGTCTGTAATATGTCACCAGTTTCGATAATGGACTGGCGGTCCCCGTGAAACATAACACTAGGTAACTACACAAAAATGACCTTGCCAGCCAATCTGGTCTAATTTGTATCAAACTCTCAGGTAAATAAACACGACACAAATGAATGGAAGGAGTGTAAACATTGACTGGAAAATACCAAATACTGTCGACAGGTAGGAAAATAGAATATGCCGAAATCGAATAGTGTACATAATTAGTACGCACATTAAGGTAGTTCAGTACTGCCGGAGAGGAAAAGAGAGCGAACCAAATTATGTGACACCTGGCAGTGGATAGGACACGTACTGAGAAAACCTGTTGATAGCATTACAAGACAGCCTTTATTCTGGAATCCCCAGGGAAAGAGAGGCAGAGGTTGATAAAAAACATACGGAGAAGACACATAGAGACAGAAGGGAAAATGATGAGGAAGAAATTGAAAGAACTGATGGCACGTGACCGGAGGACAGCATGTGATTGGTGAAGGCCTATACTCCTTGGGGAGCTACAGAGTAATGATAATATTGAAGCTAAAAACCACTATGTTTAGAGCTCATTAGCTGATGTATCATATCCTGCTCCATCTAGTATTGAAAAAAACTGTCTGCACATTTAACATGGTCTTGATGCATGTGTCACAACGAAATATTAACTTCAAATAGTCCAGACAAATGAACAGGACGACCAGTACTATAACACGTTTCACTAGCTTTGCCCAACTTCAAAATGCTATATCTCAGCGAATATGTAACGCATATAAATAAAATTTTGTGCGTGAATTTGAAATGAATAAAAGTTTTCATTAAAATGCGGCCATTGGTTTCAATTTTCGTTTCTTTGCGATATAACATCAAAATCCTACTGGCCAACACACATCACACACACACATATTGAAATGTCTACAGTAAATTATACGACCTCATTTGCACATGACTGGTTTATCAAACAATTGGCATGATTTTTGCGTGAAATTGCGTGAAATTGCACTTCTTGAACATAAAACAGTTTATATCCGGTGTTACGCACACATTGTAAATCAAAGGTGTGTCTACAAAAAGTATTGTGTGGTTAAGTAGGAAAAATGAGTCTGCGAGCACATTTTATGACATTACAGCAAATCACAAATAGGATTTTTAAGTATTTCTGCAATGAAGCTACTCGAGGAAAACTATATCATTCTATTTCAAACCCACAAAAGAGGGACTATTCATTCATGCCTTGGGGATAAGCAAACGATCATTGCACCGCTGGATAGCGACATCTGAAAATTTCTAATTCCAGTGTTTTACACACAAAAAAATTAGGCAAAGAGTGGTGGATAATTTTGACAGAGAATTGATCCGCAGAGAAAATTTGCAATATGTTTCACAATAATGAGGCAGTGACTTTAAGGAAATTGAAAATTTGGTTAAGAAAGAATAATGACATTGATATTTCCAAATCTACGCTATGGAGGACTATTAGGAGTTTGGGATTCACTTTTAAAAAATATGTTGGTGGTAGAAACCTTATTTGTGAGAAGCCTCATATAGTTGCAATGAGAAGCAAATATTTACGCGAGGTCAGAGTAATGAGAAGAGATTGTTATGATTTTGTGTATTTAGATGAAACTTGGATCCATGCGCACCACAGTAATGAACGAGAATGGAAATCATCTGATGGGACAACTAAGAGACTAGTACCAAGCAGCAAAGGACAGCGCCTAATAATTGCACATGCAGGAAGCAGCCATCATGGGCTTCTAAATAATACTGAACTCATATTTGTTTCAAAATCCACAGATAATAGGGATTATCATACAGAGATGAATGGCAAGATATTTTCAAAGATTGGATTGTGAATCATGTACTTCCTTCATTGGATAGACCGTCGTGTTTGATAATGGACAATGCTTCATATCAAAACTCTGTGGCACCAGAAAATAAAGTTCCGAATTCATCAAGTACTAAAGATGTAATAAAGATTTGGCTGACCAAAAACAACCTTTCATTCAACGAAATGTCCCTGAAGCCTGAATTACTTGGAATTGTAAAAAAGACACAGCATACAAAGATATTTCACATAGACAAGGCAATCCATGAACATGGTCACAGATTTTTAAGATTGCCTCCTTACCATTCTCACTTAAACCCAATAGAATTAGTCTGGGCTAAAATTAAGGAACAGGTAGCAACAGAAAATAGAACGTTCAAATTAAAAGATGTTGAAATACTTACAAATAGCCGCCATCTCCAATATATTTAGGGATTATTGGAAGAAATGTGAGACCCATGTGTTACAAGAGGAAGAGAAATTTTGGACGAATGATGGTTTGTCCTTCATTCAGCCGAGATTGATTATCAATTTCTCAGAGACATCTGATTATGATTCGGATGAAGTTTAATTTCTTTAAAGATGACCTTACCGTTATTTACAAGCACAGTAGAGGAGCAACGTTCCATTATGATATTTATGAACCGCAAAGTGGTGATACCTATTGAAATAATTAGATCAATGAAGGTCCAGTTTGGTAGCGCACTTAATGTCAATGACAAACAATGTCACGAGTATCTCGCATGCAGATCATTTAAGAAATCATCTTCAACAGGCATTCATATGCAAACGTGATGGCCACATTATTGTAATAGTAGACACGCCTATGCCTAATAAATTCACAGAATCTGTGACTGAAGTGGTAACATTTCTTTTCTCGATACACAATAATTAGTATGGCGACAAAGATCAAAGGATTTTATTCGTTTATGGAAACTAGACAAGATGCACAGACATAAAGTATATATTTGTTGGGTCTAACCCAATATAACATCGTATGCAAAAAATGGCATTAATACGGTTAATCAGATAATTACAATTGTTTGAGGGCAAAGCTAGTGAAACGTGCTATAGCTACAAAACTTCTTGATGCTATACATGAAATGAAAATAGGATACCTGATCAAATTTTGTAACGGGGGAAGAAAATCAAGTTCTGGAGATTATGGAAAATAATTGATAACACACGGCATCTTCAAAAGCTATATATATATATATATATATATATATATATATATATATATATATATATATATATATATATATATATATATATATAATATATATATATGTATATATATATATGGAAATTTGGAGGAGCGTATCTGCAGGAATGCATTCAGGCTTCGTAAAGAGCGAACAGGGGCAATGATACCTATCTGTTAATATAGTAAAATTTATTTACGTAACTTTGCCATAGAAACGTGGTCATCAAATGCTATAATTACGGAACGGTGTCTCACGAGCCATATAATCGTAACTTTGCCATAGAAACGTGGAATCACCAAGTGCTATAATTACGGAACGGTTAGTCTCAAGAGCCATATAATTGTAAGTTTGCCATAGAAACGTGGAATCACTAAGTGCTATAATTACGGCACGGTCAGTCTCATGAGCCATATAATCATCATAATACTCAGAATTGTTAAGGAAATTAAAAGTAAGCCCGAGGTTTGTGACACATAGAGTGGATTATTCAAGACAAAGAAAAAAAAAATGTCCAAGTATCATCATAACATGATTATAGCGAATCCTAGGAGAAAAATATATCTACAGTTGTTATTTATAGAATATACCTGGTCTTTGGACAAAGTCAACTATATGGAAGTTATCAGTAACTTTAAAAAGATACAGAATTGACCAATCATTAAATAAGAAATACAATTTAGCCGAAAGAGAAAACAAATAAAACAATATCATTCTGTATTAAGTATGTACAATATGCAGGTGATAGATATTCGCTCTATGAGTAGCAGGAAGCAACCACTGCAGATGGTCTCCTTGCAGTAAGCCACCACTGTAACTGGTCTCCTTGCAGTAAGCTACCACTGTAGCTGGTCTCCTTGCAGTAAGCCACCACTGTAGCTGGTCTCCTTGCAGTAAGCCACCACTGTAGCTGGTCCCCTTGCAGTAAGCCACCACTGTAGCTGGTCCCCTTGCAGTAAGCCACCACTGTAGCTGGTCCCCTTGCAGTAAGCCACCACTGTAGCTGGTCCCCTTGCAGTAAGCCACCACTGTAGCTGGTCTCCTTGCAGTAAGCCACCACTGTAGCTGGTCTCCTTGCAGTAAGCCACCACTGTAGCTGGTCCCCTTGCAGTAAGCCACCACTGTAGCTGGTCCCCTTGCAGTAAGCCACCACTGTAGCTGGTCCCCTTGCAGTAAGCTACCACTGTAGCTGGTCTCCTTGCAGTAAGCCACCACTGTAGCTGGTCTCCTTGCAGTAAGCCACCACTGTAGCTGGTCTCCTTGCAGTAAGCCACCACTGTAGCTGGTCTCCTTGCAGTAAGCGTGAACCAAACATTCAC
Source organism: Oreohelix idahoensis (assembly GCA_024509875.1). Taxonomy (NCBI): domain Eukaryota; kingdom Metazoa; phylum Mollusca; class Gastropoda; order Stylommatophora; family Oreohelicidae; genus Oreohelix; species Oreohelix idahoensis. Next base: position 64,786 of record JAMPIV010019370.1, read on the forward strand.
ACAAGAAGACAGACGTATTGGTCATGTCTGAGAACCACTAGTCTCCAGAATGCAACAGGAGAAGTAATTAGGGTAGAACTCACAAATTCAAATAGCGGGGACCACTTGGCACATAAGAGGGTCGAAGCAACTGAGAAGTAAAAGAAGCCCAAAGATTGAAGACTATTCCAGAAAATCCAAAGCATTATATTGTTATCACTGAATAGAGATCGTCTGGCAGAGTGGTAAAAGCGCTGGCCTGTCGCAAGAAAGGTGCCGGGTTCGATTCACGGTATCGACACGCTCCAGTCTACGCAGCTAGTAAGGTATCTGATTTTACTCTTGTTAGCGACGGAAAAGGCAGCGAGGGATATAACTGGTCACCCCACCTCTCGATGCTGGACCTAGTATAGTCAAGTCTCTAACACTTCACTTCGGCAGTATCTGCTATAGGACTACCTACCAATATATATATATATAATTAAGTTTTCAGGTTTAGTTCTCAGTTTTTGAGTTAAGAGTGGTTCCAAATGTTCAATGTCAAAACAACAATTTTACAGCTTGGTCATGTGAGACATTTCTGAGATATAATAAACGATGAGAAGATAACATGAGAAAACACTTCCAAAATTAAACACAGCGATATCGATTTTGATGCGTCCGAGACGGAACAAGACACTATATAATAAATATATAGTGGCTCCATCATTGTTATTACTAATTAACGATATATGAGATGGCCTGATTCGCACGTCCCGTGTTTTATTTATCATTCTGTTGGAACGCTGACTATTTTTTTTCTTTTGCTCGGCTTGAAACTTATATAAAGAAAGAATAAGTCTACTTAACAATAAGTCTAAAGAAAACAAATGTGCTGAGCCACGATGTGGGTGCTGCACAAGTTATCACTATCGATAACTGTGAGCTGGCAGTGGTGCACCACTTCACATACCTAGGGTCTACTATCAATGACAAACTCTCTCTGGCCACAGAAATTGACAGCCGCATTGGCAAAGCTGCAGCTACCTTTGCCCGCCTCCTATCGCGTGTTTGAGGAAACTCCAAACTCACAATGAAGACCAAAGCTGCGGTACATAACGCATGCATCACCAGCACACTTCTGTATAGCAGCGAGACTTGGACAACCTTTGTTAAGCAAGAAAGAAGGCTCAATACCTTCCATCTACGGTGTCTACGCCACACCCTCGGCATTTCGTGGAATGAAAAAGTGACAAATGTCGAGGTGTTGTCACGTGCTGGGCTTCAAAGCATGTATACACTGCTTAGACTGCGCAGGCTACGCTGGCTTGGCCATGTCCGCCGCAAGGAAGATGGTCGCATCTTGAAAGATATCTTCTACGGACAACTGGCAGATGGCAAAAGAACATTTGGGCGACCACAGCTGAGGTTCAAATGTCAGTGTGCAAGAGAGACATGAAGGCACTGGACATAAATCCAAAAACTAGGCAGGATGAAGCTGCCGATCGCACCAAGTGGCGCCACCTCAGATTGGGCGAAAAGAAGCTCAAACAACAAGCAGAAGAGAGGATAAAACGTCGAAAGGAACACCTGGAAAATAAACAGCTGAGGGCTGTCACCTCAGGGGCGCATTCCCATAGTCAGTTATGACTGAAAGGGCTATTATTATAATAATAATTATTATTAATATTATTATAAGTCAAACATGTTGTACAAGGCGACTAATGTGAGACTGGGCACGAGCCTGACAACCACATCATGTAAAAGAAATTATTACAGAAACCTCCACTGACAGAGCACGTGACTGCGTGACGTAGGCTGTCTGCAAGGGAACCCGCTGCAGTGGTGTGTCTCCATGCTTAATAAGGAGCGAAAAAGGAAAACAATGTCTCAGCAATGTGTAATCTCAATTATGACAACAAGACAAGCATGACAGAAGTGATCTGTGCTCTATCGTTTAAGGCAGTAAAGAATTGGGACACAGAAATAATTGAGATAGTTTCAACAATCTGTGCACAAGAGGAGAAGTAAATCACATACAGAGAGATACCGTTTTGTTAATGATTTTTTTTAAAATTGGACTTGGGGCTGGCAACCTCACCATGTAAAACAGACTGCCACAGAAACTTGCTGCAAGATCGTGTGACTTCTTGGTGCAGGCCTCCTTCGGTCGTGGTTCAAGGCTTCCTTCGGTGGTGGTTCAAGGCTTCATAAAAAGCGAATAGATGATGATTAATTAGGAGTATGACTCGTTTTGCGGGACACGTAACTTTCAACCTAGACACAATACCCGTTGGTTACATTAGGGCGTATGTCTACATACAAAGACCTTTAAAACAATTTACATCTTATGAAGTAAATAGTGTTCCAGGTCAACCCACAGAAAAACTACAGAAGTCAATCACAAATGTCGGTGCTATAGGACCAACACTATTGATAGAAAATACTGGCTGACAAGACTGGATTAAACGTAAATAAGTTATGCTTTTATTAAGTACCAACTTGATAAGTTGATACAGAAAATGGTCGAATGGAATCACAATTTGGTTCACCTGTCAAAAAGAAAGAGAGAGAAAAACACGCAGAGAGAGAGAGAGAGAGAAAGAGAGAACGAACGAACGAACGAACTTTATTTTCAAAATGTTAAGAATTGGGCGCGCAGGCCAGGCCCGTCTAAAATTCTGCCCTTCCACTCTCACTTATCTTGCATACTATACCCTTTCATTCCCACATGTTACTTTAAGCACTAATTTAAGAGAGAGAGAGAGAGAGAGAGAGAGAGAGAGAGAGAGAGAGAGAGAGAGAGAGAGAGAGAGAGAGAGAGAGAGAGAGAGATCAGCAAACAACTAAAGGGGGGAGGGAGGGCAGAATCAGAAAGATATAGCAAGAAACCACAAAGATAATTACTTATTGTCACAGGGGAATGGCAAAATCAAAAACAGCAATAATAACCAGAATGTGAGCCCTGACCTGACCATCTTGTATGTAATTTCGTTAGCAAAATAATGAATTTTTATTTATATGGTTTATGAATTATTCAAATCAGCCAGCAGCAGAGAAGTGTAATAAACCAGCAGAATAGAACGAACGACAAATGCAGCCAACATAACCCAATATAACAAGAATCCCGGACAGATGAACAAACATACAAGTAAATTATATGCCCAACGTTTATCATAAAGAATCGAATTTAGGTGTAAGACGGTGATTGATTTCTGGTTTAAAAAAATACTAACACGATAATGCATGGTTAAAGTAACTAGGAATAAATTCATGCAGTAAAACCCATATTCTCTAAATCCACATATATAAATTAAAAGGTAAATGTAAAGCCTAACATATAAATTCAATAAAAGGAAAGAGAAATGGTAAAAGTACAGTGCTGTCACAATGGCGTACAAAAATCCCCCTTGTTTTCTACTTCGTCTGCAAATTGTAACGTTTCACGTTGATAGTAAAGCCTACTGCATCACTACACGCTTTCTACAATAAAACGTGTACTGCCTTTCTAAGAAAACCTTGAGATACGCAAGCTGATTAATGACCTAAATTAATACTTCCATTAATTTCATTTTATACACTACGTTAACATAAACGGAAGGACAGATGGAATTAGGATAGAGAGAGAGGGAGGGCTGAAAGCAGGAACGCATGCAACACTAACACGCGTCTCGCGATATACAATTAATGCCACCCTCCCCGCGCGAAAGGCCAGAAGCACTAACTTTTTTTCAAATAGACCGTGATAAAAAAACACTACCCATACGAGAGTAAGGTTTAAAAACCTGAAAAACGTCTACTAAGAAACACGACATTATACTGCTTTATGTCTGAAATCATGACAGAAGACGAAAAGGCAGGACAGGTGGCGGTTCTAACCATAAAAAAAAATAAAAAATACTCGACTATCCTAGAAAATACATATTTTGAACGCAGCCACTTAGCCCCATTAAAACTTATATATTTGGGTTCCTTAGGACTTGCTGACAAAGAATATGTTAAGTGTTACGCAAATAGTCTAGGAATTAACAAATTATAGCCAAAAGAAAATTAGTGAGGGTGTCAGACAACACCAAATCATAATCGCACAGTGGCATGTTTTGAAACCACCATTTTACGGGAAATAGGCCAACAAGTTAAATCCTATTTGATTGGATAGAAGTAAATGTAAGGCTAAACGCGATTAGTCGGAATACAAATAAAAATTTTTTGTTGTTAGGGGAAAGGGTAGTAGGGGTACTTTTTTTTTTGAAAAGCTGTGTAAACATGGCACGATTGGTTAGCCCCGCCAATATAGTCAATCAGAGGCGTCAGGTCAGCACCACATTTTCAAATAAACTTACTAAAGAACCAGTGCGTTGAGCGCCAGTGCATATTTTTCTAAATAAAAGCCTGGGACATCGGCAGGTCGGATTTTGTGCCATTATTTCATCGCCAGTCAACGTATCTGTGTATTATTTCCATGAATTGTGGTAAGCTTGACATATTCGATATCTTTTTAATGAAAATTGAATGTAAATTGATAATTTATGTCTGTATATGTGCGTGGTTCAGTAGCGAACATGAGGCAAGGCCTAGATAGTGCTCCAACCTGAACAGAACGTGTCGGAGAAAAGAAAACTGCATGGAATTGCCAAATAGTACACTGACACCTATCTTATTGACTAGAAGGAAATAATGCTGGAATTGCAGAGGCGTAGTAACCATTAGGGAGGAGTATACTGGTGTAAATTGTTTCAGATGAAGCTAGCAGTTGGCCTACCGCTCTGAACTCAGTGTTTGTTCTATATTGTGTTCAGTGTGGAAATAGATTATAAATTAGATCTGAAGTAGGAGGTACAACCTTCTTGTTTCAGGGACTGTGGTCCTAGTTATTGAAGCAGCACCTGGTCTGAGTTTTGCTGAATCCAGAGGCTGACAGCATACTCCTTGGTCCAGATAGCGACCAGTGAGGTGTCTCCAGAACACAGTGAAGCAATCGAGCAGAGGAGTCTTTTCCTGCCGCCATCACGAAAGATAAGCTTCTGTGGCCAGAGTAGCTCAACATTATGTGCCCCCCTCAAAAATTGACATTTTATTAAACACAGAGGGACAATTAATTGGTTCAAATGACAGGAACTGTGAACTTTTCCCAATACTATTTCCACGATAATCAAACACTTGAAGTCATGATGAAAAACAACAACCAAGCTTGAACAAAACCAGTATTACCTCATATATTACTACTTCACAAATTACACACATAGAATAATAATAATAAAATATGTCAATACAAAGTTCATATATATAAACTGTGTACATACTATTTGTAATTACATTTGATTGTGATTCCTGGTTCACTGTGTAGTTGAATCAGGATACCCATTATTGAAAGAATTAATACATATATTTTTAAACTTAAACACTTGACTCATTTAAGATAGTCTTATAGAGTGTTATATGTGTGTGAGTGTCACAGTGTTGTAAAGTGTTGTGGAATAAATTAAATTGTTTATCTGTCTGTTGTTGTTGTGACTTACACTTCATCATTTTCATAACCCTAGACATTTAAAGTAGTCATCACAATATTCCAGAATAATTCTGACTGAGGTATAAATGTGGTAGCAAGTAAGGTCATCTGTAATACACCACACTTATTAGATACAGATACCTTCACAGCTGATCTCAGTCAGTACACTAAGTCCCCTATAAATATTTATAACATCCCACTTTACCACATATATTGGGGTCTCGCTCCCGGGATATTGAACTTTCTCCTATTATAAAATATTTGGGAATAAATAAAAATTTAAAAAAGGTATCCTTGGGTGGAATTAAATAAGGTTGAGCTCTCAGTGCCTGTGGTTGTCCTTGGATAATTAATTACAGATTGTATTGTTTAGTTAGACATTATATACATTTACCTGTTAGAAAATGGCGGACCTGGCCAAATTTCGATCTGCTGCTGTGCAGACTGCTAAAGAGTTAGGAATGGACGGGCAAGTTATGATTGCCTATGTCACTACTGAATGTGACAAATATATTGAACGGGAAGAAAGAAGATTAGAAAAAGAGGCCGCAAGAAAATTAGAATCTGAAAGATTGGCCGAAGATAAGAGAATAGAGGCTGAAAAGGAAATTAAGAGGTTACAATTTGAGGCTGAGGCTAAGAAATTGGAGGCAGAAAGAGAAGAAAAAAGATTGGCTGCAGAAAGGGAAGAGAAAAAATCAGCTGCAGACAGGGAAGAGAAGAAATTGGCTGCAGAAAGGGAAGCAGAGGATAAGAAGAGATTACAAAGGGAACATGAGTTACGACTAAGGGAGTTTGAGTTTCAAGGCCATGCTCCTGAAAATGGTGCCAGTCCCTTTACCTCCGATGCTACTGCTAGTCAGGGAGCCTCAACCTCAGCTATGAATTTTCATTTAGATCATTTTGTTGAGAAAGAAGATGATATTGAGAGCTATCTAAATAGATATGAACTATTAGCTACCACGTATGGGTTAGAAAGAGAAAGGTGGAGCTTAAAGTTATCTCAAGGGCTTCGTGGGGCAGCTTATGAAGTTTTTGCCAAAATGAGCAGAGGTGATCAAAAAAATTATGACATGCTAAAGCAGGCTCTTTTGTTAAGATATGAAAAGAACGCAGAATTTTATAGGAAAAAATTTAGGAATGCTAAACTACTGTCAGGTGAAACCTATCACCAGTTCTCTGCACGGTTAGAGACATACTTGGAGAAATGGACTTCTCTGGGGAAAACCCAAGATCTTAAGGAAATGGTCCTTATAGAACAATTAAGAGAGTCCATGGCTCCAGACCTGAGAAAGTTTCTCATGGAACAAGGTGCAGAGAGGCTGGGTGAGTTACTAAATGTTGCAGAAAGGTATCAAGCAGCTCAGGCAGAGGTATCAGGTAATAAAAAGAAACAGGTAGATAATTTTAGGGCACCACAGAACTTTAATAAATTTGATCCTAGAGATCAAAACAAAGGTAAGCACCAGTTTGATAGGCCACGGTATGACAATAAAAATAAAACCCCACAATTCGATGAAAGGAAATATGATGAAAGAAAATCTTTCAACCAAGGAAAGAAATGGTGTAAAAATTGTAAGATGAACAATCATGACACTGACCATTGTAGAAGGAAACCTCCTCATTGTGCTGCTATGACATCTGGAAAAAAGGGAAAAAAGGTCAAACCTGCGGAACTACAGGAACCATACCATCCCCCAGTGTGTGAAGATGTCATCTGTAATGGTGTCACCATAAGGTGTTTATATGATACAGGTTTAGATTATGATTCCGTTGTGAGTTCTCACCTGGTGCAGGCAGATCAATACACCACAGAAACAGTGGAGATTCAAACTGCAACCAAGGATGTAGCTACCATGACACTTCCCGTCGCCCGGATAAAGGTGAAAACGCGATATGTGGAAGGAATCATAAAAGCAGCAGTGATAAATGAGCCAATCTACCCTCTGATATTGGGGTGTAGATATGTCTTCTGGGGAATCCCAAGAGACCTGTGATATTGGCAACAGTGCAGACCAGATCACAGTCTAAAAAGGAGGAGGATAATCCAATAAATACTCATCCAGATGAGATGAGGAAGGCACAGGCGGAGGACAAGACACTCAAGCCGTGTTTCAAGAAGTTGCCCAAATCTCATACACCTCCAGGCAAGGGAGAATTTTATATGAAGAACAAACTGATTTATAGGAAGGCTGGATCTGAATCCAATGGTCACGGACAGCTGGTCCTTCCCACTTCATATAGGACTAAAGTGTTGGAACTAGGGCATGCGATTCCCTTCAGTGGTCATATGGGGATCAGCGCAACAGGACAGCGAATAGCTTGTCACTATTTCTGGCCAGGAATAACTGAAGATATCAAACGATATGTAAAATCCTGTCCAGAGTGCCAACGAGTAGCACCTAAGCATTGGACTGCACCAGCAACTCTGGGGGAAATGCCCATAGTGGGAACACCCTTTGAGAGAGTTGCCGTGGATCTTGTGGGACCTCTCACTCGAACTAAGAGGAGGAACAGCTACATTCTGACTCTGGTGGACACTTGTTCTATGTGGGGAGAGGCGGTAGCCCTGTCATCGATTGATTCTAAGCATGTGGCAGAGGCATTACTCACAATTTTCACAAGGTTAGGCTTTCCCAATCAAATCTTGACTGATAATGGCTCTCAGTTCAAGGGGAAACTAACAGAAGAAGTTTTCAGGATCTTCCAGGCCAAACACTTCCATTGTAGTGTGTACCATCCCCAAGGGAACGGCCAAGTGGAAAGATTTAATGGCACGTTGATGTCGATCCTGAGAAAGTTGGCACACGAAAAACCAGATACATGGGACCAGTACCTTCACGCCGCCCTCTTTGCTTATCGGGAGGTACCCCATAGTTCAACCGGTATGGCCCCGGCAACATTATTATTTGGAAGGCCAATAAAAGGTCCACTTGAAGCGCTGTTAAGAACGTGGACTGATGAAAAGGCAGAGGAAAATATTACATCCTCATACCAATATGTGAATGAGCTGACCACTCGTTTAAAAACTGGCTGGAAACTTGCCAATGAAAATTTGAGACAAGCCAGGAAGAAACATGCTGCCTATTTCAACAGGAAGGCTAAAGACAGAGATTTGGCTGTGGGAGAGAAGGTACTGCTTCTTCTACCCGGTAGTCAAAATAAGTTACAAATTGGATGGCAAGGTCCATATACAGTTCTAGAGAAGGTGTCTAGAACAAATTATAAGATAGATAAGAAGGGGAAAGAAAAAATCTATCATGTGAATCTCCTGAAGAAATATTTGGAAAGAGAAAATCAGGAAGAGACACACTTGTTGACCTTGTCCATTGCCATGGAGATGAAAAAGGAACCACTTTCATCATTTGAATATCCATTACACCCCTGTGAGACAGCGGCACAGGTGAAAATCAGTACACATTTAACGAAAAATCAGAAAGAGAGAGTGCAACAGGTTCTAGATAATCATACAGAGGTGTTAACGGACCGACCGGGGCATACAAACTTATTGGAATATGATATGAAACTGATAGACCCCACACCTGTCTGTATGAAACCCTATTCGATTCCTTTTGCTAAGGAGAAAGCTTTGAAGGAAGAGATAGACTATTTGTTGAAGGAAGGAATTATTTCACACAGTGAATCTTCGTATAGTTCCAGTGTTGTGCTCTTAAGGAAACCCTCTGGAGAACATAGACTCTGTATAGATTACAGGAGACTGAATGCTATTACAGAAGGACAGGTGGATCCATTGCCGGATACAAATCAGTTGTTTGCCAGGCTAAATAAAGCTAAATATTTCTCAAAAGTGGATCTGAGTAAAGGATACTATCAGATTCCAGTAAAGCCTGAGGTTAGACCATACCTAGCTTTTAGTACCTCAGAGGGACACTATGAGTTTTAACAGATTGCCATTTGGATTGAAGAATGCGCCTAGTGTCTTCTCTAGAATGATGAGAAAATTATTGGACCCTCTGAATAATCCATGCATCACAAATTTCATGGATGATATCCTTATAGCAACAGAAACATTTGAGGAACACATTGACTCTCTGAATATGCTGTTTAATCGACTTAGAGAAGCGAATTTAACAGCCCGACCAACCAAATGTTGCGTTGGATGTAAAGAATTAGAATTCTTGGGACACACAGTCCATCAGGGAAACATGACCCCTGACCCCAAGAATTTAGAGAAACTAAAGAAAGCCCCGAGACCACAAACCAAGAAAGACGTGAGATCCTTTGTCTCATTATGTGGTTTCTACCAAAAGTATATCAAAAACTTTAATTCCATATGTGCACCGTTAACTGATTTGACCCGTAAAGGAAATCCAGATCGAATTACATGGACACCACAATGTGAATTAGCTTACCAGGAATTGAAGGAAAAGCTCACAAGCAAACCTATTTTGAAATTACCTGACTTAAGTCAAGAATTCATTGTAAGGACGGATGCCAGTAATATTGGGTTAGGTGCGACTCTGCTACAGAAATCAGATGCATTGGATGGGGAATTAAGCCCAGTGGCATATGCTAGCAGAAAGTTGAATAAAGCTGAAACCAACTACTCAACTAGCGAAAAAGAATGTCTTGCAGTAATATGGGCGATAAAGAAATTCAATATTTATCTGTATGGGAAGGCATTTAAGTTGCAAACGGATCACAAACCCTTGTCGTTTCTAGCGCAGGCTAGGCATGAAAATTCTCGGTTACTCAGATGGTCCTTACTTATGCAGCCATTTGAGTTTAGCATAGAGTATATATCTGGAAAGACAAATCTGGGAGCGGATTTTTTAAGCCGACATCCGTGTGATGAGAATCACCGTAAACCCCAGAAATATTAATAAATTTCTCTATGTGTATATAGAATTATAGACTGACATATAACGTCTGTTTTAAGAGGGGAGAATTTGTCGTGAAACATTCTAAATCCACATATATAAATTAAAAGGTAAATGTAAAGCCTAACACATAAATTCAATAAAAGGAAAGAGAAATGGTAAAAGTACAGTGCTGTCACAATGGCGTACAAAAATCCCCCTTGTTTTCTACTTCGTCTGCAAATTGTAACGTTTCACGTTGATAGTAAAGCCTACTGCATCACTACACGCTTTCTACAATAAAACGTGTACTGCATTTCTAAGAAAACCTTGAGATACGCAAGCTGATTAATGACCTAAATTAATACTTCCATTAATTTCATTTTATACACTACGTTAACATAAACGGAAGGACAGATGGAATTAGGATAGAGAGAGGGAGGGCTGAAAGCAGGAACGCATGCAACACTAACACGCGTCTCGCGATATACAATTAATGCCACCCTCCCCAGCGAAAGGCCAGAAGCACTAACTTTTTTTTTTCAAATAGACCGTGATAAAAAACACTACAACATACGAGAGTTAGGTTTAAAAACCTGAAAAACGCTTATTAGGAAACATGACATTATACTGTTTTTATGTTTGAAAGCCTGACAGTAAGTCCCAGACAGGACAGGGTGGCGGTTTTCTAAAATAAAAAAAAAAAAAAAAAAATACACGAGGACTATCCTAGAAAATGCATATTTTGAACGCAGCCACTTAGCCCCATTAAAACTTATATATTTGGGTTCCTTAGGACTTGCTGACAAAGAATATGTTAAGTGTTACGCAAATAGTCTAGGAATTAACAAATTATAGCCAAAAGAAAATAGTGAGGGTGTCAGACAACACCAAATCATAATCGCACAGTGGCATGTTTTGAAACCACCATTTTACGGGAAATAGGCCAACAAGTTAAATCCTATTTGATTGGATAGAAGTAAATGTAAGGCGAAACACGATTAGTCGGACTACAAATACTAATTTTTTGTTGTTAGGGAAACGTGAGTAGGGGTACTTTTTTTGAAAAGCTGTGTAAACATGGCCCGATTGGTTAGACCCGCCAATATAGTCAATTAGGAGCGTCAGTTCAGTGCCACATTTTAAAATAAACTTACTAAGAAACAGTGCGTTGAGATCCAGATCATATTTTTTCTAAATAAAAGTCTGGGACAGAGGCAGATCGGAATTTGTGCCATTATTCATCGCCAGTCAACGTATCTGTGTATTATTTCCATGAATTGTGGTAAGCTTGATATATTCGATATCTTTTTTAATGAAAATTGAATGTAAATTGATAATTTATGTCTGTATATGTGCGTGGTTCAGTAGCGAACATGAGGCAAGGCCTAGATAGTGCTCCAACCTGAACCGAACGTGTCGGAGAAAAGAAAACTGCATGGAATTGCCAAATAGTACACTGACACCTATCTTATTGACTAGAAGGAAATAATGCTGGAATTGCAGAGGCGTAGTAACCATTAGGGAGGAGTATACTGGTGTAAATTGTTTCAGATGAAGCTAGCAGTTGGCCTACCGCTCTGAACTCAGTGTTTGTTATGTATTGTGTTCAGTGTGGAAATAGATTATAAATTAGATCTGAAGTAGGAGGTACAACCTTCTTGTTTCAGGGACTGTGGTCCTAGTTATTGAAGCAGCACCTGGTCTGAGTTTTGCTGAATCCAGAAGCTGACAGCATACTCCTTGGTCCAGATAGCGACCAGTGAGGTGTCTCCAGAACACAGTGAAGCAATCGAGCAGAGGAGTCTTTTCCTGCCGCCATCACGAAAGATAAGCTTCTGTGGCCAGAGTAGCTCAACATTATGTGCCCCCTCAAAAATTGACATTTTATTAAACACAGAGGGACAATTAATTGGTTCAAATGACAGGAACTGTGAACTTTTCCCAATACTATTTCCACGATAATCAAACACTTGAAGTCATGATGAAAAACAACAACCAAGCTTGAACAAAACCAGTATTACCTCATATTACTACTTCACAAATTACACACATAGAATAATAATAATAAAATATGTCAATACAAAGTTCATATATATAAACTGTGTACATACTATTTGTAATTACATTTGATTGTGATTCCTGGTTCACTGTGTAGTTGAATCAGGATACCCATTATTGAAAGAATTAATACATATATCTTTAAACTTAAACACTTGACTCATTTAAGATAGTCTTATAGAGTGTTATATGTGTGTGAGTGTCACAGTGTTGTAAAGTGTTGTGGAATAAATTAAATTGTTTATCTGTCTGTTGTTGTTGTGACTTCATCGTCATCTCAGCCCGTAACCCGTCATGGGTCGTAGGGGTGCCATGGTGGAAGCATCAGCAGACAGGGTCCTCCACTGCTCTCTATCCTCAGCAATGCGTACAAGTGTGGAAAAACCGTGTCCTGTCCATTCTTTGATGTTATCAGCCCAGGATTTTCTCTGCCTTCCTCTTCTCCGTTTACCTTCGACTGTTCCCTGAAGGATCGTTTTCGAAAGGGAGTCATGACGAGTTACATGCCCAAACCAGGCAAGCTTTCGACGTTTCACTATTGACAAAAGTGGTTCTTGGTGGCCTGCATAGGTGTTTATCTTCTCTCTAACATAGACATTTGTTTTGTGCTCTTTATAGCAAATGCGCAAAATTCTTTTATAACATTTATGCTCGAAAGCCTGAATCCTTCGCTCCGTATCTGCAGTGAGTGTCCAGCCCTCACACTCATACAAGAGAATAGATAATACAAGTGATTTGTATAATTTGATCTTCACAGGAAAACTGATGTTACTTTTCCAGATCACATTCAACCTTGTCATGGCAGCTGAGGCCATCTCAAGTCTTGTCTTGATTTCTTTAATTGATCTTCCATCACTACATATAGTGGACCCGAGATATTTAAAGGTGTTAACTTCTTCTAACGTTTGCCCATTTAACGTAATGTTGGTCGGAACATGTTTCTTATGGCTATTCACCAATATCTTGCTTTTTGTTGTGACTTACACTTCATCATTTTCATAACCCTAGACATTTAACGTAGTCATCACAATATTCCAGAATAATTCTGACTGAGGTATAAATGTGGTAGCAAGTAAGGTCATCTGTAATACACCACACTTAATAGATACAGATACCTTCACAGCTGATCTCAGTCAGTACACTAAGTCCCCTATAAATATTTATAACATCCCACTTTACCACACAATCTACAATGACAAACTGTCCAGTTTCATTTCGTGTTGTTGTGCTTTATCTCTTTTTCCTTTAATCTTTCGTGTTGTCACAATCAAAACGCAATAGGGTGAAGACAGACATACTAAAGAACATGGACGAGGATACACCATAAACCTTACAGATATTAGGCAATGTCACGAAGTGGCTTAATTAAGAGTCTGTCTGAGTAAAGAGACAAGACACCAGTTTTGAGGAAAGTCTGAGAAGATAGATTAAGATGAGAGTTAACGTGACTGTGGAGGATGAGACTTATAGCTTCAAGGGTGAGAAACTAGATTGACTCTCCCTCGCTACTTGTGACTTGTTTTATTAGCTACTGTCTCACCACCTCTCGCTCAGCTGAGATAAGGTATGCACTAATTACTAGCCACAGACACAACTGTACAGTTAAAGAATACAGGTACAGTATAGTGAAAGACAAACTGATCCAGTGCACATTTTATAGTTTATTAAACAAAAAACATCTTTACCACAGAGAAAAACAACAATAACGTGCAAGGTCGCACAACCAGGAAAAAAAAGAACAAATCAATAAATGACACAATTATCAAAAATTACCACGCACTCTTCCACGACTACACGAAAACAACTAAGGTTAACGAAATATACTGGGTGCGGGTCTCTAAGTAAGAGCCACCACCACTTGAACACTACTATTACTAACTAACTACACTGTGTAGTCCCACACACCACAAGCATACTCTCCACTAGTTTTCACTCTGTCTCGTTTAACCAGTCAGAGGAAGACTTACTAACTAATCTGACTCAAATGTCTCAAAGGCGCTCCTACACAAGTAACTTATACACCACTAAATCCTACTCCACTGAATTCTGCAGAACTAACTCAGAGGCTCTCCTCTAAGTATTATCTACCTAACTCTACTCTCTCCCCTCTACTTCAGTTCAGTGCCTTCCTGACGCTACCGTCTTCGTCTGAGGCTCAGCTGCGTTACCCTTCGTCGGGTACCTCCTCCCGTTAGCATTTAGAAAGGTATGATTTCCCTCTCTCCTCTCCAGAATAACTGATGGAGGGGCTGTAGATCTAGCAATGATGATGGCAACTCAATTCTTCACACACAAACGACGATTTAAACCGCTTCGGGTTATGGCCTACTGCTTTATTGTGGCAGTATGTAAACAATACCAGGCAACGTAGCCTGTTCTGTATTGGGCCGTACAAGCTAACAGCTCATATTTCTAGGCAATTCCGCGCTGAGGTATATGTTTCCTCACGTCAAGAGTATTCTCAATGCTTCCACGTCTTGCAGACGTAAGTAGGGGCGCCCGTTACTTTGCGCGTACCCCAGTTTTTTCTCAATTACACCGACGTCTCTTGCCTCCCTCTCCGAGAAGGCAAAGTCCGTAGCAGGCTTAGGGACCTACAACGCCGTGAATCGCTGTAAAACAAAATAACAACATATATACACCAATCCACAATATACATAATTCAAACACATTAATAACCAAAGATTTACATACACCCCGCTTTCCCATACCATAATAAAACTGCACTCAATACAAGCGCTCATGCTCTACCCTATTTCTGCCCTCGGGTCAGACTTAACAGCTCACCCCTTCCTCTCTCTTTTTCACTGACAACAGGTTGTCTATTACGCTTAACACAGACGCGGGCTGACCTGATTGCTTCTGAGGCCAGCTCGTGACCGAGTCAGTTACCCGTCACAACACCACTTCGCTGTTTCCTGATAGTAGAACTTTTACTTAAATAATTTCCCAGCACTATTCTTATATTAAAAGGCAGCCCATTGAGCACAAATATCTACACACAACTGCATACCCCATATCATAATACTAAACTCCCTTCACCACTCTTATTCTTCAGCAACTAACTAAATACCCATGGCCACTTTAGTTAAATCAAACTCCCAAGTTCATATACTATTATCTTCAAAGTTATCATAACATAGTCTGGTACTCTTAATATATTACACCATACTACACCAGCCGATGGTCCTAAATTCATATAGAAATATATTAATTAATAATACCACCAAACGTTTTACACAGAACTACACTGGCTATACTTCGTATGATTATCACTGAAACTTACAATACACTGGCAGAAGTCAGGTAATTGATGGCAAACTACGGACACAAATTAAATTAAATCCCAGCAGAAAGCTTACTCTGACTTGTTAAAATCCTTTAGCTGAACTTTCTACATCACTAATTTATTAAGACTTCGTACATATCCAGACTTTATCAGAATATCCACTAACCAGGCAGACTGAATTTATATCTGGCACTATTCACGGCAATAATAATCCAGGACTAGGGAGCGCCGACTAATAATTTGGCCCTGTATACATAGTGCCAATATTCTGATGCAAGACATACGCGGTGAGTCATAGCTTCTAAAATTACCTCCGAAAAATCGCTTCTACCCTACTTTGACGTAATCTAACGACTGCTACATAAATTAAAAGTCGAAACCAATCGTCAGAGCTTCCTGTTAAGCATCATAACATTATCTTAACATCTGACTAATCGTTAACCAAGCGACGATGAGTGATTCCCCCTGCTGGAACGGGCGTGGGGGGGGGGGGGGAAAGGGGAATCAAAGAACGTAAATTCCCCGCGAAGCCTGCTGCCCCGCTGAAAAATGTACTCAGTGTCACGTAAACTTATCTGACCGTCTATCAACAAAAATGACTCATTAGCCCACGCTCTCACTCAGGTAGGGGTTTACACCTACTCCTAAAAAGAGACGGGCCGGTGGGATTGATCCTATAATTATCAGAACCCTGACAAGAAATGAAAACAACAACAAATCCGAAAACCGGATAAAATTAAAGAGAAAAGAAGCAAAGATATAATAACCAAAAAGAACGGGCGGGTTGAAAATACAAATTACAGTCATTTTGCCACAGGCAACGCCACCCAATCGTCAGTTGCCAGAAGGTGTGACAACATCAGTATGAAGAGACTGAAGACATGACACTTAATGTGGGCAATCTTGAGCCCACAACAATAAGAAACCAAAAGCTGGAACAGACAGACACATTTACATACCTAGGATGCATAGTAACACCAAACAGCGGAGCAAGCAAAGACACCAACAACAGAATGAATAAAGCGAGAACAGCCTTTGCTAGTCAAAACAACATCTGGAAAACTTCCCAGTACAGCACAAACACCAAATTACACGAGAGCTGTACGTTCTGTGCTTCTCTATAGTGCGGAATTCTTGAGAGTAACAGAGAAGAAAATGTCGAAATTGTCCTCTTTCGACACAATCTGTCTACGGAAAATTCTCCGAATCTGTTGGCCGAATACCATCACCAACTAAGAACTGTTTACTCGGAGCACCCAAGAGCACAAGCACACCATCATAGCTGGCAGACGCTGACGTTGGGTTGACCACGTCCTCAGAAGAGGCCCCGATGCCATCACGAAAACAGCTTTGCTATGGACCCCTGAAGGAAAGTAAAGAGAGGCAACTTGGCGGAGAACTGTGGAGGCCGAGATGCAAAGAATGAACCAGAGCTGGGACACTGCATGAAGGATGGCCGCTGACCGAGCAAAGTGGAGGCAGTTTGTTGCTATCTATGTGGCCTCCCTAGATTTTCTTGCTTGGTTACTGACTGTCCAGAACTGGCTTCCAAACGAGAGGATCGGCTGTTTGCAACAGTGATCTGTTCTTCTAAATTTAAATAATAAAGATGTGGTACATTAATTATGTGTACTTTTTGAAATGCTACTGTTGCCAGGTCTATTCAGCTCTTCACCTGTGAGATGTATCCATCATCTGATATTGGTAACGTCCTCAAGTATTTAGATGCGTTGACTTGTTTCAAAACTGTTTCATTTACTTGGATGGTGCATTCTGGAGATGTATATTTTCTTGAGACGACTATTATTTCTGTCATTTTGCATTTTTCCCCTTTATTTTTACATTCTGTCACTATAGCATCAATCATTTTCTGTCAACCTCTGCCCCTTGTTGCTGTTTAAAATTGCACCATCATCTCAAGGTGTTCATATTATGTCCACCAGTTGATATTATTATTGTTGCCCTCATTAGATTTTCACTGCACATGTAATGTGAAAGAACACATCCCTTTCTAACACCCAGTTTTATCTGCTAAAACATTTTAATTTGTCAGCCAGATCTTACAGCTGCTGTTTGTTGTCAAAACATGTAATTTATTATTCTCAGGTCTTCACAGTCGATGTTTATGCTTATGAAAATGTTGATAATTTTCTGATGTTTCTCTTTGTCAAATGTCTAAATGTAGTTCATAATGCTCAAGTACAGATCTGTTTTTACTTCCATACCTCTCTCTACTAATTTTCTTATATTATATATGGCGTTTTTGTGTTTTCTATTAATGTTCCTTAATATATATGATGTTTATGTTTCTAACACTTTGAAAAAAAAAAGACACGGACATTAGTAAATAAATAATGTACGTTAGCAATTAACAATAGCAAATGTTGGTGTAAAGCAGACCCACATATTGGTCAATAGTGAATAAAACACACAGCAACACATGTAACGTGTCTTTGTGACTAAAGGACACCAAAATCAAATGATGCTGTAAGTGTTGACAATCATAAGTGAAGGTTGATTTTTATCATTTAGTATCCTTCAGCTCACTGAGGAACATAGGTGTTCAGCATTTTTACTCAAAGCCTTCAAGTCATGTACCATCGGTTTATTCATTCACATACACGCATACACACACACACACATACAATTATATATACACACGTACACACAGACACACACACACACAAACATACATATATATATATATATATATATATATATAGATATATATATATATATATATATATATATATATATATATATATATATATATATATATATATATATATATATTTATATATACATTTCATTATGTATGGCATTACGGATTTATAATTATGAAATCATTCTAAACGACTAACTCTGATTTAAAGTGACTGTTGTAAGTAATATTAGAGACTGTGATAAAGTCAACAGTACGTGTTAAAAAACATTTTCTAATAATAACAATGGAAAATGCAACAAAAGCAACCTCGCGTACTAGCTACTAACCAACCGCTCATGATAGCCGGTGGCAATCTGGCAGCAAAGTGATCGATCTAATGGATCTAATGGGACTGAGAGTTCTACAAGGTCAAAAAAGTATTACGAAGAGGGCTGGAAGGCGTCAATAACAACGTTACAATGCATTTAGATGTTGATGAAGCATCGAAACAAATGAAATTGATAATGCAGAGAGATTCTGTAACAGGTAAATTTTTCTCAAACCGTAGTAGGTAATTTCCTATCTTTCGTACCTTTTTGCTCCGCAGTGAATATGTATAGTTAGGTGTTGTTTCATAGCGCTTAGGGTTAGGATTAGAATTAGGGTTAGGATTAGGATTAGGGTTTGTGTTAGGGTTAGTGTTAACCATAATACTAATCCTAACCCTAATCCTAACCCCAACTGCTACGAAACAACACCTAACTACATATATTCACTGCGGACCAAAAAAAGTACGAAAGATAGGAAATTACCCAGTAATACTATTCTGCAACTCTAACAACAATAAAACAAAGACACATAAAATTAAAACTACTCGGCAACTTTGGTAACTACAGACAACAATAAAAACACAGACAAATAGTACATGGCGATTACAGATGTCGGCTATCTTATTTCAGGGGTCTATGAGAATATTAGGATTATTGCTCTCTCAGGAAAGTCATAACTGGCGAATATTTTGAGGCTGTGCTTAGGGCTGGCAAGGACATTATGTATAACATTATGTATAACATCATGTATAACATCATGTATAACATTATGTATAACATTATGTATGGCATTATGTATAACATTATGTATAACATTATGTATAACATACTGCTGATGTAACCACTGTTACAAGAGCACGCAGAATTGATAGAAGCAGGACATCTGTAATGGTGGCTCCATGCTCCGTAAGGATCAAAAAAGAAAATAACGAAATTATTGATTGAAGATGAAAAAAAAAATACAACCATGACAAATTTGACAAAGATGAATATAAAGAAGGATTACAGATCAAAGGCTACACAAGGAAAAATATTTAAAATGAAGAAAACAAAAGAAAAGATGGGCATTGCGCCCGTAAATATTATAAGAGCCCGGGGGGTCTCTGAAAAGACAAAGGCAGAACAGGACTACTGCACCCTCTGACATATTTTAAGAGATGACTAAAATGAGGTTGTGTATGGGCTAGCAGCCTATGACTAAAATGAGGTTGTGTATGGGCTAGCAACCTATGACTAGATGAGGTTGTGTATGGGGTAGCAACCTATGACTAACATGAAGTTGTGTATGGGCTAGCAACCTATGACTAGATGAGGTTGTGTATGGGATAGCAACATATGACTAACATGAGGTTGTGTATGGGGTAGCAACCTATGACTAACATGAGGTTGTGTATGGGCTGGCAACCTATGACTAGATGAGGTTGTATATGGGATAGCACCCTATGACTAACATGAGGTTGTGTATGGGATAGCAACCTATGACTAACATGAAGTTGTGTATGGTCTAGCAACCTGTGACTAGATGAGGTTGTGTATGGGCTAGCAACCAATGACTAACATGAGGTTGTGTATGGGCTAGCAACCTATGACTAACATGAGGTTGTGTATGGGATAGCAGCCTATGACTAACATGAGGTTGTGTATGGGATAGCAACCTATGACAAACATGAAGTTGTGTATGGTCTAGCAACCTGTGACTAGAAGAGGTTGTGTATGGGATAGCAACCTATGAATAACATGAGGTTGTGTATGGGATAGCAACCTAGGACTAACATGAAGTTGTGTATGGGATAGCAACCTGTGACTAGATGAGGTTGTGTATGGGATAGCAACCTATGACTAACATGAGGTTGTGTATGGGATAGCAACCTATGACTAACATGAAGTTGTGTATGGGATAGCAACCTATGACTAACATGAGGTTGTGTATGGGATAGCAACCTGTGACTAGATGAGGTTGTGTATGGGATAGCAACCTATGACTAAAATGAGGTTGTGTATGGGGTAGCAACCTAGGACTAACATGAAGTTGTGTATGGTCTAGCAGCCTATGACTAACATGAAGTTGTGTATTGGATAGCAACCTATGACTAACATGAAGTTGTGTATGGACTAGCAGCCTATGACTAACATGAGGTTGTGTATGGACTAGCAGCCTATGACTAACATGAGGTTGTGTATGGGCTAGCAGCCTATAACTAACATGAAGTTGTGTATGGGATAGCAACATATGAATAACATGAAATTGTGTATGGGCTAGCAACCTATGACTAACATGAAGTTGTGTATGGGCTAGCAACCTATAACTAACATGAAGTTGTGTATGGGATAGCAACCTATAACTAACATGAAGTTGTGTATGGGATAGCAACCTATGACTAACATGAAGTTGTGTATGGGCTAGCAACCTATAACTAACATGAGGTTGTGTATGGGATAGCAACCTATGACTAACATGAAGTTGTGTATGGGCTAGCAGCCTATGACAAACATGAAGCTGTGTATGGGATAACAACCTATGACTAACATGAGGTTGTGTATGGACTAGCAGCCTATGACTAACATGAGGTTGTGTATGGACTAGCAGCCTATGACTAACATGAGGTTGTGTATGGGCTAGCAACCTGTGACTAACATGAGGTTGTGTATGGGATAGCAACCTATGACTAACATGAAGTTGTGTATGGGATAGCAACCTATGACTAACATGAAGTTGTGTATGGGATAGCAACCTATGACTAACATGAGGTTGTGTATGGACTAGCAGCCTATGACTAACATGAGGTTGTGTATGGGATAGCAACCTATGACTTACATGAAGTTGTGTATGGGATAGCAACCTATGACTAACATGAGGTTGTGTATGGACTAGCAGCCTATGACTAACATGAGGTTGTGTATGGGCTAGCAACCTATAACTAACATGAGGTTGTGTATGGGCTAGCAACCTGTGACTAACATGAGGTTGTGTATGGGCTAAAAACCTCATCATGTAAAACACAATGATACAGAGAACATCGCTACAAGATGCCATGCATGATTTGATGCAGGTTTCCTGCAAGGAGACTAGCAGCAGTGGTGGTTACGTGTTCCATAAGGAACAAATAAAGGCCATAAAGATGACGGTGATGTCATGTCTGGTGCTGTCTCTCAAGATGTTGGCGAACATGTCCCTCCACAGATCTAGGTCTTTGATACTCTCGGATAGTTCTAGTGAACATTATTCAGTATTCCCAAGATAAATGTTCTCTGTCTGCACAACGCGGTGACAGACAGGATAGGTCCGTAAAAGACATAGTGCATTGCAGTCCCCTTTGTCTCTCGATTGTGACCACACACCAGGTCTTTGCCACTTTAAGCAGCCCCCCTCCTTTTTTTTCCTGTTGCAGTGTCCCTAGCTATCGATCATGGAGGAAACACAATTTATGTTTAAGCAATTCTCTGGTGAGTTTATAAAAACATCAGGGGAACTAAAGTGCACGCGGTGTCCGTCCTTAATGACTTCCATTTAAATCATGGAGCCAGTTTTAACATGGCTAGTTGTCTTAAAATGTGTTTTTACCCTATTATTTGAAATTCGAACACAAGTTTCCTTTCTGGAAGTGACCTCTCCAAGTATGACATTTTCGATCAATGTTATTTATAATATACGAGGGAAGGTCAAAAAGTAATGCCTCCTATTTTTTATGCATGTAAATACTGCATCGGTGTGCAATTTGTAAATTTAGCAGGATTCCTCACTCTTCTGCACTGTATAGCATTACCAACCTGTTTCAGTAACAGGTGGCACGACTGTAACAGTTTACAAATGGCTGCCAAAGACGTCCGGTTAAATCAACGTTATGTCATAGAATTCCTCAATGCTGAAGGCAAGACCCCAATTCGCATCCACGAACGTTTGAAGAATGTTTACGGAGATTCAACAGTGGGTGTTAGCACTGTCCGACGTTGGGTACATCGTTGTGACGAAGCTGAAGTAGGTCAATCCTCAATGGCTGACGCAAAGCGGACTGGCAGTTTGTCTACCGCAGTGACTCCACACAACATTCATCGAGTTGATGGTATCATTCGTGGTGACCGTCGGGTAACACTGGATGAACTTTCTTCCATGTTGTCCATTAGTAAAGGCAGTGTCCAGAACATCATTAAAGACCTGGGTTATTCAAAGGTTTGTGCAAGGTGGGTACCCAGAATGTTGACAGACAGACATAAAGAAACAAGGAAAACCATAGCCATCAACCTCCTGCACCGTTACGAAACTGAAGGAGAAGAGTTTTTATCGAATATTGTGACAGGTGATGAGACTTGGGTTCATTTTTTTGAACCAGAATCCAAGAGGCAGTCAATGGAATGGCATCACACAACATCGCCGACAAGAAAGAAGTTCAAAAGTTCACCATCTGTAGGGAAAGTTATGGTATCCGTGTTTTGGGATGAGAAGGGTGTGATTCTTCTCGACTTCTTGGAACAGGGAAACACGGTGAATGCAGACTGTTACATTGAAACTTTGAAGAAGCTTAGAGGTCGTCTTCGGCGACTTTACCCATTAAAAGATCAGTGACCTGCACTACTGTTGCACGATAATGCCCCGCCACACACCGCTAAACGCACCATTGATGCGATTGCAGAATTTGGCTGGACATTATTACCACATCCTCCTTACAGACCCGATCTTGCACCTTCTGACTTCCATCTATTTGGACCACTGAAAGAAGATCTTCGCGGACATCACTTTGAGGACACCGAGACCCTTAAACGCGCCGTAAGCCAGTGGTTTAGGAAAAAGGACACAAATTTTTACCGCGCGGGGATACATGCCCTTGTGAGAAGATGGACAAAAACTGTAACAAATAACGGAGACTACATTGAGAAATAAATTTTTGAAGTTCAGACTTGGGGCTACATTTCAATGTGAATTTTATCTTTTTTCTTGCCTATTGAATGAAATTAAAAATTACGAGGCATTACTTTTTGACCGTATATTTTTTCGCATAATTCTTTGTTATCTTTGGTGGGCTATTTAAAGCACTAACTACACTAACTCTGATCCACAAACTGCAATATTTATTTCGTCATCAATTTCCGTATTCTAAAATACTCACTTTAAAACTCGTAATAAAACTTTTGTTGTTGTTGATTTTTGTGGGATTTTTTTTTTTTCCTGTTTCGTCAATTTCAGCAGCATGATACCACGGAAGAACCATCTGTCTCAGAAAACTGTAACATTAAATAAAATAAAAAAACATTAAAGTAAAGCTGCCGATATAGAGCATCAGAGATGCAGCTATCGGAACGGGTCCGAGGACTCCATTTTAGGAAGCAACGAATAATCTAATTCTCCCTGCCAGACATGCCACAAAAGACGATTAAGGAAGGTTATTTATCGAGCCAGGAATCTCATCACGTCAGGCAAGCTACAACAGGAACCAACATTGTAAGGCACTTGATTGCTTTAAAACAGAGTTCCTGCAAAACGCAGCTAACAGAAGATGTGGGCTTGCGTTTTGTATCGATAGAAAAGAGGACAGATGGAAGGAGAGAAGAAGCATCAGTATTAGGTAAAGTACTAGTCTTTTCAACATCCCGTGAGAATCTTGTAACACGTCGATATCTATTATTGTGAAACACTGGTGATGGAGCAGATAAACACGTGACTGAGCTAACAAGAAGTGTATACTTCTTATAAAACTAGCAACAACCCGCCAAAATTGGCAGGTTGTTAATTATGTGTGGGGTTGATTCTGCTACATGTATTATTTGTAAGAAGACAGGATTTATCTTATGATTACTTTTATTCTAGGGGATAAGTAAAATGAACATTCACTGAAACCACAAATGGAAGAAGTGAATAAATCCTCAGGTACAGTTAAAATAGTTTAATAATTACACTAATATTCTATTTCTACTAGTTGGAAAAGAGTATACACATATATATATATAAAAATATTCACACACTTACTATTATTGTCTGTTTAGACTTCAAGATCTTAAATAATAAAGTTACTGAAATCACTGTTATTAGTCCTTTGAATTTTAGGATAACTGTCATCAGTTGACTGAGTTTATGTATGGTTACTTATTGTTTTCAACTATTGGCTGTTTCACATGTATAGGTGGTCAGTGTCAAACAGGACACTTATCTTTCCAACTTGATACTGCTGAAACTGTCCTTTGCTGATATCAGACTTGGTAGGCCCAACAGTAGGGATGCCAATGACCAGTTGAAGTTCACTCTTTGGGGTCCTGCACTTTTGTGGGATTGCCTCGGATGAACTGCACCGGCTTCTGATACTGGACAGTCTGGTTTGAGTTATTTCATGGAACCTGCAACATATCAGCCTTGGCTAGTATCTGGCTAGACTTGTAGCTGACTAGCACAGATGTCAGACCAGTCAGTCATCAGATGTCACCGTTATACAATCATAGTAAGCAAGGACATCATTTCAGTGATATAGCATTAATATTAACATGTCAATTAAGTGTAACTGACTAGCACATAAGTCAGACAAGTCAGTCATCAGGTGTCAAAGTTATACAGTCATAGCAAGTAACATCATTTCAATGATACAGAATTAATATTAACATATCAGTAATAAACATCATCTGGTTTATTCCGCTCCTATACATCCCTTCATATGCTATAACTTGATCCTTCCAAATCATATCAAGTACAAATTCAAATACTGATGCTATTCTTAGCATCTACACAAATTTAATACATAAAATAAATAAAGTGAGTGACCACGTGATCAAGTTGCTTTCTTCGGTAGTACAATTACATAGTTTTGGAATTGAAACCTGGCTGTGGACACACTCCATTTTACCAGCTGTAAATGGGTACAAAGTTGTGCGCTCGAACTAGGGAAGGCAAAGGCAGCGAGGAAGGAGACTAGTCGCCTTAACCTCGTAAACTGGGATCTTCCATGATAAAGTTTCTAACACTTCATTTCCCTACGACAATCTCTGCCATGGGACTGCCTTTATCTTCGTAAGCGATAAAGCAATATGATAAATATCTCTTCATTAGGCTGTGGGGCTATTTGTGATTAATTTTTTTACAAGCAACAATCATCTCATCCACAATGCACATGTTTAGAAATAAAAAATCCTTCACGAACAGCGATTTCGGCCGCTCTGTGCGTCGACCGAATTTTTGCCTTTCTCATTCTCGCCATATATAATATCCATATTGTTCCATCTTATCTAGTTTTATACAGCTGATAAAACTCTATCTTCCTATCCATGTAAATTCCCAAACTGTTATTTGTTGATTTTAATATTTAGAACAGAAGTGGGTTTACATGCTTTTAGCGTAACTGTGGGCAGCCGAAATACGCATATATCTCCGTAAATGAGAACTTCCTACCGTTCCATCTTATATGCAGTTATACACCATCCTTCCCTGTACTGAAATGTAAAATACTTTTCATACGGATTCCCTTCTGTTTTTATATATCGTTGGCGATTTCCTCTGTCCGATACACATTTCGCTGATACGCCGCCATTTTGAAAGCGGTCGTTCGATCGTTTCACGGGTTTGTTAAATCAATTGATTCCCGTTTGCAATGTTTGCCAAACCAAGTCTCTCTTTTTGCGACAGTTTTCCTTTCCTTGTCGACTTACTGCCTCTGAGAACAACGTTTGAAGTTTAATGAAACTCCAGTTCATGTACTGTTTATCAATCGTGTTGTTGGCTTCTTTCCATAATCAAACTGTTCATGCACACCTTCATTTGCGCACCTTTTTTTTTTTTACATATAAGGGGAAACAATACAATTATTGTCTAACTTTCAACCACAGTTGCACACCCTTAGCTGTGGTTGAAAGTTAATGCACTCTAGAGGTGGGCAAATCGACATACTCAGCTGTTTCGAGACATTCGAAACAGTGATTTAAACTTTGTCGACACACTGTTTCGACACAACGGCACAGCGGCACTTTTGCCCGTATCGGGGAGAAAGAAGTCTCTTATAGACAGTATACATGAACTGTGTGAGACAATCTCTGTTTTTTCTTGCGCGCTACTGGCGTGTGTGAAAATCTATGGCGTTTCGTGTGACCACAATTCAATATTTTTACACAAGTCTTCATTATGATGAAATAAAACGGAGATATGATGATAGCTGCAGTATAAGTGAAAATAATTAAAAAAAAACACCAATAATAATAACAGTAATAATAACACATGATATCAAACTATAGTAAGCTAGTTTTGGTAGATAATGATTCAAATCCACACCAAGTACACATATATCAGCAGAGCTAATAAAGTGTCCATTACATTTATACGAACACACGGACACTTTCAACTTTAACATAGTGCCTAAAACATTGACAACTGCAGCACTGACACAATTTCCAGTGTCTATAACTTCTCATCAAAAATAATATCACTTGTAAAATCAAGTCATCATAACACATCCCTGAAAAATATGAAATGTTTGATAATCCATACTAATGTCCCGGACGGTTGACTCAAATTTTACATAGGCCTACGGAAGGTGAGACAGTGAGACAGTGTGCCTCTTTGCAAAACAGCGAGGCAGACAGGAACTGAATCTGCTTCGAAACAAGAAGCAGGCTATGTGTCGAATCTGTCGGACTCAGCGCTGTTTCGAAGCATTGTTTCGACACACACACACAGTAGCCATCTCTAATGCACTCCCTCGAAAATAGAAAAAAATGCGCAAATGACGATGTGCAAACATGTGATTGACCTACCGACCGACCGACCAAGTACTTACGGCGGCAATTGTGTGCATTGATGATGATAATACTAACATCATATATATCCTGTATGACGTAACGGTGAATTGAAGAAGACGAGTTCAAGTATTTGGAAGTGACAATAAGTGACAGCAAGTTCATCATGTTTCATTTAATTGATAAATAATATAATGGGGCAATATTTTGATTCGTCATATGAAGGGTGATTGTTTACAAACTGATTATATAGTGATCAACAAAAGATTTATAAATGCATTGGTATAAGTAAAAAAATCAAGGACAGTAGCTGACTGTAACAGTGATCACGTACCAATGTGCGTAAAAGCATGGAAAAAGTCAAGTCATGTATACATAGTTAAAACATATTAGATATCCTTATAAAGGGACTTGGAGTAAAAAGACTCGGCCCGATCTATCAAAACTGTATATATATTTTGCTTTAGCAAAAATGGACGGTACAAACGATTGGTAGGAAATGCTTAAGCAAACATGAAGCATGAAGAGAACTACTGTAAGAAATGGAAAGAAACTGCGGAAATGAAATTGATGAGGAAAGAAATATTTCAGTTAATGAGCAAGCACGCCAAAAATAACAAAGAAGACCGACAAAAAACAACATAAATAAAGAGACAAGAATCAAGAGCAGCTAAGTGTAGCTGAACGAGCAGCGCCAACAAGCAGAATACCTTTATATATTAATGAATCAAAAACTGGTTACAAAAGAATTAGGAAACTAACAGGCAATACACTTCAACATACATTTTTAATGGAGAAAGGTGGATTGAGTACAACATGGGCGAACGAACGAGCTTTATTTTCAAAGGGTTAAGAATTGGGCACGCAGGCCCGTCTGACATTCTGCCCTTCCTCTCTCTCTCATCATGTATACTATATCCTTTCATCCTCACGCGAACAATATTGAGGAGAATTACCGGAATTAATTCATAGTAATAATCAGGAGAGATTACAAAGCTGGAGTAAGAAGTCAAAGGTGCTATTAAAAACATGAAAAAATAAAGAAAAATAACAGAATCTGACGATGTTACTGTTGAAGAAACGTGAGAAGGACTAATCAAGTTTCGAATAAAAATAATAGTGGCAAATCTACTGATTGACATTTATGACAGGCGACATAAACCAAATGACCTACTAAAATCCTTATGACCTTACAAGAGCAATCAGGAGCCAGTTAGTGAGAAGGTCACCAGATATTTAGACTTGTAGTTGTAGGTCGTGTTATTAAAATATCATGAACAATTATAATCAAGAGAACAAGACCTAACATTTAGAGGCTACAAAATAAACAACTTGTGCTTGTTGACAACACATTGTTAACAGCAGAACACAAACAAGACGTATAGAAAATGTTAGATATCAACGAATGAACTTGGAGAAAAAAGACTCAGCCTGGTTTGTCATAAACTGTAGGAACGGACACGTTCTGGTAAAGGACTACAACTTTCTTACCCCAGTGTAAAGTACTAGCAATGACAACCGAAGCAACATTTAAAAAATACACTCAGTTTCACATCGTTAGGTACAATGATTACATCACACGGAAAATGCATCCATAAGATTAAGAAAAAAAAGGACCAGCTAAAAAAAAGCATTCCGTAAAATTGTGAACATCCAAAGCGGTAAACCCGTGTGACTGAGCAGGAAAAAAAAACAGACTGTTAAGTGTTACATGTAACCAATATTAATGTGTGGAAGTGACGTTTAAAGTTTTTTTTTAATAAATACTCTTGTATTATTCTTATCAAATGCACTAAAACATAGAATAAATGTTCAATACATTCTATTGTACAGAATAAAAATTGATGTTCGTTATCATCATCACCATGTTCCCTTGCGCTCCTTACATAGCATGGAGCCACCACTGTAGCTTGTTCCCTTACAGGCAGCTTGCACAAAACATTCACATAATCTTGTAGTGATGGTTTCTGTAGCAATTTGTTTGACATGATGAGGTTGCCAGCCTCAAACACAACCTCATATCATGTATGGAAGTGATTACTGGACACACACGTGCAGACATCATTGAAGGCAACGAGTCCCATGTGTAGCTCACATAAATAACGAAGAATGTTCGAGAAGAGCTAATGAACAGAGAACTATAATCACAAAGATAAGCAGAAGACATTGGACACGTGATAAGAGGTAGAGCACTAAAAACATCGTGCCCACGTGAAAGATAGATGGAAAGTGAAGCAGACGAAAACATATGGAAAAAATATGGATAGCTGACACGTTGGCATGATAAGATATCATCAACAGAAATAATGAAGACCATCAGCAAATCGAAATCTGTTGATGGATGTGATCGCCCACGCCTCGAGGCACAGCACGTGGCGTGTCGTGATGCGAGGACTACAATAACTTAGTAAGTATACATGATACATACAGCAAGTCTAGAGATTAAAACAGAGGGTTCAAATTACAGTACAGAAAAAAATGTAACGATAATTACGGTTGCTGGAAGACAATGTTGAGATATCGATACTTAACTATTGCCACAAGGAACATACTACGCGCAACTGTATTCGACATTATGAATATAATACCATGACAAAAGTAATAGATGAAAGAGGTACAGATAAATACTATTGACAGATAACTAAAAGCAATACTAAAAAAAATAACAACGGTTTGAGTGTAACACAGAAACAAAGCAGCTAGACCAATTAGTGGAGACGCCTTTGTTAATATGTGTGGCTTTTGTTGTATCAACCTGAAATGATTGTTACTAGATTATGTTGAGTTTGTTTTCTTTAAAGTTAAACAAGTAACAGACAGGCATGTTAGATTAACAAATGGCTGAAGTGACAACATTCGTAACCGAAAACAATGTGCACAGTCAGAGAATAAGAACCCATTAAATTAGTAGCGAGTAAGAAAAGAGAGAGAGGGGTGTTTGAAATGGATGAACGAAAGACAGATAAATATTAGCCAACATCATTATTCTGTTCTTGTCAATTGCAGTCCTCGCTATGTTGTCCTGGTATTGGAAGTAATCAGTGACTGTTGATTGCGCTATGTAGTCCTGGTATTGGAAGTAATCAGTGACTGTTGATTGTTCTGTATATGTGAAATGAATCAGTCAGAGCTGGTTGTGATGAATCTCGCTCTCATGTCAGTCCCCTAGCTCCGCACAAGGTCTCCATTGTTGACCTCGGCACGTAACGGCCCGCCTTTTTTGTTGTCTTTATTCTTTTCTCCGTCTTGCTGTCATACTTTAGGTACACCAGCAACCGTTTTATTAGGCGGAACGCTCGAGTAGTTAGCCGGAAGAAGTATACCCAGTGGTCACTGGAAGAAACAAGTCATGTGACACTGTCACAAGAGCTCGTTGTGTTACTGAATAAACTAAATATCCCAATATTTACCTCGCATATTTACCACATGGTGAAGACTATATTGCTAGTTGGGTGTGTAACTAACACGCCATCAGTACAACCGTTTCTGAATTTTATAAGTTAAATGTCCTTCACTTTCTCAGCTGTCAAAGGGTACCTGACTCTGCTCTTTAGTTAGGGAAGGCAAAGGCAGCGAGAGAGGGACCTGGTGACCCTCATCTAATAAAGTGGGACATAATATGATGTCATTAACACTTCACTCCCATACGACAGTATGTGCTTCGAGACTACCTTTTCCTTTTAATAAATGAAAACCTGCCCTGTGTAGTTACCTGGAGTCTCTGACGTCACAAAGACAAAACAGAACTACAGCTTGCTCAGGCCCTTATTGCCCAAGGGCTCCCAGAAGTAGGGGACCCTTCTCCCCTAGTCTCCATCTAGCTTAATCAACTTTCAAGTAAAACAATCCCTTATTGCCCAAGGGCTCCAGAAAGTAGGGGGACCCTTCTCTCCTAGTCTCCACTAGCTTAATCAAACTTTCAAGTAAACAATTCCTTATTGCCCCAAGGGCTCCCAGAAGTAGGGGACCCTTCTTCCCCTAGTCTCCATCTAGCTTAATCAAACTTTCAAGTAAAACAATCCCATGGGGCTCCAGAAGTAGGGGACCCTGTCTCTCCTAGTCTCCATCTAGCTTAATCTAAACTTTTATTGCCCAAGGGCTCCCAGAAGTAGGGGACCCTTCTCTCCTAGTCTCCATCTAGCTTAATCAACTTTCAAGTAAACAATCCCTTATTGCCCAAGGGCTCCCAGAAGTAGGGGACCCTTCTCTCCTAGTCTCCACCTAGCTTAATCAACTTTCAAGTAAACAATTCCTTATTGCCCAAGGGCTCCCAGAAGTAGGGGACCCTTCTCTCCTAGTCTCTCCACCTAGCTTAATATCTTATGATTGAGTAATTGGCCGCCAAATGACGCGTGCACCATGAGGTGAGTGATGGTGCCCGTGGTCTGGTTTTGTGAAGTGTGTAGATGATGTACAGTCAAACAATGATCATACAAAAACAGGGCAATCCATACAAAGACGTCAGTTAACTCACGACGTATAAAGTCAATGATGCTTGTAACAGCTAGTGACGTTTTTCTGTATCATTTATTGTGGACGCCACAGTGACAAAATGTATACGCGAATATGTAGGTACATCAGACAGTCATTATCACAGCAACAATGTCAGTATAGCAATGGACGGTAGACAGCATCATAATAAAGGTGATTCACAGGCATGTCAATACATTATAAGGCTGTAATGTAGTCGGGAAAATTCTCCATCCCTTTCTATCTTAGCCAGAAGATAACCAGATGTATGAGATCAGTTCACTCTCCTTAATCTGACTTCAGCAAGACAGGCACGTCTGCCGAAGTATAAATAATGTCCTCAAAAATATCCTCTAGATAACAAAGGTTTTCCAAACCTAGTTCATGTAACAAAGTAGCAAGTAATGGTCCTTGGGACATGCATCAACCGATGCAGTACAATACAGCGACATGTGAGCTGGGAAAACATCTCGTGACGACGCCTTTCGAAGACAGGCTATGAATCAAAAATCGCTCACGACCAAAAATCGATAGAGTTAATGAAAAGTTAATTTACCTTGCCTTCAGGAAATACACAGAAATATTACGCCTCCCGGCATGTGGAAATACACTAGAGGTATTATCTCGAATAAACGAAATATCCATTAAGAGGACTTCACATTCCTGACAGAACAAAAAAATAGCGGAGATCCCCTCTCAGCGAGGCATCTTTTCTAGCTATTCAAAATCGCTCACTGGACTGGTGGGCGGAAATCGATCGACCAAGAAGCAAGACCAGTCATGCGCAGTCCAGCGCAAAATGACCACAGCTCAGAACTTAAGACGCAAGGACCTTTACTACGAACCAGCGTAAGAATGATTACCTTAAAAGGATAACCCAACAGGTTGCCAACCGTTTTCTGAGAAAACGGCCTAGCATAGCAAACTTAACTGCATTCAATACCAACGCGAGGAGACAACTGCTTACCGAGAAAAGTGACTATAAATTTCAAGCAGTTGTTGCCCTTGCGTTATAAAATATATATTGTAATAAAACGATGTTGCGAGAATTTCTCACGCAACATATCACCACCTCCTCCCGATAAAAAAAAAATGTGGAACATATTTTTTTTTTAAAATATCAAAGAGCATGCGATAAGCGGCTCAAAACGCACGAATTATGCGCTGATAATTAATTAAATTGCCTAACATGAGGCTAAATATAGAGTGTCTGGTGAGGATATACCTCAACAGAAAAATAAATATGTCTCAAAAAATATTCACATCGGGGAGGTGTCACCAACACACATCACGTTAGCATGTAAACACAATATACGTATGCAAGTTACCATAGACATCAATAAATAGCATAATCTAATATTGTCTTTAAAAATGGATGTACAAATCTGATAGGAAAAATTTAAATAGTACATTATTTGACATGTAATGACATAAGTACATAGTAAAGTTAAACTACATGACGATCCAGGACATATCCTCTGGCATTCCGAGGGTAAGTACACAATCTAGAACTCGTCATGCTTGATAATAGTAAGGTAAGTCCTCAGCTCATCAATGACATTCTGAGAAAGTACAAGCAATATAATGCTAATTAATAACTAATATGCTTCATAAGGTACAATACATTATTAATAATTGTGGCTGTTTAGTAAACTAACGGCCCTTATATTAACCACTCAGTCTTCCTCTATCATCTTAAAAAACGAACAGAAGAAGATGATAACAAAGCACGATAGTGTGTACATATAAAGTGAGTACAGATGTGCTAATCTATTGTAGTAATATAGGTGTGTTATGACTCTGTAATATATGGAAATATAGGACAGAAGTATTAGTTGGAGTCATGTGGGCATCTAGACAAAATGTCAGCCATCACATTATCCGCACCACGGATAGCTCGTACCGTGAAGTGAAAAGGTTGAAGAGCTATAGCATATCGAGTGGATCTCGAACTCTTCAAATTCTTAGTCTGAATAGCTGTAAGAGCTTTCTGATCAGTCTCTAGAATGAAATGTGCGCCCAGGAGGAATCTTTGTAGTTTTAGAATTGACCAAACCATCGCTAACAACTCACGGTCTAAAACCGAGTAGTTCCTCTCTGCCGCATTTAGTTTTCTAGAAATGTACATAACAGGATGCAGAGTATTTGCATATTCTTGCATCAGTGCTGCTCCAATCCCAGTGGATGAAGCATCACTCCGAAGAACAAAAGTCCTATCAAGAGTAGGTAATCTTAAGATGGGAGGAGAAGAAAATATATTCTTGATTTGGTCTAGTGAAGATTGGCATTCTTCAGACCAACGGACCAGATTAGGCGAACCTTTCTTCAACAATGTTGAGAGAGGTGCCATGATCGAAGATAAATTTGGAATAAATCTCCCATAAAATTGAATTAAACCTAAGAGACTCCTAACTTGTTTCTTCGTTTTAGGAACAGAGATGTTCAGTATTTTGGAAGTATTGTGGTCTTCTGTCTTCAAGAGACCATGACCAACACGATGACCCAGGAAAGAGATTTCACCAAAACCAACAAAAGCTTTAGAAGGTTTTGCTGTCAAATTATTCTCACGTAGAGTGGACAGTAAGTCATATAACCCTAAATAGTGATCTTCCCAGGTATCACTGAAGAGACAGATGTCATCTAAGTATGCGATGACATCCGAACGGTGTGACAGAATTCGACGCATCATGCGAACGAAAGTGGCAGGGGCGTTCATGAGACCAAAAGGCATAACATTCCATTGAAATAGACCCCTAGGTGTAGAAAAAGCAGTAAGAGGTTTGGCATGCTCTGCTAAAGGCACTTGCCAATAACCTTTAGACAAGTCAAGTTTAGTGAAGAATCTAGAATTAGAAAGTCTAATCAGTAGATCTTCTAACAAAGGCATCGGTTCAGCATCGAACTTTGTGACCTGATTCAATTTGCGATAATCAACGCAAATTCGTATGTTCTTATCCTTCTTCCGGACAATAACCATGGAAGAAGAATATGGTGAAGTCGATGGTTCAATTATATTTAATTGAATCATTTCATCCAATTCCTTTTCCACTTGCGACTGAAAGTGTATAGGGATAGGATAAGGCCTAACCCTAATTGGATTATTGTCGGTAAGAATTATGTCATGTTCTATGACATCTGTGTGTCCAGGAATGTCAGTGAGAACATCCTGAAATGTTTGTAACATCGACGAGACTTGTCGATGTTCGTCACCAGAAAGATTAGGAGAAACAGAAACGTTTTTCCAAGATTCCGTGGAATGTAATGGAACCACTGGAAGGGGAAGATTGACATCAGAGAAGGTAGATTCCTCATCCTGTATGACAGACAGGGATGAATAATGACCGTGAGGTGCAGGAGCATCATCCGTTGCCTGGAAAATAGGCAGCAAATAGTCCGGACGTTCGTGAAATTCCGAAAGCATGTTTATGTGGAAAGTTTTATGCTTTCCATCAATATCGACCACATAGTCAACATCGGAAATCCGAGAGACTATTGCATACGGACCTTTCCATGCAATAAGAAGTCTATTTTCCCTACTGGGGAGTAGGACGAATGCTTTGTCACCTGGACAAAGTTGTCGTAGACATCTATTCTTGTTAGCAAACTGCCTTGCCTTCTCTTTAGCAATTTCTGATGAAGCAGTTGCTAGCTTACATGCCTCAATGATCTTTTGTCTAAGAGCAATGACATACTCATATGAGGATTGAGTTTCATCGCTAATATCATCGGCAGTGATGAGATCGTGTAATAAAGACATAGGGCCGCGCGGACGCGCGCCAAAGACAAGTTCGAAGGGAGAAAATCCTGTGTGTTCATTAGGGACTTCTCTATAGGCAAAGAGAGCCGCGGGTAAAACCCTGTCCCAATCTTGAGGATGATCTTCAGTTATCTTACCAAGCAAAGTCTTGAGCGTTCTATTCAGACGCTCAACTAACCCATTAGACATAGGATGGTAGATACTACTGAGAGATCGTTCAATATGTAAGGTAGACATTACCTGTGACATAGTGTCCGATATGAGTTGAGTGCCATGGTCTGACAATATTTCTCTGGGGAACCCCAAGCGAGAAAATATCAACCAAAGAGCATCTGCGATATCTGTAGTAGATATGCTCTTAAGAGGGATAGCCTCTGGCCAACGTGTGCACATATCGACACATGTAAGGATGAACTGATGTCCTCTGGCCGACTTGACCTTAAAAGGGCCAATAATATCTATGGCCATTTTCTGAAACGGCCGAATAGGAATGTCAGCAGCCTGGATAGGCGCAGCATGTCGTGGTCCTCTAGATTTGACCTCCTGACATACCTTGCATGATCGGCAGTAAATACGAATGTCCTTGTTGACAAAAGGCCAAAAGAAAGCCGCAAGGACTCTCGACTTCGTACGGGCAAAACCCATATGTCCAGCACATTGCGAGTCATGAGCATGTTGCAATATTTGCACTCTCATGCTCTTGGGAACAAGAATTTGCGAATGCGCCGACGTAGTCGAATCTTGTACCATACGTACAAGTACGCCGTTTCTCATTGCAATCCAAGATTTTCTATTTGTATCCTGATTCGGATCACCTTTCTTCGCAAGAATGAAGAATTTTTTTAAAGAAGGATCTTCTTCTTGCAATTTTATGAAAGAGTCACGAGTAATCACTAAGTGACTATCTTGGCTATCAACTTCATTATCACTATTCAGTGAAGTTTCGGGTGTTTGTAATTGTGAAGCTTGTGCTCTTGTTAATGTGTAACCAATGACATTTGTTTGTAGCTTGATATGAGTATCAGTTTTTACATCTTCCCAAGCAGCATACTGCGATTTTGTACAACTCCATTAAAAGCTTCGGATCCCTTCGACGACGACTTCAAAGTCTCACAAGTGAAGTTAAATTAAGGTAAGAGACAAAAGCAATCTCATCTTGCAATTTTATGAATAGAGTCAACGGTGTTACTACTAAGTGACTATCTTGGCTATCAACTTCATTATCACTATTCAGTGAAGTTTCGGGTGTTTGTAGAGCTTGTGCTCTTGTAACCACTGCATTTGTAGCTTGCATGTTATTATCTTCCCAAGCAGCAATCTGCTGTGGGGTACACTCCCTAACTCCGTGAATACGACCAATAATAAGGTCCGCCATAGGATTAGGTAAGAGACAAGCATGCACATCTCCAGTAAAGAAAGGAGTGGCAATGCGAATTACAGCAGTAGGATATTTTTCTAGAGTGCCGCCAAATGTGACACATTTAATAACCTTTCCTGTAGCACAAGATGGATCTACAAGCGATTGTCTAACACCAATAGTGGTGCATCCGGAATCGAAAAGTAGTGAGACCGGAGTATCATTAACAAGACCCTTATGTAGGATTAAAGAACCCCTCCCGTCATGCGCAACAGCAGCAGGAAGAGCGGGAAGTGGGTGACCACAACTCAAAGTAGTTATGGTACCCGGTTCGAATAAAGTACTGCATTGGGGGCATTTGTTTGCTCTCTCAAAGTCAAAAGCAAAACCAGTGACAGCGTCAAAGTTTTTATTATCAACAACATGATTACAGGCTCCCTCAGTTTCCTGTTGTACAGCATTAGCCTGCTGATATCTCTTTTTTTTTGTGTTGAGATCTACCCCGACTATTATTACCTCTGAAGTTATCAGAGTTATTATTATCTCTGCAGTTATTATTGTCTCTATTGTAATTGTTATCATGATTCGAATTCCAGTTTCCACGATTACTATCATGTTCACATTGATGCGAACATCTATTTGTTTGGTTTTGAGGTCTTCGGCAGGAATAACCTCTATTACCATATCCTCTTTTGAAATGCCTATAATTATTAGGGTGATAGTAACGAGTACTATCAGGTTGTCTCCAATTCTTCGAAGAAGAATCACCATGAAATTGATTTCCATGATTTTGACAGAAATTACCGCTGCCCTTTCTATCAAAATTTTGTTGGGATCTACGAGCAAAGTTTTGACCATACGGTGCTGCCGAAGCAACTGGTAAACCTTCTTTCACCTTAGAGTTACCCATGGTTATGTGTGGGTGCGCAGTTACATATTGGCAACAGAAATCTTCCATTTCTTTTATTGTTTTAGGTTTACGTTCATGAAGGAAAGCAAGGAAAGACTCATTGACAGACGACATGACTTTGTCTCTAAGTATTAAGTCCATAAGTCCTTCATAAGTTTTTTCCGTCTTAGATAGTTCAACCCATCGTGAGAAAGTAATGCGTATTCTTGCAATAAACTCGGAGAATTCAACTCCATTTTTCAGGTACCATGTTTTTAAATTGTAGACGATAGCCGTCTTCGTTAAGCTGATATTTCTTTAACAAAGCGGCCCTGACAACCTCATAATTGTTCTTGTCAGGTTCATCCACCATATTTAATATACTTAGAGCTTTACCTGTCAGTATCCCTGATAACTGATAAACATATTTTGCTTTGTCTATGTTATGAGCTGTACATGCTTGTTCAAATCTGTCCAGATAGAACATTATGTCATCACTGGAAGGACTAAATGTTGGTAACTTAATCTTAAAAGTATCATTATTAGCCTTACCAGAAGATGAACCCTTGTTTGAATCATTACCATTACTCATGTTCATCAATTTCAATTTTTCCAACTCTAAAGCTAAGACCTTTTCTTCATGTTCCATTTTTGCTTTCTCTTTCCTCTCATCAGACTCTCTCTGTAATCTTCTTTCCTCAGCCTGAGCCTCTATTTGAGTCTTTCAGCTTCTTTCTCAAGTCTTTTATTCTCAGCCTCTTTTTCAAGTCTTTTATTCTCAGCTTCTTTTTCAAGTCTTTTATTCTCAGCTTCTTTTTCAAGTCTTTTATTCTCAGCTTCTTTTTCAAGTCTTTTATTTTCAGCCTCTAGCTGGAGTTTTCTTTCCTCAGCTTCTGATTCCCTTTTTTGTTTTTCCATTTCCATTTGGAATCTTTTTTCATCCACCTGCATCTGCAGTTTCTTTTGTTCAGCTTCCATTGCTTTATCATATCGAGCAGTTGCAAATTCTTCTAACTTATCACCAGTCTTCCCAAGCAATTTACCCTGCTCAATAAAGTGCTCAAATGTAGACATGATGAGTAATAATATGAGTTCAAAAACCTGAAATAATTAACTAATTTATTTCAAACCTAAGTGTAACAAGTCTTAATTAAGCACTTGTATATTCACATCACATTATATTATCCCAGTCTCTGTGGGAAACAAGTCTCCAATCAAAGAACTTGTATATGAAATATCAACACTCAATTCTTGATCATAAGTGCACTTCTCATTCAATAGTGCACGACACTATTCATCATTCATTTATCATCAGTGTAGTAGTAACAGTGCATTAGCATAGCCCATTAACTAATTACTATAACTGTAAACAATGACTATGTAAACACATGCAGAATGTAAACATTGAAAATGTAAACAATGCAAACAATGTAAACAATAACAATGTAAACAATAACAAAGATCAGCAACAATACAAAAACGTTCGCAGAAATCAACTAAAAATAAAGCAGAAATTAATGAAATATCACAAAAAATGTGACGATATCTGCGATAGAATTAAACAAAATACATGACACCACAGTGTATAAACAAAAAATGTTGTATGAAACTAAACTATA
The DNA here is from genome assembly GCA_024509875.1 of Oreohelix idahoensis. Classification (NCBI taxonomy): domain Eukaryota; kingdom Metazoa; phylum Mollusca; class Gastropoda; order Stylommatophora; family Oreohelicidae; genus Oreohelix; species Oreohelix idahoensis. Next base: position 104,191 of record JAMPIV010019370.1, read on the forward strand.
GTCAAGAGTAGGCTAACAAATACAAACAAATCAAAACAAAACTAAAGAATGCGAAATAATAACGAAAACAATATTAATACATGTCATCACAACTAACATAAATAGCAACAGAAGTCGCTTAGCAAATTCCAGTATCGGAAATTTGCTCACCCTACAGAAAACGCTCACAATAGACGACCTCTATGACGTGGCATGATCTAAGGGAGACACCACCCAACCGAGAACCCGCTGAAATATAAACATATAAATATACGAATAACATATAACAATAGAATGAGATGATACACAGAAGACTCAGCAGAAGTATAAGGGCACAGTTTACGTACAAACAGGCCACTTAACTTATAGGCTTCCAATCGTAGAACAGCAGAAAAAACGGATGTCAATCAACGTCCTAAAGAGCGAAGCTCCAACGATGATGGCACATCTGAACTGCTTCCACTGCTAACACGATGGTACTAGAGCTTCTGAAATACTGTATGTTGAGTTGTTTCGGCACTTGACCCTCTTATCCAAAAGTAAGTTGATGGAAATCGGTACTTGCCCTTCTTCAGAAAACAACCCGTTTCAACCGGCACTTGACCTTCACAAAAAACGACAGCACTGGAACCTTGACAGCAGCAACTTGCTTGACTTGCGTAAAAGAAAACAGCAGTCCGAGTTATCCGGCAACATGTAACAACGCCGGGTACTGTCAAATTTCTGTTTCAGTCAAAAATTGCAATTTTGACATTTACCGGGCAACGCCGAGTACTTTGAAAATTTTGAAGATGTTGACTGTCTTGAAGAATGTTAATTTCTTGAAGGATGCTGATGAATTCTTGTTGAAAATGAAGTGGGTAAGGGACCCCGTGTTTGCTGGTACCAGATCAAACCAGCTTATGGCCACCAAATGATGACGCCCAATTTATATTATGATTGAGTAATTGGCCGCCAAATGACGCGTGCACCATGAGGTGAGTGATGGTGCCCGTGGTCTGGTTTTGTGAAGTGTGTAGATGATGTACAGTCAAACAATGATCATACAAAAACAGGGCAATCCATACAAAGACGTCAGTTAACTCACGACGTATAAAGTCAATGATGCTTGTAACAGCTAGTGACGTTTTTCTGTATCATTTATTGTGGACGCCACAGTGACAAAATGTATACGCGAATATGTAGGTACATCAGACAGTCATTATCACAGCAACAATGTCAGTATAGCAATGGACGGTAGACAGCATCATAATAAAGGTGATTCACAGGCATGTCAATACATTATAAGGCTGTAATGTAGTCGGGAAAATTCTCCATCCCTTTCTATCTTAGCCAGAAGATAACCAGATGTATGAGATCAGTTCACTCTCCTTAATCTGACTTCAGCAAGACATACACGTCTGCCGAAGTATAAATAATGTCCTCAAAAATATCCTCTAGATAACAAAGGTTTTCCAAACCTAGTTCATGTAACAAAGTAGCAAGTAATGGTCCTTGGGACATGCATCAACCGATGCAGTACAATACAGCGACATGTGAGCTGGGAAAACATCTCGTGACGACGCCTTTCGAAGACAGGCTATGAATCAAAAATCGCTCACGACCAAAAATCGATAGAGTTAATGAAAAGTTAATTTACCTTGCCTTCAGGAAATACACAGAAATATTACGCCTCCCGGCATGTGGAAATACACTAGAGGTATTATCTCGAATAAACGAAATATCCATTAAGAGGACTTCACATTCCTGACAGAACAAAAAATAGCGGAGATCCCCTCTCAGCGAGGCATCTTTTTAGCTATTCAAAATCGCTCACTGACTGGTGGGCGGAAATCGATCGACCAAGAAACAAGACCAGTCATGCGCAGTCCAGCGCAAAATGACCACAGCTCAGAACTTAAGACGCAAGGACCTTTACTACGAACCAGCGTAAGAATGATTACCTTAAAAGGATAACCCAACAGGTTGCCAACCGTTTTCTGAGAAAACGGCCTAGCATAGCAAACTTAACTGCATTCAATACCAACGCGAGGAGACAACTGCTTACCGAGAAAAGTGACTATAAATTTCAAGCAGTTGTTGCCCTTGCGTTATAAAATATATATTGTAATAAAACGATGTTGCGAGAATTTCTCACGCAACAGGGACCCTTCTCCCCTAGTCTCCATCTAGCTTAATCAACTTTCAAGTAAACAATCCCTTATTGCCCAAGGGCTCCCAGAAGTAGGGGACCCTTCTCTCCTAGTCTCCATCTAGCTTAATCAACTTTCAAGTAAACAATCCCTTATTGCCCAAGGGCTCCCAGAAGTAGGGGACCCTTCTCTCCTAGTCTCCACCTAGCTTAATCAACTTTCAAGTAAACAATTCCTTATTGCCCAAGGGCTCCCAGAAGCAGGGGACCCTTCTCTCCTAGTCTCCACCTAGCTTAATCAACTTTCAAGTAAACAATTCCTTATTGCCCAAGGGCTCCCAGAAGTAGGGGACCCTTCTCTCCTAGTCTCCATCTAGCTTAATCAACTTTCAAGTAAAAACTTTTCAAGTAAACAATCCCTTATTGCTTAATCAACCAAGGGCTCCCTTATTGCCCAAGGGCTCCCAGAAGTAGGGGACCCTTCTCTCCTAGTCTCCACCTAGCTTAATCAACTTTCAAGTAAACAATGCCTTATTGCCCATGGGCTCCAAGAAGTAGGGGACCCTTCTCCACTAGTCTTCATCTAGCTTCATCAACTGTCAAGTAAACAATCCCTTATTGCCCGGGGGCCTTAATCGCTACCAGTCCGCCCCTGCGCTACTGTACGTAGTTGGAAATGTTTGAGTTGATTAACATGGAAATATTTGATGACTGGTTTTTCCCGGTAATAAAGAAGAGTGTTGGATAAAACTTGCATAGATTTAGAGGTCGTTGTCTTCTACAGAATAGATCCTGAGGCAGACATGATAAAAGCCAACTTTTCTTCAATCATTTTCTAATTTCTAACAGACCCTGCTGTACTTTCATGAAAATCAATAACTGAGGCAAGATTGCTAGGCGATATTTTCTGCAACTTCAGCTGACAGGTTAAAACAGGGATTGTGTTGCCGTAAACAATCAATAGTTGCCTTGTACTCGTTTTTGTACTCATTACCTTCCGCTCTCCGAGGAGCACAGAACTTCAACAAATTCAAGCCAACTCTTCGTGTTCTGTGCCTGCCCATCATGGTATGTTCATGGCTTTTTTTTCCAATTACCTTCCTGCGTTCTTTCTCCGTTTCTCTTACCTTTGACTTTACAGAGCAAGGACTTCCTTGTAATGCTGTAAACAAGTTTCCTCTGAGTGTGTCTTATTCACACACAAGATTTGTCTTCTCACCTTCTGTACTACTTTTATTTGTCAGGTTCTAACCATCTGTTCAACACTGGTGAACTTTTCATACCCTCTCAAATCTTCTATTCTGCGGCGGACACCATTTATGAAAATCTATAACCTTCAGTTTTGTGACTTCACGTTATTTCATAGCCATACAAGAGGACTGTTTGACATTTGAGCTGAAGGTTCCTATTTTTGTGTCGGACACGATTTCTTTTAATGTCCATGTATTTCCCAATGAATCGAAAGACCCTCTTGCCTTTGTATTGTTATTTTTATATTATTGTCTGGTTCTGCAATGTGTTTATATTTTTGTCACGATATCTGCATGAGTCAACATCTTGTAGGGGGCTTCTCCAAGTGCAGTCTGGTCATTATTTGCTGCATTTATTCTCATCATCTTTTGTCTTTCTTTTCTGTATATTTTGACATTCAGTTACAATGACTCTTGTTTATGTTTATGATTACGGATGTAGTGCTATATTTCCATAGATTTCGATTTCGAGAAATATAATTTCTTGAAGGTATATTTAAGGTCGAATGTTATTTGCATTTATTTATTTTTCTTCTTGTCTTTCTTCTTTTTACATTTTTATTTTGATTCGCAGATTGAAATGCACCTGTCTACCCGATTAGTATCTAAGCGATTGGTTAACAGCTCATGTATTTAATTGTACAATTTCACTTTTCGGTGCTTCTTTGTTATTGACTGAATCGTTTTTTTGTTTTTCTCGAAAAGCAAATGTCTTGAAAGAATTGTTCCACTATAAAAATGACACCAATGTCATTATGTCTCGCAGAAGCATGTTGGGTCAAATTTCTCAGAATTAAAAATGTGTGCTTCTTAGAAGTGTGTTTTCTCCGTTCGTCACGTTTAACCGTCGCCATAACCTCACAAGTAACGGCCGGGTTCAATGGCTATCCCAGGGTTATACGTAAATACGAACGCTGTAAAAAGTACAGACGGCGGTGACTGAATACATGTTCTTGGACCTTATACAGGTCCGCTGCAAAGTGTCATCGTATCTTAATGGCACACTGAATCTCAAATCACGTTAGGTAAATATTGCTGCATTTGCGACTAGGGGTTTTGTTGACGGGTCCATATTCAATACTAGCTAACAATCACACGCAGAATGTCAGATAAACAGCCAATATAAAAAATAAGATGTTTTTCTTTTACTACTTTACGGCTATCCATTCTCATGCCTACTCCATGGGCATTACTCCACTGACATTACAATCACTGATTCTAATATAGCTGACATTACTATATAACTGGCACTAAAGCTGCTGACTTTCAGAATACTATTGCTAAACTCGCTGACTTTACATTCCCTGTGTTGCGTGATTTATCTCTTGTTATTTGAAGTAGGGAGAAGTGATGAAAATATGTGCGTATGGTTTGGGTGGTCAAGAAGATGATTAATATTCAGTTGCCTCAAACGCCTGGTTAGGGTCCACAATTATCGACATTTTTATTGGGTTCAAACAAATCCACAATTCAGTGTACATGGCATCTTATTAATACATGCTTAACAATGCGTCTCCTACTGTCCTTTACGTATCGTCACATACTCTGGCCTATATACTGAAGATGTCGGTATCCGAACCATCCAAGTAGTGATAACCAAAAGTATGGAGATTAAAATTATGTTTGATAGCTCCCGAAAAACAGAGACTCCTCTGATAAATTATTCCTGAACTAGTATACTTGCATTCAACATCAATGAATTACTTGTGGCGACCTTTGTACATCAAAGCCACGTAGGAGATTACCATAAACATATATTCGCATTGGGAGCGAAATATATCACGTCTTGCTTTGACGGAATCAGATAACGAAACGTCAAGATCGACCGTTTGAATCAATTAGCGCGACACCTCATTACGTCATCAGACCTAGAGATGCCAACCTACTATCGCGTTTATTTATAATTAACAATAGTGCAAAACATATCATGTTGACTCCAGATAGAAATGTTACTGCGTAGATTAAACTGCTAACAGATCTAAGTGAGGCCAACATGTAAAAATACATAATAATCTTCTTTAACACTCTGCTACTTATATTTTTACATTAAAATCATCAGCACTAACGTTGCTGATTTAAAAACAACAATTGTTGACCTTAACAATCGAAGTTATTTTAAAACAATAACATTACAATAGTTATAAAAACTCAAAGGCCATACGTGTGCCTTCCGAAGGTACTCTGATGAGAAAGAGGAAAGAACAGAATCACAGTTCCCCGAGGCAAGCCGTTCGAGTTGACTAAAACGAGGCTGTGCATGCGGCTAGTAACCTTATCATGAGGACTAAATAGCTACATAGACCACCACTCCAACAGCACACGGAATGCTCTGGGCCAGTTTCATGTAAGGGATACAACCGTGATGGTGAAAAGCGTATGCATGTAATTTTTATGTTTTTAATATGAGCTTTGACTCGTTTTGGTGAAGCGTGCGCCGTTCAAACTAGACGTTGTTATATTAGGGCGCATATCCAAATATAAAAGACATCATGGTATAGTAGTTATGCATGTAATGTCTATGATGTGTGACATTATATTCTCTGATAAAGAGTCTTTTGCATCCTGGACGGCGAGTTGCTTTTAAGACTGATTTAACTGACTCGGTTATGAGTTGGTTCATGTTCTGCAATTAATGTTCTACAACTAAATAAACAAAAAACTATAACGCCAGATATTGTAAAGCAGGCGAAGGATTTACAGGGGTATGATTTAAATCGGTTTCATCCGGTTGGGATGAACATGTTTAGAAGAAATACCAGACCGTCATCTAGCTACTGAGCGCAGAATAAATACTATGAAAGGAATGTTTAATGTTTACTCTAAGAACAGAGATGGAAAGCTTGGTAGCCACATGATGTAAATAAAGAGGCTGCAATCGACACTTTGGAACTGTCTAAGGCAACTTGGACCTGAAGAGTAAACAAATTCCAGGATTACCAGATATATATATATATATATATATACCTCAGCCGAAGCATCCTCACGAGGTATAGCATTGAATTTTTTAGATAAATAAAGATCACACTTTGCAACGTATGTGGTGCAATTTCGTACAGAGTTTTATTAAAACGACTAAATGGCAGATCAGTTGAAGACATGTCTGCTCAAAACATCAGAGACTGTAGAATATGGACAGAGACATGATCAATAAAGTCAGCTCCCAAGGCATTCCGCGAATGGATTTCCTACATGACAGGGTAGCCTGCCTTACCATCGTTTCGTCGTTTGTTTCCGACTTGACTGGTACATGGGATCGTTACTACTTTTTGCTCCACTTTGGAGAATGGGAAATACACGTCCAACAGACAATAAGACTTTTTCAAATCGCACGTGAAGACACACGTCAGAAATGGTGTTACTCTCAAACAGAGAAAGCGACGACCAAGAATAAACACTTTCATAAACGTGCGCTTGCGCAAAATATTATTACAATGGTAAGAGAGGAGCACCAGACGGCGAAAAGATGGAAAGACACAGATAAATACTAGTGAGAAAAATAGCTTGAAAGAACGTGGGCGCTGGACTAGTCACAATATGAGGATACAATCTTATGATATTACAAGCCAGTGCTTCATTTGGAACTCTCATGATAAACTAAACACAAGGAGAACCACAAATATATGGTGAAGAGAACTGAAGACCGGCATAAGAAGCAAAAATGAAGAGTAGGGCGAGAAAACTTCAACGGATGGCACATGACAGGAGCGTGGGCATGAACTAAGCTCCCTCCCCAGAGACTTGGAAGACAGAAAGAGAGGGATGTTTAATGTCAGACAGTAAAAGAATGATGATAATGTCAAACCCCGAGAAAATCAGATCTTAGGTAGAACATTTCCTGCTGCAAAACCATTCATCATTTTCTATAACATTTCAAGCACACTTAGAACCACACCGGGACATGCGTTACGTAGTCCTACTGATAACACATAAGCCTATTTCTTCAAGCACTCAAAAGCCAGAATAGAGGTTGTCAACCCAAATCAGTGTTTCGCGTGACGTTTCCGATTATGACAAGTAAAAAGCCTCATTGTGAAAGATCTGTCAGTTATGACTGGTCTTCTGATTCAATTAAACCACGCAAGACTGACAGATTCCTCGAATGCTATTTACAGATAACGAATCATGATTGAGCATTGTTGTTGGTGTCTTTTCTTTAAACTCATGAACACGAACTGTTATGTCTCCCCGTGCACAGAATACTCCGTTCAACCCTATGTTGGTTATAATGTAGTTATAAAGTTGTCTTAGTAACACTGGCGCTGATCTAAATAGACCCAGGGAGAATATCATTTATCATTATTTCCGTCCCTTAGTTTTGCCTCTTACATTTCATTAATTAGCCATTAACCCATTCTGGCGCACGTGACTTCAAATTCACGACAATGTCTTCCGCCCTGTGCAATCCGTTCTTGTCTTGTTTATTCGGTTCAAGCCTGTATCCAATTCCCTTCTCCATGTAGTTTTAGGTGAATCTCTTTATTTGACTTTGTCCTGACGACTAGAGAACAAGACCTGCATTGTAAAGATATCATTTGGTTTCATCAATATATGTCCTCTTCCAGTGTCCTTATAACACCATAAATGCATACACAAAAAGAACACACAGGAAGTATTAGACAAGAAAAACAACAGCAGACAGCGGAATACAGCAGCACTGGAGAAGAAAGCTTCGTCCATCACAATTAAGTGTGCAAACATTAAACAGCAGACACATCCGTGAGAAAATGAAACACTGGTCGTTCTTTCCAATCGATAAAATCTGGTATTGGCATTGAGTGTTAGCACGGTCTGAGAGTGTCTGGGATGGGTGTCCTTATGGTCCTAGGCAGGGGCAGCTTGCGACAGGAGGATAGAAGATGTAAAGAGTGCTGAAGTAGCAGGCCAAAGACGAAGGACACAAAGAGTGACTGAGCTAGCTATAACGAAGGGGAAGAATGCATGAAGTATCCCCTCTCGACTGCTGGAATGTTTCTGCTTTTAGCTCTGTTGTTTTAGACAACATCAATAGTGAGGCTGCTGTAGAGAGAGGCTCTGACATTTAAAGAAAGAGAGAGCGCTATATATATATATATATATATATATATATATATATATATATATATATATATATATATATATATATATATATATATATATATATATATATATATATATATATGATAAGAAACTCTGTATAGAGCGATACGACAGGAGGCAATCTGATCATCAGAAGTGGTCTCCCCGTCGATCAAGTGTTTCGGTCCCTTAATCTCCTTTACACTCTAAGGGGGGCGGGCCCACTTCGGTCATGACTCCCAAGTGTCAGCCTCCTGTTGTCTAGTGCAAAGAATCGAACCCATTCCACCTTGGTTGCAGCTTTCAAATTTACTCCTATTTCCTGCCAGCTGGAGGCAATTGTGAAAGTAACCCCTATGTTGAAAACAAATTACTGTCCCGAGTTCCAAATCCAGTTGCGGTTGTTCCACAGCCAGCACAATGCCTTTTTGCAGTTTCGCTGAGCCTTTTAAGTGCCATTGTTCTTGGCTGTCCCCTCAACCCCAACAGTTTCAGTAGATCATACACTGAGGCAGCCACGAGACCTCTTGTACCCACCTCAACAGCCATGACCCTTGCAGTGAACCCATCGTGTCTCACGTCCGCGGCCAGATCATTATACTTGGCCACTTTGAATGAGTGCTCTTCGTCCAATCTGGATTCAAATGACACGGTCAGCTCAATCATTATAATCTGGTGCGATGATGAGGAATGCAGCACTATATCTGGCCGTCTTCGAGATCTTCTGATACTTTCTGGATATGCCCCAAGCCCAGGTAGTCTACTGCCATCTCCCAGTCATTTGCACAGTCAAGAAGAGAGGGTAAACTGCTACTTGATTTACGAGTACTTGGTTTGGGATGTACTGACTTTCCTGCTCTCAGAAAGTATGTACTCGTATTTTCAGTGCTCGGTCTGACTTTGCTGTTCGCATTCAACCCTTGCCAGGTCTATTGAGGCAGCCGGTTCATTTAGTACTTTGTTGTGGCGCCATGTGTATCGCCCTTGCCTTAATGACACCTTGCAAGCTGAGAGTACGCGTTCAGGTGTCTGCCTCTCATGGCACAGGGGGCACTGAACATCATCAGACTTTGCCCGTCTCATAAGGTTTGCGGACGATGGCAGGAGGCCATACATTGATCTGATAACAAAGCTGAGTCTAAGAGGTGCCATATGCCATTTATCATTCCATGTCAAGGACCTTTGCAGGGCCCCTTCCCATGTACCCCATTGGCCTTTTTGGGCCTGCTGCACTACTTTTCTTCTCTTCTTCTTTGATCCTTAGCCGCCGACCGTCAAAGCAGTCAGTGGCCATCACGTCTAGTGGCGTCTTGTAGGGCAACAACAAATTGATTCCACCTTGCTCGGTCGGCGGCCATCCTTCGTACAGTGCTCCAACTCTGGTTCATTCTTTGCATCTCAGCCTCCACAGTCCTCCGCCAGGTTGTTTTTGGTCGGCCTCTCTTTCGTTTTTAGCGTACTCTTATCATTCTCAGCTTCTCGTATCTCCTGAATTACCATGTCTCTGCGTTCCCTGTTTGATGCCTTGGACCACCAGCGGATGTCACCATGGGCAAATCCCCGTCTATTCGTCTGTGTGTATCCGATTACCTCCCTCAGCTTGAGCGACTCTTGAGCAGCACCAACAGCTTCTTCCACTTTCCACTTCCTTCCAGTTTTCAGAGTGGACTGAATGGACTTAACTATGTCATCTGCTCACTCGCACAGCATCACTGCGAGCCTTACCTTTCCTGTTTTGTATTCTTCAACAACTGACTTGAATGGAAGCACAAGGTTTGCCTTATTGGAGTACAGTGTGCTACGTCTGACAGACCTGGTGGTACTCCTCTAGCATTTCCTCATGCACTGGTTGACCTTTTGCTCTATAGCTTCCACTGTACTGGTGCATATTTCATATATGAGCAGTGGCCATAGCAATTTAGGTATCAACATGAACTGAAGGCACCACAGTGAGCTTTCCTATGAGTCTGCTTTGGTCTATTATCTGTAGTCCTCTGTCTGCCATTTCTATTTTCTGTTGAACTGCCTTTGAGTCTTTTAATGAGACATCTTACACCCTGCCAAGACTTTTCACATGTTCCTCAATGACAGTAGGTATTCTTTCGTTTGAAACCATGAATGATACCTCAGATGTCTTCCCTTTCCTGACTGATAGGCTTCTAGACTTCTTAGGTCTGAAGCTTATTCTGCATTCAGGCGTGCTAACATTCTCCGGGCCTGGTGTTCATCTGATGTCAGAATTGTTGTGGAATCCATGAATACTTTAAGCGGTGGCATGTGACCACTTCCATTGAGCTTCCGCCCTATTGCAAATCATTCAGCCGCTTTGAGGATTACCTACATAGCCAACACGAATAGTATCGGAGAGATGGTACATCCCATCGCAATTCCAACTTGTAGGCCAGTCCACTTCGTTGTGTACTCTCTGCCTGAAAATATGACAGAGAACCCTGAGAAATTCAGCTTCAGCATTGCTGTAATTTCTTGTGGAACATGGTACATTTCCAGGGCCTGCCACAACATCTGTTGTGGGACGGATTCATACGCATTAGCTAGATCCAACCAGATTACATGGAGATTTGTTCTGTCAGACTTTGCCTTTTGAATTGCTTCCCAGATCATTGTGGCATGCTCTAGACACCGTGATGTACCTAGGATACCTCCTTTGTGGATGGTAGTGTCAATGTATCTATTTTCCAGAAGGTATGTGGTGAGCCTTTTAGCAATCACTGATAAGAAAATCTTCCCTTCCACATTAAGTAGTGAAATTGACCTGAAATGAGTGATGCCTGTAGAATTTTGTTCCTTCGGGATGTAGACTCCATTCGCCTTTCTCCATTCTTTGCTTACAAGCTGGTTTTTCCAAGCATTTTTCAGCAAACGGAGCAGTCGTTTCAGGACTTCAGGACATCTCTTATACACAACATATGAGACACCACTAGGACCTGGAGCGGACTTGCACCGTGCTTTCTGGACAATGCTTTCTATTTCTTACATTCTTGGGGGCTTGGTGTTGAATTCAGCTCCTGGCTTACTAGGCCATATAAGGCTCTCCATGCTGCTGAGCGGCTCATCTTTGTGACCATCTGAATAGATCCTTCTAAGGTGTTCTTCCAGATCTTCTTTCCGGATTTTTAGTGTTTCCCACCGTGGATGTTCAAACAGTTCTTTGGCGAACTTGAAGGGCTCTCTGAAGAATTTTTTCAGATCCGTCTTTGCTTTCCTTCTCATCCTGCACAACCTGTGTGCTCGACAATGAGCATTATGTTTGCCTTTCAGGTGCTCCCAAACCTGTCATAATCCTTTCGGTCAGCTGGTTCCTAGTCTTTCCTTGTGTCATCTGTCTTTCCAGAAGATATATCTAGATAAATAGATAGAGAGAGAGAGATGGAGAAAGATGAGGAGGGAACAGGAGACGTTTAAGACAGAGCGTGTCCAACATTAGGGGGAAAATCCAAACAAATAAGAACAATGCGAGTATATTTAATACTAATTAATCTATAAAACTGCTGACATCAAAGAAATAACGCATTATATATATATATTTTAAAAAATGATGTAAACCAGATCATTGAGAAAAATGAGGCTGAACAACACAATGCGAGCACCTGAGGCCCGAAGATATTGTCACGGGGCTGGTGTGTGTTGATATCCCTTTCAACACTAGGTGGCAGATAGCAGGCCTAGTGATGTAAGTCTAGTTTTCCAAGTTCTATTTTATTTATCTTCCAAGTTAATAACTTATTGATATGTGTGTGTACTGGCCATCTCCGCCAAAGATGTTGATTCCTGGATGAGACACTTTTCCTTCTTTACTCAACTCAGAGTCCGTTCGGTTCCTTCTTCGATGTTACTAGTGACTTGATATAGTGGTAGTTTTAAATAGACATGGCCTACATACAGCAATGATCAAAAGATGAAATCAAATCCATGCGTATCCTTCAAAACATTTATTTACATGGTACTATTACCCAGCATGACAAGTAATTCATATAATAGAGCTCGCACATAATCATATCAGAGGTACTTCGTACATTAGCTCTATATCTCGTGAACATACATATTCTTCCTTTGACATTTTATCATCACAAGTAGACTTTCTTAGTCTTCCCAAAATCTGTTACTGTTAATTCTTAATTTCTATGCTCCACATCAGCATTTCATACTCATTGAATATGTACATATATTCTCCCTGACTAACTAGTCAGACCTGTCTCTACTACAGTTCCTGAAAGCAAAATTCAACTCATACATAACATCTCAAGGTTCCCAGTCTTATACTTACATGCGAGAGTATGTTGGCAGTTCTCATATGGAAGTCGACTCTTACAGTCGCTTAAATGTCGTATATATTTCTGAATAGATCATACTTTGCTTATCGTGACTTCACGATGATACATATAGTTTTCTTCTTTTGGTTCATAACCATCCATTTATACATAAGTAGTCGTAAAGTGCTTGACCAACTGTTGCTTCATAATTGGTCGCAATATCTTCATATCACCTGTTTCTTCACTTAGTCATAAAGTGCTCATAGCGACTTGTCGACATTGTGCTTCTGTGTTACCTCTCCTGTATACAAAATTCTACCTCGTGTAAATTATAAATTCAGTCAATACTTACAGCCAAATCGCTGAATTCCTTATAAAATACACTTTCTACAACTCACTGTGTCTATAAGTAACTTTTTAATCTTATAACACTGGCTAGTGATGGCGAAACTTCTGAATATCTCTATAAACCTATTCTATATCTGTAAAACCACAGAAGGTACATCTCGTCAGCTCAGCGATCACACCTTCCTTCTTCAAGCACAAACTCAGGACTGCCCCAATGACCTCTGGTCATTTTTTCCTGGTGTGTTTTTCTCGCCACTTCTGATTCGCTGCTCTAAATGTTTTCACTTAAATTTATTGGTGGAGCTTTTTATTTACAACTCAAGACAATTACTCACTTTTAGTTAACGCGAGCCGATTTACTGAACTGTTGTCTGTTATTTCCATACATTATTTTCTTCCCTGTGAGCTGTCCTAACCGTTTATCTGACCTTGCCAATAGCATGAATAATGCTTGGGCAAACCCCACGGCAAAAATATGTACAAACAGAAGAAATGCATGTTTCTGTCTACCGTTCACTCATATTAGTTTTAAGTGATTCTAGAATCGTGTGAAAAAACCAACCAGGCACGTTCGTCTAAAAAAAAACAGTCTGATGACTTTAGAAAAAAAAAAAGATCACCTGCACTAACAGAATTGCCATGGCCGAGACAGATGATCTAATCACACGTAAGATCTAATCAGGTTAATTACATATATTCTTTCTATAGACGTATGTCTTCTATATATTCTCTATTTCTTTGACATTCTCAGTCTTCTAAACATTTTCAGTCTTCTGGGTATTCTCTGTCATTTGCATATTCTCTGTCTTCTGAGCATTCTCCAACTTTTAAACAGTCTCTGTCTTTTTAACATTTCAGTCTTGTGAACATTTTCTGTCTTCTGAACATTCTCAGTTTTCTAAACATTTTCTGCCTTTTTGTATATACTGTGTTTTCTCAATAATCTTTGTCCATTGAGCATTCTCTACTGAACATTTTCTACTGAATATTTTGTGGTTTCTGAGAATTCTGTCTTGTGAACATTTTCTGTCTTTTGAACATTTTCTTTCTTCTGGACATTCTTTGTCTTCTGAACATTGTCTTTTTTCTGAACATTCTTTGTCTTCTGAACATTCTTTGTCTTCTGAACATTTTCAGTCTTCTGAACTTTCTTTGTCTTCTGAACATTTTCGGTCTTCTGAACATTCTTTGTCGTCTGAACATTATTTGTCTTCTGAACATTCTTTCACTTCTGAATATTCTTTCTTTTCTGAACATTATTTGTCTTCTGAACATTTTCAGTCTTGTGAACATTCTTTGTCTTCTGAAAATTGTCAGTCTTCTGAACATTCTTTGTCTTCTAAACATTGTCAGTCTTCTGAACATTCTTTGTCTTCTGAACATTCTTTCTCGTCTGAACATTATTAGGCTTCTGAACATTCTTTCACTTCTGAACATTCTTTCTTTTCTGAACATTATTTGTCTTCTGAACATTTTCAGTCTTCTGAACATTCTTTGTCTTCTGAACATTATTAGGCTTCTGAACATTCTTTCACTTCTGAACATTCTTTTTCGTCTGAACATTACTAGGCTTCTGAACATTCTTTTACTTCTGAAAATTCTTTTTTTTCTGAACATTATTAACTTCTGAACATTTTCAGTCTTCTAAACTTTATTTGTCTCTGAACATTGACAGTCTTCTGAACATTCTTTGTCTTCTGAACATTCTTTCACTTCTGAACATTCTTTCACTTCTGAACATTCTTTCTCTTCTGAACATTATTTGTCTTCTGAACATTTTCAGTTTTCTGAACATTATTTGTCTTCTGAACATTGTCAGTTTTCTGAACATTCTTTGTCTTCTGAACATTCTTTGCCTTCTGAACATTTTAATTCTCCTTGACATTTTCTATCTTCTGAACATTACTGTCCTGTGAATATTCTTTCTCTTCTGAACATTTTCAGTCTCATGAACATTCTTTGCCTTCTGATCGTTCTCAGTCTTATGAACATTCTCTGTATTTTAAAATGTTCTGTCTTCAGAACATTCTCTAATTTCTGAAAATGCTCTGTCGTAGGAACATTTACTGTCTTCCGAAAAGTCAGAACATTCTCAGTCTCATGAACATTCTCTGTATTTTCAACATTCTCTGTCATATGAGTTATCTCTATCTTTGAACATTTGGTAATTTGCTGTTTTCCGAGACATTTCTGTCATACCGAAGCAGATCGTCCATCTCAGTCTTTCTTTCGTTCTTATACCTTCGATGTGACCAGATATCGCCAGCTTTTCCAGACTTTCCTTTCTTCATATATGTCTAATAAACAATAGGGATATAGAGATTTTACAAAAAAGCCCATGACGATAAATGTGGGGTTTATATCGCGCACGGAATAACCCGGGTAAACCCCTTGTGGGTTATAATTTAGATATACAGTATTGTTCTTTACGTTATCTAGCATATTGCGTTTGGTTTTTTCTTGTTCTTTTGTTGTTTTCTTCCTGTCAGGAAATTCTCTGACCGTTATTATTGTGTCTGTTCATAATGTCTATAGTGTATATGGTGTATTCATATCGATGCTGTTTAAACTATATCTCTTTATACTTTTGTGATCGAGGGACTTGTGGACCTAGTGATGAATAACATGACTTCAAAGAAGAAAATAAAAGTGTTCTTCTGAAGACCAAAGAATCTGCTCAGTTAGCAACATTAAACCTGAGGACAATGCTAGCAACAGAAATGAATATCTGTAATATTTCAGTTATGGGGCTATGTGAAGGACACTGGAAGATTAAGAGAGTTTTCGGATAAAATAATTCTTGGCTGTGGACCTAATGGTCCGAGGGAAAGAAAATCCATAGACACAGGTCCTCCTGATGTTGTGGCCGTGGATGATGGCTGTCTACTATACACTACTTCTATTTGTGTTGATCGTATAGGTTTCGTATCTCTAACCTAGCAGTAGGCAGTTTGTTGTATCTTCTTCTTTGATCCTTAGCCGCCGACCGTCAAAGAAGTCAGCGGCCATCACGCCTAGTGGCGTCTTGTAGTCAACAACAAATTGATTCCACTTTGCTCGGTCGGTGGCCATCCTTCGTACAGTGCCCCAACTCTGATTCATTCTTTGCATCTCAGCCTCCACAGTCCTCTGTTCTTGTGATGGCATCGGGGTATCTTCTGAGGACATGGCCAACCCAACTCTAGCGTCTGCCAGTTATGATGGTGTGCATGTCCTCTTGCTTGCTCCGAGTAAGCAGATCTTGGTTGGTAATTGTATTCGGCCAAAAGATTCGGTGAATCTTTCTTAGGCATGTTGTGTGGAAAGAGGACAATTTCGACATTTCCTTCTCTGTAACTCTCCAGCATTCCGCACCATAGAGAAGCACAGAAAGCACACAACTCTGATATAATCTTAATTTTGTGCTTGTGCTGTATTGAGAGGACTTCCAGATGTTGTTTAGATTAAAAAAGGCTGTTCTTGCTTTGTTCATTCTGTTATTGATGTCTTTGCTTGCTCCGCCGTCTGGTGTTACTATGCATCCTAGGTATGTGAAGGTGTCTGTCTGTACCAGTTGCTGATTCCTTACTGATATGGGCTCAGGGGTGCTAACATTGAGCGTCATGACCTCTGACTTCTTTAGATTGATGTTCAAGCCAACCTGCTGGCTATACTTATTAAGTCTGTCCATTTTTTCCTAGATGTGTTGGTGTGAATGTGCTAGTAGTGCAATTTCATCTGCATATTCCAGATCTTCCAATGTAGAAAATGTAGTCCATCTTATTCCTCTTGGACTGCCCTCTGTTGTCTGGCGCATCACACAACCTATCTCTGTTAAAAATAGAGTGGTTGATAAGGGGCATCCCTGTCGTACTCCTGTCTTCACCTCAAAGGTTAGGTTACTCTGCCCAACGCTACACGTAAAGTTGGCATAGAGGCTTTTTATGATTGACACTATGCAGCTTGGAATTCCATAAGCCCTCAGTATTTTCCATAAACTGTCCCTATGTATACTGTCAAAAGCCTTTTCAAAATCAACGAAATTAATGTACAGCTGTCTTTGTCATTCTGAGCACTGCTCTATAATGTTCCAGAGGGTAAATATATGATCTACACATCTTCTGTTCTTTCTAAATCCTGCTTGTTCTTTCCTCAGTTTGTGGTCTACTGCTTTTGAAATTCTCTGTATAATTATCCTGCCTAGTATTTTGCTGGGAACTGAGAGAAGAGTGATTCCTCTCCAATTATTGCAGTCTGCAAGATCTCCCTTTTCAGGCAATTTGACAATTATTCCTTTGTTCCACTCTGTTGGTGTTGTCCCTGTTTTCCAGACTTATGCAAATAGTGGTTCTAATAGTTCTGCTGCTAGCTCATGGTCTGTCTTAAATAGCTCTGCATTTAAGTTATCATGGCCAACAGCTTTCCCATTCTTTAACCCTTTGATTGCTGTGATGATTTCTTCTTTTCGTGGAATGTCTGTATTACCATCTAGATTGTTTTCAGCCTCAGGAACATTCAATTGTGTCTCTGGTGGTTCCTTGTTCAGAGTTTCTCTGAAATGCTCTGCCCATCTTGTTTCCTGTCCCTCTGCTGTCGTGATGAGATTTCCTTGCTTATCTCTTACTAATATAATATTGTTTGCTCCTCGTTTTCCGCTGATGAATTTAGTTATTTTGTATACTGTGCTTTGTTCATTTCTCAGTGTTGCCTCTTCTGCCTGTCTTGCAAGATCGTCTAGGAAATACCTTTTGTTGGCTCGGGTTTGGCGTTTAACTTCCTTGTCCAGCTGACTGTACTGTTCGCTATATAATTGCTTTAACCTGGGGGACTTCGCTTCTGTTTTCTTTCTTTTCATTTCCTTTCTCATCATTATGGTGTTTAATGTTTCTGGTGTTATCCAGTCTTGCTTCTTCCTTTCCTGGAATCCCAAGCATGATTTGCTGCTTTCCTTATACGAGTGTTGAATTTCTGGTCAATATCATCAGTCAATGTCTTTTCCTGACTTTTGGCAAATTGAAACCGCTTCTTTATGTCAGCCGCAAAAGCTTTTCTGGTAAGGGGGTCTATCAATTTGCTGGTGTCAAACCTTTTCTGTGTAGTTACAGTTGGTCCAGCCGTTCTGAGTTTCACTTTCAGTTTTGCTACTACTAAATGGTGATCACTTCCCACATCTGCACCTCTTCTTACCTTCACATCTTGTAATGCATGTCTCCATCTACCGTTAATCATGATGTGGTCTATCTGGTTTCTGTCCCGACCATTTGGTGATTCCCATGTTAATTTGTGAATTTCTTTGTGTGGGAAAAGTGTTCCTCCAATAACGAGGTTGTTAATGCTACAGAAACGTATTAATTTATCCCCATTTTCGTTTGCTGTTCCGCTGCCGCATTTCCCATTTACTCTTTCATTATATGTATTGTGTGTTCCAACTTTCGCATTGAGGTCTCCCATTACTATGATAAGATCATATCTAGGTGTGTCTTCCATTTCTTTCTGCAGTTGTTGATAGAATTCATCCCTGACCTCTTCGTCGCTGTCATTCGTTGGTGCGTAGCATTGTATAATTGTAGTATTGGTGAATGTTCCTCTCAATCTTAATCTTATCAGTCTGTTGTTGATGGGTTTCCATTCCAGTAATGTCCTTTCTATTCCTGTCTGTAGAATAATGGCTACACCTTCATTGTGCTGTCCATCCTCTCTTCCAGAGTAAAGTACTGTTTCTCCTGTTGCTGTTTTAACTTTTCCTGCCCCTGTCCATCTGCTCTCGCTTATCCCTAGAATGTGTAACCTATAGTTTCTCATTTCTGCCGTGACCTGTTTTAGTTTACCCGTCTCGTTCATTGTCCTAACATTCCAAAATCCTATTCTTGTTTCACGTTTTGCGGTTAGTACGTCCGTTTTCGTGTCAGTGGCTTCCTTTCGGCTTTCACCACTGACAGTCATACGAGCCTCAGACTCCTGATGTCCGTCCCGCAGCAAAGTTTGTTCATTTGTTCTCGTTTCCGTAACTTCATTTCTTTTTACATAGACAGGGGTGTCAGCCCTATGCTAAAACCCCCAACCTGGAGGACTAGGGTGTCTGCTTTAGTCTGACCCCTGCCCGCGCAAACCTGTCCAGCTTGGTAGAACCTTCCAGGAGTAAAACTCCCGCTGGCGTAGCTCTGGGGGTAATCAGGGTACGCAAGCCGCCATTCCTCGACAAGGTATTGACACCAGTGATGGCAGAGTTTGTTGCATGGTGATAAGAAAATGTCATGCTCTCAGGCGATAACATTTCTCATACAACAGTTGGTGATTGCTTTCACGATGACAGCAGTAAAACAATTAACGTCGAACTTTATTTACATAAGATATCAAAAGTTAAAAAAATACCCCAGCCTTCCCATGAGGTTGCCAGACGTGTACAGGAAAAATTCTGTAGGTAAAATCTCAGTGTCACTCTATCGCTCTCTCTCTCTCTCTCTCTCTCTCTCTCTCTCTCTCTCTCTCTCTCTCTCTCTCTCTCTCTCTCTCTCTCTCTCTTGTTTCAATTATCGTATTGTCTCTAGTGGTTATGGGAGCCGCGGTAGCACAGTGGTTAGTGCACTGGCTTCCTAGCTCGGTGGTCCATGGTTCGATCCCCAGTTGAGGTTGGATTTTTTAGACCGCACACGGCTCTGGGGTCGACCCAGCCTCATAAATTGGGTACCAGAGGAACTCTGGGAAGGTTAAGGCGGCCGGCGTGATGCCGACCACATCACTCCTAGTGTGCCGATGGTCGATAAAATATGGGCCTAACAGCATATTCCCAATGTGCCTCAATCGGTGTGTAACGGGATTCCTCTAGTGCCCGGGTTCCCAACCTGTGGGTCGCGACCCCCAAGGGGGTCGCAATGTGTTTTCTGCGTGGTCGCCGCGGTTATTTTTAGTTGCAATTATTTTTATAGGAAATTTCACCACGAAGGTTTTCAACACTTATTTATTTCAATATGACTACACTGCAATATTCTACTAGTGGTTGTAACACTGATCTTTGATAAATGAAAGGAAAGTGACTTAAGGTCCACCGCTGCGGATACTTAAAAAATATTAAAAGCCCGCCGTGTTCATACATGTTAAACATTTTATATTATTTTAATTATTTGCTATGGCGGGCCTTTAATATTTTTTCAAATTTCCGCCACGGCGGACCTTGATTCACTCCCTAAAAATAAAATATACACATGCAGTGTTATCATTAGAATAAAATTCTATGTTACAAATAGTAAACTGAAAAAAATATTCACTATGATGCAAAATTCAATATCAAAATTCATTTTTAATCGGTGTTTGTGATCAAAATTGTGAATTACATCAAATCTGGAGCCTTGTAGCGAAATTTGGTTCCTCTTGCTTTGTTGTGAAAAAAAAATGTGTAGCGCGACACCCACACACACACAGCGCAAGGTCAGCGCGGCGGTCTTTCTTTGAAGTTTAAAGACGGGAAATGTGAATTACGGTTAAAGCCAGACAATATTACTGAAGAATGAGGAAATAGCTATATAGGAATGTATGGCGGACTTTAAAAGTTTGCATTTACTGGACATTAAATTATTCACTACAAGAGAACGCCTGGTTGGAATACAATTAAATAAAAATAATTCAACAAAGGAGATAGACTAGGAATTATATTCAAAAGGATAATATTCAAATATAAATAGTTTTAAAGATAATTAATATTTTTCACCTTCATCACATCTGCTAAAAGTTAGCTAATAATCTTTAAACATTTATTATAACTACATGCCTAAACGGATTTAAATATAAATTGGATAGAATGAAAGCCTCATATGGGGAAAAGGAAATGATACCTAGGAAGGAAGGAAGGATATAAGTGTGTAGTGAACAGAAGAGAAAACAAGTACAGGAAAAGCACAGATTGCTTCAAATCGCCTCAAATCAGGAGATGAAACTAAAATCTTTTGGGGAATTTAGGAGGTGCTTTCTCGGACGGGCGAGAGACTGAAATATAAGGACAGAGCGGCGCTTTGGAAATCACACACACCAAATCCAGAAGCCAGTGTAGCGAGATTTGGTAAACACTTGCTTGGTTGTAGCGCGACACGCCCACGCGACTCCCACACACACACCAGCGCAAGGTCAGCGCGGCGGTCTTTCTTTGAAGTTTGTAGTAGACGGGAAATGTGACTTACGGTTGAAGCCATACAGTATTACTGAAGAATGAGAAAATAGCTAATAGGAATGAATGGCGGACTTTCAAAGTTTGCATTTACTGGAAATTAAATTATTAATTACCGGAGAACGCCCGGTTGGAATAATATTAAATAAAAATAATTCAACAAAGGAGATAGACTAGGAATTATATCCAAAAGGATATTGTTCAAATATAAATAGTTTTAAAGATAATTAATATTTTTCACCTTCATCACATCGGCTAAAAGTTAGCTAATAATCTTTAAAAATTTATTACACTAACAAGCCTCAACGGATTTGTATAAAACTTATATGTAATGAAAGCCTCATATGGGGAAAAGGGAATGATACATAGGAAGGACGGAAGAATATAAGTGTGTAGTGAACAGAAGAGAAAAACGAGTACAGGAAAAGCACAGATTGTTTCAAATAGCTTCAAACCAGGAGATGAAACGAAAATCTTTTGGGACTTTTAGAGGTGCTTTCTCGTACGCACGAGAGACTGAAATATAAGGACAGAGGGACGCGTTGAAAATCACACACACCAAATCCAGAAGCCAGAGTGAGAAACTGGAAGACAGCATCTGCAAGAAAAGTTCTATTTTCACGCTGCATGCAGGGCAGATTAAATTAAGCCAATACAGTCTCAGTGTGAGCTTATTAATCCTAAGAGGGTATGTAAGTTTATTAAAAATATATGTATTACTAATATCATTTTATTTCAGATTTTATTTCTGATTGATTGTAGCAGATATAATAAAAAAGGGAATGACGCTAACCAGAGATAACCTTCACCGGCATTGTCAGGAAGCATAACCATTGATTGGTTAGCCACATATATCATGGCTAGTTCTTGCCTGGAAGCTTACGACATACCAGCAAGTACATAAGTGACTTGACATCCATAAGTGGAAGGCAAAGGTTATATCGTACCCATGTATCATAACATGTGATTATTCATGTATTTTGTTAATTCTGCACAGTATACATTATCTTATCATGCTATCTCTGTAACATACTACCATGATTCATTCATTTATATACAAACACTGAAGACATGGTCGCATCATGAACAGTAGATGGTGGTGAGATTGTTGGAACAATGGCCACCTATTACCTTTTGTTCCAGGTTTTTATGATCAATGTTTATGATCATTCCTGATCGAGAAACTAAAGACTTGAAGAAGTTGATCCAGCTCACTGAAGCCTAGAGGTCAACCATTCAACACCTTAGTCCCCCGTAGTTATAGGGCGGGCTGAAGGAAAGTCTTCCGTACTCCAGTGTGTCGGAGGAACCTCGAGCAGACGTGGCTAATAACACAAGATGAGTGTATATGTATCCATCCAACAAATCCTGTGAGCAGTTTCTAAACGACTGTCTAATGATGACAACTAGATGGCAAGAGATAATGTGACAATCCTTTTGTTGTAAATTCAGTGGAAGATAAATCCAAGACTTTTTCTATTAGTTATTTTAATTTGTAACTGTAAATAATCATACATTTACCATCTTACAACAACCATTTCTCATTACAAGAATATATAGATGTACATAATAAATTGGATAATTGTACTCATTTGACTTGTTAAATTTTTAACTGTTTAAATTTTGAGTTACCATTTCAAAATTTAATTATATTATCACATAGGGTTACGATAGCGAAAGTAGCATCTTATACTTCTGAAGCCTAAATCTATTGTCCAGCTCAGAGTATTCACAGCTGTAACTCACTTGTGATACCAGTGTACTTCTCGGGCACTGGAACTTCATACTTTCTGGAGAGAGATTCTACTTCTGCTCTACCACTATTATCATAACAGGAAAACCTTTCGCTACACTGGGGGCTCTTTCGCGGGATATTATTTTTTATCCTGAGCCACTATCTATGTATTCTTCTATCTTGAGCCACAAATAGTTTGTAAAAATAAATTTTTTTGAAAAATTCTAAAACTTAGAAATTTTTCGTAATAGTAGTACCATTGAGTACGAAGTAAATAGGAAACGCTCACAAGGTTTTAAGGATTTGTCTTGTTCAAAATAATTAATTGATTTTAATTAAGTTAGTTGATTAGTGAAGATAAAATTATATACCCTCTGGTAAGTAAGCATCATGGCTGCATTGGTGAAGTTTAGAGCTGCGATTATGCAGGAAGGAAAAGACTTGGGTATGACAGGAGATGCTCTAATTCGACATATCACAACTGAAGTGGATAAATATTTAGATAGAGAGACTAAAAGACTGGAAGCTGAAGCTGAAAGAGAGACTAAAAGAATGGAAGCTGAAGCAGAGAGAGAAGCCAAAAGAATGGAAGCAGAGAGAGAAGCCAAAAGAATGGAAGCAGAGGATAAGAAATTAGAGGCAGAGAGAGAAGTCAAAAGACTGGAAAGAGAAGAAAAGAGACAAATGTTGGAAGCTGAGGCTGAAGAAAGAAGGTTACAAAGAGCTCATGAGTTAAGTTTAAAGGAACTTGAACTCCAGGGAGCAGCTAGCAATCATGGTGCTAGCTCACCTCACTCTGAGAGTAGCTCCAACCATAGCACGGCAAATGGAGCCATGAGTTTCCACCTGGATCCATTTATTGAAAAAGAGGACGCCATTGAGTCATACCTGGATAGATATGAGAGACTGGCCACTACCTATGGATTGGAAAAGGAAAAATGGAGCCTTAAGCTATCTCAGGGGTTGAGGGGAGTTTCATACGATGTTTATTTAAAACTCTCAAAAGAAGACCAGGAAGATTATGGCATCTTAAAACAAGCTTTATTGGTCAGGTACGAAAAGAATTCTGAATCTTATAGAAAGAGATTCCGAACTGCTAAGCTACTTCCAGGAGAAAACTATCACCAGTTTTCTGCCAGATTGGAAACTTATCTGACAAAATGGATTAGCTTAGGAAAATGTCAAGATATAAAAGAAATGATCATGATGGAACAACTGAGAGAATCCATGCCTCAAGAAATGAGAAAATTTCTTATGGAGCAAGGAGCTGAGAGATTGGAAGATATTTTAACCATGGCTGAAAGATATCAAGCAGCTCAGTCAGAAGTATCAGGAAATAAGAAAAAGCAGGGTGAGAACTTCAAACCTTCACAAAACTTTACCAACTATGAACACAGGGACAATTCCAACAAGAACAAACACAGAACTGATTATAAAGACAAAACCCCTCTAGGATCAGAAAAGAAACCTCCAAGAAAGGAAGGAAAGTGGTGTAAATCTTGCCAAATGAGTAACCACAATACTGCGGAATGCAGACGGAAAAACCCTCCTCATCACGCTGCATGCCTTACAACAGAGAACAAGGGAAGGAAGGACCTGGCAGATAGTCAGAAGGACCTCCATCATCCCCCTGTCTGTGAGGAAGTGACCTTGAATGGCACCCAAGTACTGTGCTTATATGATACAGGCTTGGACTTTGACTCAGTAGTAAGCTCTTCTCTGGCGAGTCCGGAACAGATAACCACAGAAACAGTGGAAATCAGAGGACCAGTCAAGGGAGCAGGAACCATGACACTGCCCATAGCCCGAATCAACATAAGATCTCGCTATGTGGAAGGAGAGATCAAAGCAGCAGTGATGGACAACCCTATCTACCCATTAATACTGGGATGTAGATATGTCTTTCTAGGAGAACCTATAAGACCCATAGTGATGGCAACAGTCCAGACCAGGGCAAGCTCTAAGAAAGAGGAGGACACTATCATCAATACTCATCCAGAAGAGATGAGAAAGGCTCAAACTGCTGACAGTACATTGAAGCCTTGCTTTGGCAAATTACCTAAAAGCCATAACCCTCCAGAGAAAGGAGACTTATATATGAAAAATGGCCTACTATATAGAAAAGCTGGAACAGGACCAAAAGGACATGGACAGCTTGTAGTGCCTAAATCATACAGGGAGCAGGTTATGAAGCTAGGACATGCTATACCCTTCAGTGGACATATGGGAATAGGGGCCACTGGACAACGGATAGCCTGTCACTACTTTTGGCCAGGGATCACAGAGGACATAAAGAGGTATGTGAGATCCTGTCCAGAATGCTAAAGAGTAGCTCCTAAACATAGGACTGCACCAGCAACACTGGGAGAAATGCCCATCATGGGAACGCCCTTCGAACGTGTTGCCGTGGATATTGTTGGACCCCTCAGTAGGACCAAGAAGAGAAATGCATATATCTTAACATTGGTCGATACTTGCTCTATGTGGGGAGAGGCAGTAGCAATGTCATCGATAGCTTCGAAACATGTGGCAGAGGCACTGTTAACAATATTCACCCGATTAGGTTTCCCACATCAAATATTGACTGACAATGGTTCTCAGTTTAGGGGAAAGCTAACACAAGAAGTATTCAGGTTATTTCAAGCTAGACATTATCACTGTAGCCCGTACCACGCCCAAGGGAATGGTCAAGTAGAGCGGTTCAATGGCACGCTCATTTCAATCCTTAGAAAGTTGGCTAGTGAGAAACCTGAAACTTGGGACACATACTTACCCTCAGCACTATTTGCCTATATGGAAGTCCCACATAACTCCACAGGATTGGCTCCAGCTACATTGTTGTTTGGACGACCAATCAAAGGTCCACTGGAAGCATTGTTGCGGACATGGACTGATGAAAAAGCAGAAGAAACCGTGACTTCTTCATACCAATACGTCAACGAGTTGACATCTCGATTGAAAACAAGTTGGAAACTGGCAAATGATAACTTGAGACAGGCCAGGAGGAAGCAGGCTGCTTACTACAATAAAACAGCAAAAGATAGGGAACTTGAGGTGGGAGAAAAGGTTCTGTTACTGTTGCCCAGCAGCAATAATAAATTGCAAATTGGATGGCAGGGACCCTACGTCATATTGGAAAAACTTTCCCGGACCAACTATAAGATTGACAAGAAAGGAAAGGAGAAGGTGTATCATGTCAACCTTCTTAAAAAGTGTTATGACAGGGAAGCATCAGAAGTTGCCCATATCATGACCCTGGCCATTGCAACAGAAATGCAGGATGAACCAATTTCCTCCATGGAATACCCCCTAACAACTACGGAAAGCTATGCTCAGGTTAATGTAAGTGAACATTTAACTCTTGAGCAGAGGAAAAAGGTTCAGGAGGTGTTAGAAATCCATGCTGATGTACTCACAGATAAGCCGGGGTGCACTAATCTGTTAGAGTATGACATGACGATTACTGACCCTACACCAGTTTGTATGCAGACATACCCTATACCTTATGCTAAAGGACAGGCACTCAAGGATGAGATTGATTATCTCTTAAAAGAGAAAATTATTTCAAAGTCTGAATCTCCCTACAGCTCACGTGTGGTGCTATTAAGGAAGCCTAGTGGTGAACACAGGTTATGCATTGATTATAGGAAACTAAATGCTATCACTGAATCTCAGGTAGACCCATTACCTGACACCAATCAGTTGTTTGCTACATTGAGTAAGGCTCGGTATTTTTCAAAGGTAGATCTAAGCAAGGGATACTACCAAATACCAGTAAAACCAGAAGTGAGGAAACTGTTAGCCTTTAGTACACCGGATGGACATTACGAGTTCAATGTACTCCCATTTGGTTTAAAGAATGATCCAAGTATCTTCACCAGAATGATGAGGAAATTGTTGGAACCATTACAAAATCCTCATATCACTAACTTCATGGATGATATTCTGATTGCTACCACTACGTTCGAGGAACACATAGTAGCATTCTCCATGTTGTTAGGTAGATTGAGAGAAACGGGATTGACAGCACGTCCAACTAAGTGTCATATTGGATGTGAGACATTGGAATTTTTAGGTCACACTATCTCTACAGGGCAAATGTCTCCGGACCCAAAGAATGTAGAGAAAATGAGAAAAGCACCAAGACCACAAACTAAGAAGGATGTAAGATCCTTTGTGTCACTGTGCGGGTTTTATCAGAAATATATACCCCATTTTAACTCATTATGCGCGCCATTAACCGACTTAACCAAAAAAGGTCAGCCAGATAAAATACAATGGACTGCGGAGTGTGAACAGGCTTATACAGAGTTGAACAATAAGCTGACAAATAAACCTATCCTTGCCCTTCCCGATCTCACACAAGAATTCGTACTAAGAACGGATGCTAGCAATGTAGGCATCGGAGCAACATTACTACAGCGGGCAGACATACCGCCACATATGCTATTACCAGTAGCTTTTGCCAGTAGAAAGTTAAATACAGCTGAGAGAAATTATTCTACCGTTGAACGTGAATGCCTCGCTTTGGTCTGGTCGATCAACAAATTCGCCCCTTTTCTTTACGGGAAACAGTTCATTGTGGAAAGTGATCACCAGCCTTTGATGTTTTTAGCAGTGTCTAAAAAATTAAATTCACGACTTTTAAGGTGGAGTTTACTGTTATCTCCATATTCGTTCAATGTGAGGTACATTCCAGGACGGGACAATCTTGGACCCGATTTTTTAAGTAGGCATCCTATCAAAGGAGATATAGAGAAACAGAAAATTAAGGAAGAACTGCAGCATGTGTTACCAAAAAGTTAACCGTGCAGGTACTGTTTTAAAGAAGAGGGCTCTGTAGCGAGATTTGGTAAACACTTGCTTGGTTGTAGCGCGACACGCCCACGCGACTCCCACACACACACCAGCGCAAGGTCAGCGCGGCGGTCTTTCTTTGAAGTTTGTAGTAGACGGGAAATGTGACTTACGGTTGAAGCCATACAGTATTACTGAAGAATGAGAAAATAGCTAATAGGAATGAATGGCGGACTTTAGATAATTAATATTTTTCACCTTCATCACATCGGCTAAAAGTTAGCTAATAATCTTTAAAAATTTATTACACTAACAAGCCTCAACGGATTTGTATAAAACTTATATGTAATGAAAGCCTCATATGGGGAAAAGGGAATGATACATAGGAAGGACGGAAGAATATAAGTGTGTAGTGAACAGAAGAGAAAAACGAGTACAGGAAAAGCACAGATTGTTTCAAATAGCTTCAAACCAGGAGATGAAACGAAAATCTTTTGGGACTTTTAGAGGTGCTTTCTCGTACGCACGAGAGACTGAAATATAAGGACAGAGGGACGCGTTGAAAATCACACACACCAAATCCAGAAGCCAGAGTGAGAAACTGGTAGACAGCTGTTGCGTCCTTTTGGCGCGTGTAATTTAAATGTGGGGGCACATTTGAGTAAGTATATATATAATTCATTATTTGCGCACGGTCGGGGAGATTAGTGGGAAAAAAGGCGCAGCGCGGTGCGCGAAGTGAAAGGAAAGAAAAAAGAGAGAGCAATGACGTAAGAGAGACCTGATGGCCATGACCGGGGTCGGTCATGTATTTTTTGTGAACTATTGTTCAAGCTTGCCCAGATATTGGGAAGCCTTCATAAAGTATTCAAAGTCTCCGGAGAGGAGCACAGTTGTATCGGCCAAGGTAGGGCGATATGTGTACATTAATTATATGATATTTTCTCGTCAGTCCTTCTGACGTGTTTCGATCTGGCTGGACCTCAATACGAACCACAGGTCGTATTTCTAGTGGGTTCCAGACGTACCCAGAATATTTTGAAGGTTATTATTGCATTTTTTATGGATTACTTCAGAAGCCCCTTCGTGGCGTGTAGGCTCCAATCAAGCCAAGAAGAAATTATTACCATGAAGGTCGGTCACCGTCCTTGAAGGGTCGGTCCTTATTATAAGATGTTGATCAAGCTCATGATTAATAGAAATTGGAAAGAACGAGAACAATATGAACTGTCATATCCCAGAAGTAATCTACGTTGTTGATGCATGCTTATGAATATTACGTTTGAACTTGTACTAACGTCTGTAATAAATTGTCTGCGTCTTCGTCAAGAAAATGGACTCGACTTACATCCTTTTATCAGTTGTGGTCAGTACTTCAGACTACACCCTTGTTTCATAATGTTGAATTTGTGTCGGCCATATATAAGCCCGACTGAAGTTGATAACAGTTAAATTAACTTTATTGACAGTTGTTAACCACGGCATATTATTACAACCCATACACCATGTATGCAGCATAGTCTATAACGACTTCAACGGTGAATAAAGTAGACTCTACATCTACTAGACTCTACATCTGGTGGGCCAGTGTGCTATGAACAAGTTTCAAGGGAACGAATATCCATGAAAAATAATCTTTTGAAATCTTGGGAGCTTTCAAGGCGACATCATCGTGTACTTGGGATTCAAAATAACTGTCATCTAAGGTCAAGGTCAACACTGGACTTCATCTGCCAAAGTCAACGTTGAACAGCTACATATCTGGTTTACTCCCACTTGTATATGAAGGCGATTCATATATGTAACGGCACCCGAGACCCAACATGGAAGTTTTTCGCTAGCGTTGCGAGGGCCGGGATATTTTTGTCTTCTTTCAAGATAAGTAATTGTGGTTATTATGTACACTTGTGCCACCGTTATATGTGAGGGTAGATCCTTTAATATGTCCACATTCATGCTATTTTATGTTAAATGTTCCATGTTCTTCGTGGGCGGTAGGGAGGTCGATCTGACAAACGAGGTTCATCTCGAAGCTAATTCGGGCTCTTGTCAGACGTTCTATAGGATTTAGTTTGTAAGTTTCAATTGAGCGATAATTCCGGTTCAAGGCTAGAAACCTTGCTGTAGTTCTGATCGCCACTTGTTTCTTATAATAGTATCTGTTTAGCTGTTTCGTCAGGTTTTTATTGTTGTTTTCGTAGTAATTTTTTATCCGTACCTTATTTTTATAATGTATATTGTTTGTAACCTACGTCCTTCTCAATCTGGCTATAGTTCAGTTTTTTACACCTTTGTATTTATACACTGTGATGTTTCTTGTCTTGTTACTTTGCCCTTCGCAGATATTATTGCATCCTTTGCAACATCCGAATTTTGTTCTACATTCTATTTTATTTGATTTCTGCGAACGTTGTCATTTGTCCTTTACATCTCGTCCTGTCGCTATTGTCTATATTGTTTCTTCTATTGTATCTTGATAATATTAAATGCATAAGCTATTTCATTGATTAATAATTTCTTATAGTAACTGCTATTGTGTGCCGTTCTTGGACAGGAACGTGTTGCACATATTATAGTGAAATATAATTGTGAATTACTTGAGTAAAGACTTTTGAAGAAGAAGTATTTCAAGGACACATTGATAATAATGGCTACTTTTAATTATTTTATTAAGCAAGCTAAAGAGAGTAATATATTATAAATCATTGGGAAAATTTGAATATTTGACTCATTGACTCGGAGTATTATACAAAATTAGACATGAGGGCTACTCTGGAGGAGATTCTCCAGGATGGTAGGGAGATTGATAGATTCCAGGGCCCAGAACTTGAACAGCATGTGATGGACCGTTTTTTGTCTGATGCGTCAATATCCCTAAAGTTTTTTGCTGAGGATAATTTTCACTCCGTCCCTCATTTAATAATGGCTAAAGATTTAGCGGATTTACTGTCTGTGAACCTTCGTATATTTGTGCAGCAATATACTCATGTGAAACACGATCATATATTGAAGAATATAAATAATATGCTTCAAAACAACATTCCTGATGATCATAATAAGGAGGAACAATTATGTAAAGATAAGGTTCTTACTAATGAGTTGCAGCGGCTAAAGAGAGAGTATGAGAATAAGTTATTGGTTATAGAGTCTGAAAATTTTTCACTGAAGAATCAGATGACGCTGTTGACAGCGAATACTAATAAAGTTCATGAATTGTCTTTTAGACATAAGAAACTTTTAGAAGATATTGAGGAGGAAAACAAAGTAGATGAGTTGTCGGAGATCCTTGAGAACAAGGAGATGTTGATTAATGATTTAAATGAGAGGATAAGGACTCTAACTTCACAGGTCGAGAGTGCCAATACAAACCTCGCGTCATCACAATTGGAACTGTCAAATTCTAAGGAGCTTTCAGAAAATACATTGAAGGAGAATAATACTTTGAACTCGGTTATTCAGGAGCTGAAAGCTGAAGTCTCAATTTTGGAATCAAAAGTTGAAAAAACAAATGCATAACCTGAGTCGAACATGTACAGACCAGTACATTCAATGTGATTTGATTCTGACTGATGATATGCAGGTCGGATCCATTTATGATGATAAGGACATATGTACACAGTTCTGCCTACATAGAGACATAAAGTCAAAGATTGATATAGAAAACGGGGAAAATGACAGTGTATTATTTGAGGAGAATAATATAATGGAAATATTTCATTCCGATGATAATAAATTTTTTTGAATGTTTTCTTAGACAGGAAGAAAAGTTGGACGAGGAGGTGACTTCATTAAAACAGATGTTGAACGACCAGACAAGTAGGGTGAACTCTTCCACGCGCGACTTGGCATTATTGCGTGAATATAATAAGAAATTAATAATTGATTCCCATAGAGAAAATGAGACATATAAGAAAATTTTTGATGAAATAAAATCAGAAAATGAAGGGAAAATAGAATCTGTTCACACTGTTACTGTATCAACCTCGAGTATTGATTGTTTCACTGATGACAGGGTGTCTACATTGGAAGATTTACTCCTGAATGAAAAACATATGTATACTGAATTAGAAAAGAAAACACAACAACAGATCTTTGAACTCTCAACAGCATTGATCACAGTCGACTCTTTACTTGCTAGTGAGAGGAAAATAACAACTAACTTAAATAAATTAAATAAGAAGCAGATGCATAAGATCGCATGCCTGTCTTCTGAAGGTAATGAATTAAGAAAGAGGTTTGATGTAGTAAGAAATGTGGTCTTAAACAACAAGGAGTTGTCTAGGGTTGGGGTTGATGTTGTTAAACGTAAGGTTGATGACCAACACCTTACCAAAGCAATGAGTCCGCACCTAGCACTCAATGCTTATAGTCTTCAGGGTTTTAAGAAATCATTCCGAGGGACATACAACTTCCCTCTACAGAAAAATACTGCCATTACAGGGAATATGCCTTGGCGACAGGGTCAGGGTGAATCTGATTCTAAGAAAACTGCGGTAACAATCAATAGTGCAAATGATTTTACTACATTGAATGATGATTTGGGAGTTAGGATGAACGCAGATAATAAAATGAAGACAAATAAGTCCGTCAGCAAAGTTTTCACTTTGCCTAGAAAACAGTCGTTTCCGACTTACTTTAAGCCATCAGCCTTGCACACTAATGGGGTTCTTCATGGGTTGGATCAGTATATAACATCCACTAATAAATCTATGCCCACTAAGAATGATAATATCAGGTCATCACATATTGAAAGAGTGAAGAGATCATATCGAGACAGGTACATCTTCCCTCGTCATCGATATAATATCATTGATTCTCCTCACATTAATACTGCCCCTGCGGAGTGTAAGTCTCGGCGACAGGCCAGTGGCAATGTAAGCAGTTTATCAAATGATTTAACTAACTGTTCTATGCTCGCAGTTAAAAAGTTATCCATTCATCGTCAGGATCAGATTGCACCAGGGACTGAGAGTTCTAACATCATTCCTAAGAATATTACAAAGGTGCAGCCCTTAGGTACTAAAAAGCCAGACCAGTATGTCCAGGGTGAACCGGTGGGTTCTGAT
This sequence comes from Oreohelix idahoensis, assembly GCA_024509875.1. Taxonomy (NCBI): domain Eukaryota; kingdom Metazoa; phylum Mollusca; class Gastropoda; order Stylommatophora; family Oreohelicidae; genus Oreohelix; species Oreohelix idahoensis. Next base: position 136,960 of record JAMPIV010019370.1, read on the forward strand.
GAGGTTCTGATTGGTTCAAAGTATTTTGATAAATATCTCTATACACAGCGTGGTAATCTAGATACTGCCAATCATCCTCTGGGGTTACAACATAGTTGTAGTGCCTCTACTCTTCAGAGTAGGGTTAGTGTTAAAAAGGTTGACACAGAGTTTGCTGCTGTTTCTAATAACGGTACTCTTCATGGTGATAATACAGGTGTTACGCATTTACGTAATTCTACTAATATTAGTACATCTGAACACAAATGCGTAAATATGCCTGTCAGGTTATCTACTATGACATGTTCTAAACCTGTGGGTTTAAAAGGAATTAGAGGTCATACTCGGTCTAGCCAGTATGTTCCAGCATACAATAATGATAGGTTCCGTTTAAGAAATAACAACGTAAATAGTGATCAATGGAATAAGCATCAAGGCAATCCTTACTCCCAATTGAGGGACAATAATACTACATATATTGGTAAAAGGGCATTTTCTCGCACTGTCTTGGTAAGAAATCTGCCACAACGAACTACTTGGCAGGAACTTGGCGATTTCCTTAATTACACGGCAGATGTTAGGTTTGTGCGTCTGTTGCCACATACCAATAACAGGTATGGTGAAGCCGTGATTACATTTAGGACCAATAGAGACGCTCGCATGGTTATCGAGCGGGACAATGGTGTGTGTTTTCACCACCATTCTCTTCATTTACAATTGGTACCTGATTCTGCTTCACGCAGATATTAGCTAATTGATGTTGAATTTTGTCTTGGATGACTCAGCAAATGCAGTCATCGCTTTTTTCCTTTACTAGTCCGTATTCCTTTTCTTCCGAGTCATATCTTTCTCTATGATTTTGTTAGTTTAGGCTGTTCCTATATATAATATTTTTCTAGCATTTATATTTTATCCTACTGTTACATCATGCATGGAAAAATATAATATGTGATTTCATTCTTTGTCACGATTATCACGAGCGACACATAATCCTTTAAATGATACTCTGGCTCAGTTGCGACCTGACCGAGATCATATGTCACTGAATCGCACTGTTCCGGTGCGCAACATTCCGTCTCATACCACTTGGTATGCACTGAAACATTTTTTTCAGTAAATCGGTAATGTTAAATTTGTTCGCTAGTTCGAACTTCAAAATTCTTTTAAAAAGCTTGCTTTTGTGCGCTTTAATAACTTTCGCGACGCTCACAGAGCAATTAATTTAATACATGGTTCACTTTTTGCGCACCCTCTTTTAGACGTGCGACTTGTACAAAACTCTGCACCACGCACTTTATAGTTGCGTTTGTGGGTGCGTTACTTTTCATTCTTCCGGATGTTTTTGTCTTTTCTTCTATTACAGATACTTATCTGTTCTTTATATCATTTATGTCTTAACATATTAGCATTTCTTTATTTTCATATATCCTGTCTGTTCAGATTCTACACTTGTTGTATTTATATTTTGTTATTTTTTTACTGGGCTGATTAACTCAGTATTTTCTTATTCAACGACTTTTGTCTCACTGCTTTACTTTTCCACAGGCTATGACTTTAGTTCAGCCTTTGAGATGTGGGCCTTTGTCACCTGCGTTTCCTTTTTGTTGACTATTATCACTGCATGTCTTTCTGTATTATTAAAGAGTACTACCTAACATTGTACGGTGGTATATTGAGTGTCATACCACTTTAGTCTTAATAAAATCTTTGTTTTCATCCACGCCCATTTTATGTTTACCCAAACAAAGACCTACCATTTGTTCTTCGCAGCTGCTCTTCCAGGGTGGGCATCGGGGCGTCATTGTTACAGTGTTACTCAGGAACACTACTGAAACCATCCAGATCTACTGCAATTGCCTTGCAGCCGTTCAATTACACCATTCGAGCAATTCCTGGATCGGAGAATGTTCTGCTGACACACTTTCCAGATGCCCTCATGATTTTCAGAACCGCTGCGCATTACAGAGTGTACCACCTCTACATTACCTACTAATCAATCGTAGCTTATTTGTATAATTACAGGATTTTGACATTTCGCATTGATATGGATATTTTACCTAACGTTTCCGGATCTATATACATTACATAATTAAGTCGCTACTGCAACAGTGACATGTACGGGAATTGATTCTCATCTAACAATGCAGTATTTAAAAAAAACATTATTTCCATTTATATTGACTATCAATGACATTTAAGCGCATTAGTATTAACATTACTACTATTAGCTTTCAAGTGTGGAATAAATTTAGATAATTGGAACTTTAAGTTAAAGCTCTATCACGTGAACTTAACAGTTATAAGGAGATAGCATTTTAACTACAAATTAACATTATTAGCTTAAATTACTGACAGTTTTGCAATTTGACATTATGACTTGGTGACTCTTTTCGGTACTTCATTTTTTATTAATAACAATTGAACTTTTCACGGAGGATATATAAGGGACATTTTTAAAAAAAATATTCCAGTAACATTTTAGTTAGTACCAATCTAGTAACTTAATTAGTTTAGTATAATTTATAAATAATGTGAGATATTTATATATTTATTATGATTGCGCATTATTGGCGCTTGATAGTTTTCACACAGTTAACTTCACATGTTATTATTATCATACCTAGTTAGGCCGTGTTGTTCATTCTTGCAACACATGCTTTGGGATTGTGTCAATTTTCTTCTATTGTGTTACTTTTAAAATTGACTTTGTTTCATTTTGTTACAATTTGTCAATTGACATACATTCATTTTACAATTCAAAATTTTTTTTTTTATATTTTTCTGTTTTATTGTCGTCTTCATTTTTTTTTCTTCACCATTTCTTTTCATCCTTCTATCCCTTTATTTCATTCCTTCATTGGTATTTCATACCAGTTTGATACATTATTTTGGTGAATCTTTTCATTTGGAATTTGTTTTCTGTTTTCTTCCATACTTCATCCCACACATTAATACTTTCAATTAACTTAATTTTTAAAATGATGTTACAGTAATTGTTCTATGAACTTGATCAACCATATCTTAATACAAAAAAAAGCTTCGCTTTTTTTTGTCCCGTGGGAGGAAGGTACTGTTGCGTCCTTTTGGCGCGTGTAATTTAAATGTGGGGGCACATTTGAGTAAGTATATATATAATTCATTATTTGCGCACGGTCGGGGAGATTAGTGGGAAAAAAGGCGCAGCGCGGTGCGCGAAGTGAAAGGAAAGAAAAAAGAGAGAGCAATGACGTAAGAGAGACCTGATGGCCATGACCGGGGTCGGTCATGTATTTTTTGTGAACTATTGTTCAAGCTTGCCCAGATATTGGGAAGCCTTCATAAAGTATTCAAAGTCTCCGGAGAGGAGCACAGTTGTATCGGCCAAGGTAGGGCGATATGTGTACATTAATTATATGATATTTTCTCGTCAGTCCTTCTGACGTGTTTCGATCTGGCTGGACCTCAATACGAACCACAGGTCGTATTTCTAGTGGGTTCCAGACGTACCCAGAATATTTTGAAGGTTATTATTGCATTTTTTATGGATTACTTCAGAAGCCCCTTCGTGGCGTGTAGGCTCCAATCAAGCCAAGAAGAAATTATTACCATGAAGGTCGGTCACCGTCCTTGAAGGGTCGGTCCTTATTATAAGATGTTGATCAAGCTCATGATTAATAGAAATTGGAAAGAACGAGAACAATATGAACTGTCATATCCCAGAAGTAATCTACGTTGTTGATGCATGCTTATGAATATTACGTTTGAACTTATACTAACGTCTGTAATAAATTGTCTGCGTCTTCGTCAAGAAAATGGACTCGACTTACATCCTTTTATCAGTTGTGGTCAGTACTTCAGACTACACCCTTGTTTCATAATGTTGAATTTGTGTCGGCCATATATAAGCCCGACTGAAGTTGATAACAGTTAAATTAACTTTATTGACAGTTGTTAACCACGGCATATTATTACAACCCATACACCATGTATGCAGCATAGTCTATAACGACTTCAACGGTGAATAAAGTAGACTCTACATCTACTAGACTCTACAACAGCATCTGCAAGAAAAGTTCTATTTTCACGCTGCATGCAGGGCAGAATAAATTAAGCCAATACAGTCTCACCGTGAGCTTATTAATCCTAAGAGGGTATGTAAGTTTATTAAAAATATATGTATTACTAATATCATTTTATTTCAGATTTTATTTCTGATTGATTGTAGCAGATATAATAAAAAAGGGAATGACGCTAACCAAAGATAACCTTCACCGGCATTGTCAGGAAGCATAACCATTGATTGGTTAGCCACATATATCATGGCTAGTTCTTGCCCGGAAGCTTACGACATACCAGCAAGTACATAAGTGACTTGACATCCATAAGTGGAAGGCAAAGGTTATATCGTACCCATGTATCATAACATGTGATTATTCATGTATTTGTTAATTCTGCACAGTATACATTATCTTATCATGCTATCTCTGTAACATACTACCATGATTCATTCATTTATATACAAACACTGAAGACATGGTCGCATCATGAACAGTAGATGGTGGTGAGATTGTTGGAACAATGGCCACCTATTACCTTTTGTTCCAGGTTTTTATGATCAATGTTTATGATCATTCCTGATCGAGAAACTAAAGACTTGAAGAAGTTGATCCAGCTCACTGAAGCCTAGAGGTCAACCATTCAACACCTTATTCCCCCGTAGTTATAGGGCGGGCTGAAGGAAAGTCTTCCGTACTCCAGTGTGTCGGAGGAACCTCGAGCAGACGTGGCTAATAACACAAGATGAGTGTATATGTATCCATCCAACAAATCCTGTGAGCAGTTTCTAATCGACTGTCTAATGATGACAACTAGATGGAAAGAGATAATGTGACAATCCTTTTGTTGTAAATTCAGTGGAAGATAAATCCAAGACTTTTTCTATTAGTTATTTTAATTTGTAACTGTAAATAATCATACATTTACCATCTTACAACAACCATTTCTCATTACAAGAATATATAGATGTACATAATAAATTGGATAATTGTACTCATTTGACTTGTTAAATTTTTAACTGTTTAAATTTTGAGTTACCTTTTCAAAATTTAATTATATTATCACATAGGGTTACGATAGCGAAAGTAGCATCTTATACTTCTGAAGCCTAAATCTATTGTCCAGCTCAGAGTATTCACAGCTGTAACTCACTTGTGATACCAGTGTACTTCTCGGGCACTGGAACTTCATACTTTCTGGAGAGAGATTCTACTTCTGCTCTACCACTATTATCATAATAGGAAAACCTTTCGCTACACTGGGGGCTCTTTCGCGGGATATTATTTTTTATCCTGAGCCACTATCTATGTATTCTTCTATCTTGAGCCACAAATAGTTTGTAAAAATAAATTTTTTTTGAAAACATTCTAAAACTTGGAAATTTTTTCGTAATAGTAGTAACATTGAGTACGAAGTAAATAGGAAACGCTCACAAGGTTTTAAGGCTTTGTCTTGTTCAAAGTAATTAATTGATTTTAATTAAGTTAGTTGGTTAGTGAAGATAAAATTATATACCCTCTGGTAAGTAAGCATCAGGCTGATTTGGTGAAGTTTCGATCTGCAATCATGCAGGAAGGAAAGGATGTAGGATTGACAGGTGATGCGCTTATCCAGTATGTCACAAACGAAGTGGACAAACATATGGACAGACAGGAAAGAAAACTACAAGCAGAGAGAGAAGCCAAAAGCTTAGAAGCAGAGAGAGAAGCCAAAAGAATGGAAGCAGAGAGAGAAGTCAAAAGAATGGAAGCAGAGAGAGAAGTATTAGCTTTTTCAATATATAGATATCCTGATCCTACTACAATGTGAATCAGGAATCACAATCAAATGTAAGCACAATGTTTATGTACAAGAATTTATACAAAAGATCTTTGTCCAAACATATAATAGTATTGTAATATAAGTGTAGTGTTGTGATGTATTATTATGAGGTAATACTGGCTTTTAGTGCTAGGTTGTTGTTTGTCATCACGACTTCATGTGTGTGTTACTGGTGGAAATAATATTAAAGGATTCACAGATTCTGTTTCTTTAAAATTTCTGTCCCTTTTATAATAAAGTTCAGTTCAGGGTTATTTCATTCAAGGTTGGGCTTTACGTGCTGACATGCTCTTATCTCATAATGCAGCTGCAGGAAACCTGTATCCTCTGCTCGCTTGCTTCTCAGTTTGATAATATGAGACAATGGCCGCTATCTTGTGCGTGGGAGTCTGCTACCAACTTTCTGGATCATGCAGTACTCAGACCGGACGATGCAATATCACCATCTATACCACGGTCCCTGAAAGTGAAGGTTATGCATCCTTCTTACTAACTCAAATACAATATTATTCCACACTGAAGTACATGACAGTACAAACAAACATAAAGTTCAGCGCTTTAGGCCAACTGCTAGCTTTTCATGTGACAATATACACCAGTATTCCTCTCCCTAATGGTTACAACGCCTCTGCAATTCCAGCTGTAATCCCTTCCATACAATAGGATAGGTGTTATGTTACTATATGGCAATCCAATATATATATGCAGTTATTCTCCTCTCTGACAATCTTTTACATGGTGGAGCAATATCTAGGCTTTGCCTCATGTTTGCTACTGAACCGCACACATACAGACATAATTTATCATTTCACATTCAATTTTCATATAAAATACAGATTAAAAATGTCTAGCTTACCACAATTCGTAAGGAAAACACACTAAAGATGACTGGCACAGTTTGATCTGCGGTATGTCCAAGCTGTTATCATATATTTAATTTTGGATAACACTGCCTGATCTCATCTCTCAAAATGTGTAACGATATGGCGCCCCTCTAAGATTTCTTCTGCCAATATCCAGTGTATTGACCAATCGTTTTGAATATATTCAAAAGAGTACCCAGTCATTCCAACATTTTCATTCACTTCTACTCCGTTAGTGTTAGTTTTTAAAATCAAGGTCGTCTAGAAGATTATACTACACATTCTATTTTTAGAACTACGTTTATCGGCGTATCGTTAGGCCTAAGCATTTTATTTAGGAACGAACAAATTAGGACAAGTAGAAATCTTGTGTTAGCCATTACGGCGTTATACAACTAAGGCGTTATCTATACTAGGAAAGCACTGGTCCTTTTCCATTCTTCTTCCTATCGTATTATTTCGTTCGGCTTTACATTTATGTTCTAATTTATATATGGGTATTAGAATTTTTCACCACAATTCTCCCCACTTAAAACAGACATTTTATGTCAGTCCCCAATTCTATATACACATAGATAAATTTCTATCTATGCCTGGTGATTACCTTGAGTCTCATCGCACGAATGGCGGCTTAGAAAATCAGCACCTAGGTTAGTTTTTCCAGAACTATATTCTATACTGAACTGATATGGCTGTAACAGCAAAGACCAGCGTAGTAACCTAGCATTTTCATGCCTGGCTTGCGCTAGAAAAGCCAGGGGTTTGTGATCTGTTTGTAACTTGAATGCCTTCCCATACAGATAAATATTGAATTTCGTAATCGCCCATATCACTGCGAGACATTCTTTTTCACTAGTTGAATAATTTTTTTCAGCTGTATTCAACTTACGACTAGCATATGCCTATGTTTCCCTGATGGACTGTGTGTCCCAAGAATTCTAATTCTTTACATCCAACGCAACTTTTGGTTGGTCGGGCTGTCAAATTCGCTTCTCTAAGTCGATCAAACAACATGTTCAGAGAGTTAATGTGTTCCTCAAACGTTTCTGTCGCTACGAGGATATCATCCATGAAGTTTGTGATGCATGGATTATTCAGGGGATCCAACAATTTTCAAATAATTCTAGAGAAGACACTGGGCGCATTTTTCAATCCAAATGGCAATCTGTTAAATTCATAGTGTCCCTCTGAGGTACTAAAAGCTAGATAAGGTCTAACCTCAGGCTTTACTGGAATCTGATAGTAGCCTTTGCTTAGATCCACCTTTGAGAAATATTTAGCTTTATTCAGCCTGGCAAACAGCTGATTTGTATCCGGCAATGGATCCACCTGACCTTCTGTGATAGCATTCAGTCTCCTGTAATCTATACAGAGTCTATGTTCTCCAGAGGGCTTTCTCAATAGAACCACACTGGAACTATACTGAGATTCACTGTGTGAAATAATTCCTTCCTTCAACAAATAGTCTATCTCTTCCTTCAAAGCTTTCTGCTTAGCGAAAGGAATCGAATAGGCCTTCATACAGACTGGTGTTGGGTCTATAAGTTTCATATCATATTCTGGGACCCAAAGACGCAGCAATAGAGAACGCAGTCAGCGACTCATAGCTTGACTGCCTGCGTCAGGACCAGCGAACCAGAGCTGGTCAAGACCGCACTCCACCTCCACGTGGTGGTCCTGGAAACAGTCTGCAGCTGTGCAGTCTGGCTGAGCGAGTGTGGATCGCAATGGGAAGGCAAACCCGGTTCTAAAAAATGCCGTGCAGAAGTCGGATGTGTCGACCGAAAGGTGCAGATATCACAGCTTAGGCGTAAACAGACACAACGCAACCACCGTCCTTTTCAGGACGAACGAAGAAGAAGAAGAAGATATCATATTCTAATAAGTTTGTATGCCACGGACGGTCCGTTAGCACCTCTGTATGATCATCTAGAACCTGTTGCAGTATTTCCTTCTGATTTTTCGTTAAATGTGTACTGATTTTCACCTGTGCAGCGGTCTCACAGGGGTGTAATGGATATTCAAATGATGAAAGTGGTTCTTTTTTCATCTCCATTTCAATAGACAAGGTCAGCAAATGTGTCTCTTCCTGATTTTCTCTTTCCAAATATTTCTTCAGGAGATTCACATGATAGATTTTTTCTTTCCCCTTCTTATCTATCTTATAATTTGTTCTAGACACCTTCTCTAGAACTGTATATGGACCTTGCCATCCAATTTGCAACTTATTCTGGCTAACGGGTAGAAGAAGCAGTACCTTCTCTCCCACAACCAAATCTCTGTCTTTTGCTTTCTTGTTATAATAGGCAGCATGCTTTTTCCTGGCTTGTCTCAAATTTTCATTGGCAAGTTTCCAGCCAGTTTTTAAACGAGTGGTCAGCTCATTCACATATTGGTATGATGATGTAATATTTTCCTCCGCCTTTTCATCAGTCTACGTTCTTAACAGGGCTTCTAGTGGACCTTTTATTGGCCTCCCAAATAATAATGTTGCCGGGGCCATACCGGCTGAACTATGGGGTACCTCCCGATAAGCAAAGAGGGCGGCGTGAAGGTACTGGTCCCATGTATCTGGTTTTTCATGTGCCAACTTTCTCAGGATCGACATTAATGTCCCGTTAAATCTTTCCACTTGGCCGTTTCCTTGGGGATGGTACGGGCTACAATGGAAGTGTTTGGCTTGAAAGATCCTGAAAACTTCTTCTGTTAGTTTCCCCTTGAACTGAGAGCCATTATCAGTCAAGATTTGGTTGGGAAAGCCTAACCTTGTGAAAATTGTGAGTAATGCCTCTGCCACATGTTTAGAATCAATTGATGACAGGGCTACCGCCTCTCCCCACATAGAACAGGTGTCCACCAGAGTCAGAATGTAGCTGTTCCTCCTCTTGGTTCGAGTGAGAGGTCCCACAATGTCCACTGCAACTCTCTCAAAAGGTGTTCCCACTATGGGCATTTCCCCTAGAGTTGCTGGTGCAGTCCAATTCTTTGGTGCTACTCGTTGGCACTCTGGACAGGATTTTACATATCTTTTGATATCTTCAGTTATCCCTGGCCAGAAATAATGACAAGCTATATGCTGTCCGGTTGCGCTGATCCCCATATGACCACTGAAGGGAATCGCATGCCCTAGTTTTAACACTTTAGTCCTATATGAAGTGGGAAGGACCAGCTGTCCGTGACCATCGGATTTAGATCCAGCCTTCCTATAAATCAATTTGTTCTTCATATAAAAATCTCCCTTGCCTGGAGGTGTATGACATTTGGGCAATTTCTTGAAACAAGGCTTGAGTGTTTTGTCCTCCGCCTGTGCCTTCCTCATCTCATCTGGATGAGTATTTATTGGATTATCCTCCTCCTTTTTAGACTGTGATCTGGTCTGCACTGATGCCAATATCACAGGTCTCTTGGGATTCCCCAAGAAGACATATCTACACCCCAATATCAGAGCTTAGATTGGTTAATTTATCACTGCTGCTTTGATTACTCCCTCCACATATCGCGTTTTCACATTTATCTTAGCATAGGGAGTGTCATGGTCGCTACTTCCTTGGTTGCAGCTTGAATCTCCACTGTTTCTGTGGTGTATTGATCTGCTTGCATCAGGTGAGAACTCACAACTGAATCATAATCCAGACCTGTATCATATAAGCACCTTATGGTGACTCCATTACAGATTACATCTTCACATACTGGGGGGTGGTACGGTTCCTGTAGTTCCGCAGGTTTGACCTTTGTTCCCTTCATCCCAGATTTCATAGCAGCAAAACTAGGAGGTTTCTTTCTACAATTTTCGGTGGTATGATTGTTCATCCGACAAACTTTACACCACTTCTTTCCTTGGTTGAAAGATTTTCTTTCATCAAATTTCCTTTCATCGAATTGTGGGGTTTTATTTTTATTATCATACCGTGGCCTATCAAACTGGTGCTTACCTTTATTCTGATCTCTATGATCAAACTTATTAAAGTTTTGTGGTGCCTTAAAATTGTCTACCTGTTTCTTTTCATTACTAGTTACCTCTGCTTGAGCTGCCTGATATCTTTCAGCGACATTTAGTAACTCACCCAGCCTCTCTGCACCTTGTTCCATGAGAAACTTTCTCAGGTCTGGAGCCATGGACTCTCTTAGCTGCTCTATAAGGATCATTTCCTTAAGATCTTGGGTTTTCCCCAGAGCAGTCCATTTCTCCAAGTATGTCTCTAACCGTGCAGAGAACTGGTGATATGTCTCACTTGACAGTAGTTTAGCATTCCTGAACTTTTTTCTATAAAATTCTCCATTCTTTTCATATCTTAACAAAAGAGCCTGCTTTAACATGTCATAATTGTCTTGGTCATCTCTGCTCATCTTGGCAAAAACTTCATAAGCTGTACCACAAAGCCCTTGTTATAACTTTAGGCTCCACCTTTCTCTCTCTAAACCATACGTGGTAGCTAAAAGTTCATATCTATTTAGGTAACTTTCTATGTCATCGTCTTTCTCAACAAAATGGTCTAAATGAAAACTCACAGCTGAGGTTGAGGCTGCCTGACTGCCAGTAGCATCGGAGGTAAAAGGACTGGCACCATTTTCAGGAGCATGGCCTTGAATTTCTAACTCTCTTAGTCGTAATTCATGCTCCCTCTGTAATCTCTTCTCCTCCTTTTCTGCTTCCCTTTCTGCAGCCTGTCTTCTTGCTTCTGCTTCCATCTGTAACCTTTTAGCCTCAGTCTCCAATGCCCTAGCCTCTTTGTCAGCCTCTAACTTTCTTTCAGCTTCTTTCTCTAATCTTTTTTCTTCCCTGGCAATAAATTTATCACATTCTAAGGTCACATAGTCAATCAAGACTTGACCATCCATGTGCATTTCCCTGGCAGTCTGTACAGCCGCAGATCGAAACTTTGCCAGGTCAGCCATTTTCTAACAGGCAAATTTATACAATGTCTAACTAAACAATTCTATCTATGACTAATTATACTAAGGACAACCACAAGCACTGAAAGCTCAACCTTATTTATTTTCCACCCAAGAATACCTTTTACATTTTTATAATTCCCTGAAGTGAGCTACCCAATATAATTGGTGCTTTGAAAAATTCAAATCCCGGGAGCGAGACCCCCAATATATGTGGTGTGTTGGGATTATATAAATATAGTTATAGGGGACTTAGTGTACTGAATGAGATCAGCTGTGAAGGTCTCTGTATCTAATAAGGTTAGTGTGTTACAGAGAACCTTGCTTGCTACCACATTTCGACCTCAATCAGACTTATTCTTGAATTGTAGGATGACTTCGTTTAATGTCTAGATAGTGATGAAGTGTAAATTCACAACCACCAACAGACAGATAAACACCTAAGTTAAGATTCACAACAATTTACAACACTATGACAATCACAAACACATAACACTCTAAAGATTTATCTTAAGTAAGTCAAGTGTTAAATTTTATACAATGTATTAGCTTTTTCAATATATAGATATCCTGATCCTACTACAATGTGAATCAGGAATCACAATCAAATGTAAGCACAATGTTTATGTACAAGAATTTATACAAAAGATCTTTGTCCAGACATATAATAGTATTGTAATATAAGTGTAGTGTTGTGATGTATTATTATGAGGTAATACTGGCTTTTAGTGCTAGGTTGTTGTTTGTCATCACGACTTCATGTGTTTGTTACTGGTGGAAATAATATTAAAGGATTCACAGATTGTTTCTGTAAAATTTCTGTCCCTTTTATAATAAAGTTCAGTTCAGGGTTATTTCATTCAAGGTTGGGCTTTACGTGCTGACATGCTCTTATCTCATAATGAAGCTGCAGGAAACCTGTATCCTCTGCTCGCTTGCTTCTCAGTTTGATAATATGATAGACAATGGCCGCTATCTTGTGCGTGGGAGTCTGCTGCCAACTTTCTGAATCATGCAGTACTCAGACCGGACGATGCAATATCACCATCTATACCACGGTCCCTGAAAGTGAAGGTTATGCATCCTTCTTACTAACTAGTATACAATATTATTCCACACTGAAGTACATGACAGTACAAACAAACATTAAGTTCAGCGCTTTAGGCCAACTGCTAGCTTTTCATGTGACAATATACACCAGTATTCCTCTCCCTAATGGTTACAACGCCTCTGCAATTCCAGCTGTAATCCCTTCCATACAATAGGATAGATGTTATGTTACTATATGGCAATCCAATATATATATGCAGTTATTCTCCTCTCTGACAATCTTTTACATGGTGGAGCAATATCTAGGCTTTGCCTCATGTTTGCTACTGAACCGCACATATACAGACATAATTTATCATTTCACATTCAATTTTCATATAAAATACAGATTAAAAATGTCTAGCTTACCACAATTCGTAAGGAAAACACACTAAAGATGACTGGCACAGTTTGATCTGCGGTATGTCCAAGCTGTTATCATATATTTAATTTTGGATAACACTTCCTGATCTCATCTCTCAAAATGTGTAACGATATGGCGTCCCCTCTAAGATTTCTTCTGCCAATATCCAGTGTATTGACCAATCGTTTTGAATATATTCAAAAGAGTACCCAGTCATTCCAACATTTTCATTCACTTCTACTCCGTTTCTAGGCATTTATTTGTTATTCATAGGTCACCCAATCCAATTTCTTTTAACTTCAAAGTTCAGCCAATGGCGTCCCACGTACTATCTTAGACTTTCTGTCACTACTATGTTTCACAAAAGTCAGGGATTTCCATCCCAAGCAGATATGACCAAACCTGACAGTATCTCTGTTCTCTATATGTTTTATTACCAATATCTAATTATCTAATGGACTTTTTAGATAATTTATTACATATTCCTAGTCCACTAGCCTTCCTGTACACGAATATATGATTTTTAAGGGGCTAAGTGGTGTAGTTAAGAATACGATCTTTTTTCGATGTTAAGTGTTTAATTTCAACTACCACCTGTTCAATCCTTTACGACTGTACTATCAGTATAAAGTCAGGAGCCCTACGTAAATATCAGGTTTCCTAATAAGAATTAAACCTGTTTTCAAAACCTAACATCGTATCGTTAGTTTTTTCCATCACTGTTTATTTGAAAAAAAAAAATCAGGCCATGCCCACTGCGAGTTGGTTTATTTTAGACACACAGCGAGTGGCTTGCGCTACTGTGTTCCATGGTCCGTCTACCTCTCTCTGCTTTTTTTCTTCTAAGCCCGTCTGTCTTTCCAAGGCTAACCTTGTGCGCGATTTTGCACTAGTGTTAGTTTTTAAAATCAAGGTCGTCTAGAAGATTATACTACACATTCTATTTTTAGAACTACGTTTATCGGCGTATCGTTAGGCCTAAGCATTTTATTTAGGAACGAACAAATTAGGACAAGTAGAAATCTTGTGTTAGCCATTACGGCGTTATACAACTAAGGCGTTATCTATACTAGGAAAGCACTGGTCCTTTTCCATTCTTCTTCCTATCGTATTATTTCGTTCTGCTTTACATTTATGTTCTAATTTATATATGGGTATTAGAATTTTTCACCACACACCCTGATTGACTCTTGAAATCATCCACACACTTCCAGGGATTCCCCCGTGTGGTAAAACTTGTTGAGAACCCAGCATTGCACACTAAGCCTGGAGGAGTCACTTGGGCCATAGACATAGATCTGGCTCTCACCTGATTGGTTGCATGCAGGTGGATCTCATTACGGACCAATAATAGGTAGGGAGCGCTGAATAGTGGCTGAGCAGGAAGTGACAATTCATTGCGAGAGCCCAGAACAAGAGCACCCAATTGTCGATCTGCATATCTGAAAAATCCCCCCCCTCCCCCCCAACCCCCTTTGATGGCGGAGAATGCACAATATGCCACACGCTTCTTCCTTCTTGCTTGGGACTAATGTGATGATCCTTTAAATGCAAGCCAGGCTGGAGAAACTGGAGCTCATTACTTCAACTCCATACGTTTCGGAATGGCGGAAAAGCTACAGGAAATGCCTAGATCGACAAGTGTAGATAATATCAAGGAGTCTTCAACCTGGTATTGGCAGCAAAAGAGCGAGAAGATCAGCAGCCCTCGTTAAACAACATAGTCGTAAAAAAACACACTTGACAAAATAGCCTTAATACTTAGACTATGCATGAATGGCAGCGTGGTTAGAGCGTTTGTCTTAAGCTGCGAAATTACCGGGTTCCAGGTTCCACACCTTGTTGCGTCACACTCCAGTTTACCCAGCTGTAAATAACTCCTAGACTCGACTCCTGAGTTAAGGAAGGCAAAGGAAATTGGTCACCACATCTAAAACAACTGGACCTAGTATAGTGAATTCTTTACTCCCCTACGACAGTATCTGCTATGGTACCTTTACATTGACCATTTAGGTATAATCACTACAACAGCAAACCATACTGATAAATATGCTTCTTCCACAGGCTAAATGGCAGCATGACGTTTACCAACTCTTTGAGGGAGCAACTTTATGACGACAACAGAATCCCTGAGACAGGTGGCACATTTTATGGCAGGTAGATTCATGAAAACGAACGAAAAAAAAGAAAAAGACAGCAACGACACGGTATGATTAAGAGGAACTCTCTGAGAGTGGTCAATACATTCACGTGCTGGAGTTTTCATACAATCCACAAAGAGGCACATTTCCAAGAATGATGTCTTGGTTACACGTAATCTTACTGACATTCAACGAAACCAAACAAATATTGAACTCTAGGAATGACAAATTAATTATACGGGTATTTTGACGGACAGTAGAGAAGTGTAATAAATAACAAAGAGGGAATGTACC
The DNA here is from genome assembly GCA_024509875.1 of Oreohelix idahoensis. Lineage (NCBI taxonomy): Eukaryota > Metazoa > Mollusca > Gastropoda > Stylommatophora > Oreohelicidae > Oreohelix > Oreohelix idahoensis. The sequence continues at coordinate 152,439 of JAMPIV010019370.1, forward strand.
AAACAGAGTACATACATTAAAAACACAAAACTAGGGTAGTTTCTGAAGACTGCAGTGCACGATAGAGAGAGAACGAACGAGCGAACTTTATTTTCAAAGGGTTAAGAATTGGGCGCGCAGGCCCGTCTAACATTCTGCCCTTTCATTCTCACTTATTTTGCATACTATACCCTTTCATTCCCACATGCTACTTTAAGCATTAAATTAAAGGCATAAAACATTATAAAGGTTACATAACAGCATACAAAGACATTACCCAACCATAATCAAAATAAAGTATTTGTTTAAGCAAACAAGCACGTAATGAAAAAAAAACCCAAACAAACAAACAAATCCAAAACATCTATAGGGTAAATCAGACAATAATTCGAGTATGATCACAATGGGGTAGTATAGAATCGGAACTCCTGAAATATGTGAACAGTCTGCTATTGAGTGAGTAGGAACTCCGTGTTTTTCTTTGCTCTCCCTAACTCAAGAGTAGAATCAGATAGAACGAACGTACGAACTTTATCTTCAAATGGTTTAAAATTGGGTACGCAGGCCTGTCTAACATTACGCCCATCCTTTCTCTCGTCTCCCATACTGAATTCATTTATCCTACACATGCATTTTTAATATTATTTAAAAAAATAAAAAAAATAAACAAAATCAATGCAATAAAACAAAGTAAAATCCCAAAATTGTAAAGGTATAACAGTTACACACATTTACAGGACTTTATCACAATCAATAATGAACAGGGCAGAATAATCCTTAAAAAATACACATTATATTAGAAAATGAGAGGAAGAAAGAGAGAGATACAGAGAGAGAGATACAGAGAGAGAGAGAGAGAGAGAGAGAGAGAGAGAGAGAGAGAGAGAGAGAGAGAGAGAGAGAGAAAGAGAGAGACATGAAGTCCATGGGGCAGAGTTTGAAAAAAAAACCAGCTAAAGAAAATAAAATTACCCAGATGCGGAAAAGGAAGTGGAGATTGATTAAGCTTGAACTCGAGCGTAAACCACCAAATATTGGCATGGAAACCTTAAGGGCAAGACGAAAAATAAATGTAGGGAAAGAAAGGACCACTTATGGCACAGACATCACGACAGACGTGAATGCAGAAAGACCCAAGGGAGCTAAGTGCACTGACTGTGTTGACTGCCTGCTGTAAGAAAGACGCTGTGGACAGACGATTAAAAAGTAGAAAGAAAATCTTATTAATTTTATAGCGTTTTAAAAAAACATATGAACAAAGACTTGCAAGCTAAGAATTTACTTATAAAAGAAAAAAAAAGAGATAAGAAGAAGGGAAGGGAAACACGGAAGAGAAGGATTAAAACAGAAAAAAAGGAAAGAAAAGTATATGTGGAAGTTTTGTCTTGATGGAATCAGAATGGCAGCTAAATTTATACTCAGTATTTTGTAGTATCGAACAATAATGATAAACGAAACAGGCTGTAGCCAAACAGACAATAAATCACAAAAATACTGCCACGAACAGAAATTCTATTAAAAAGCCGGCAATGTATGAACAATTCAATCGAAAAGTTGACAATGTATGAACAGGCACAGAACATAACCATAAACAATGTCAGACTGACACTAAAATGCTGGGAATTTTTGCCGTGAGTACGTTCGCGTTTGTATCGATTTTCCAGATCCATTTTTCAGGTTTCACACAGATGACAGTTTAGCTTTCCGGAACATGCCAAAAATAACCAATTCTTTGTAAACAAAATATCTTCACACATTGTTCTTGTTAACGTGAAACACAGTTACTAAAACTCACCCCTATCATTTTTTATTTCGTTAAATTGTAAACTACATGTATGCTAGCAAAACAGCGCATTAAGTAATGTAATTACATTATTGTTTATAGTATGCATAAAATAGTATTCCTGCTGGTGTTTGGGGTAATATTTTTTTAAATGTGCATTAAAAAAAAACCACATTTTAAATCATTTTTTTTTAAAATGTACCACTTAACAGTTTAACATAGTGTCCAGCACTCGATGTTAGCAAAATGCTCCTTCCTCCGAGGTCATATAAGTGGAACACCTTGTACGGAGAAACAAAACAACTTACGAAAACATGCAGATATCACTACATGGCATTGGGCCAAAGGGCGAGAGCCCAAGTGCCGCTACTTCAACAACAACAACAGTTTACCATTCCATTTCAGCTCTATATTCACGACTGTCTTAGACAGGTGATAATGTGAGAACGTCATATATACTATAATGACAACTCGTGTACTATACCAATACACAGATAACTCGAACATTTTAGTACGCATATACAATACAGTTCTCATATTTTAGTGCGCACACAGATACCATTTTCATTCGAATCAGAATGTACACAGAAATATTCAACCTGAAGCTGCAAAACGTACTTTCAAGAAAACAATTCGCTTCAAATTAAAAACAAAACAAACAAATACACGATGGCAGAGTCACAGAAACTATATGAAGTGACCAAGTCAGATAAAGGAACAGAATCAAGTCCAAAACTAAATAAGATTCTTCAACTCAGGTGTCAAGACTGCACTAGTGAACGTTTCTGACACACGGAAAACAACAAGAACGACAACCAGAAGCATACATAAATTAATAACTGATTTGCTTGGGCAGAATAGAAGAATTGAAATGGTATGACTAAATCACTAATACTGAATTGATGGATGGAACTAGACAAGCAACAGTGGAGCAGGAGATCAGAAGTCACTGGTGTTGCATGGGGCACTCATTAAAAATCAGTTGATAGCATTACAAGGCAGTCAATGTTCTAGAATCCCCATGGTTATAGAAATGGGGTGAAGGGGAGAGGGGGGGGGGGAAGAATGCAAGGAAAAGAGTATCATATGATATTTTCACTAAGAGTTTAGCTGGACAGGCCAATGCATGGCATACTCAGAACGAACGGAAAGCGAGACTTCGAAAGCAGACGTTCTTATTTGTAGAATTAGAGATAGACGAGTCAGATTTCTCTTTTACGAGGGCTTGATGCAAGTGACTGACACGCTGTAGCATAATCTAATTTTCTCACTCAGCATATTACTAGTTCACCCTTAGTATCCATTCCATTTGTAGATGTATTTGACTCCAAATGGTTCTTAAGATATCGTCATTTCTATTATTATCCCGCCGTTTAATACTTGGAATCCTTCTAAATCTGTCAAGAGAAGAACTTATAAAATCAATAATATAGGAGAATAGTACTCAGTAATATTGGGCAATAATATCTACAATATATTGTACATTAACTCACATTGCCATAGGTCGTGATAAATGCAGGTTATGTACTAACCAATGTTATGTACTAATCAATGTTATGTACTAACCAATGTTATGTACTAACCAATGTTATGTACTAACCAATGTTATGTACTAACCAATGTTATGTACTAACCAATGTTATGTACTAACCAATGTTATGTACTAACCAATGTTATGTACACCAATGTTATGTACTAACCAATGTTATGTACACCAACTGATAAAAGCACAAGTCATCATCATTCGCAGTTTTATTGTTACTCCACATGAGCATAACAAAGAACAACCACTACATCTGTTCTTCTCGCAGGAAGCATGCACGAAAGCATACATGTGCTCTTGCGGCGATAGATTCTGTAGCATGTCATTTGACATTATGAGGAAGCCAGTCCCATTCACAATCTCATATTAGTCGTCTCTCACGTGACGTCTAAGGAAGCAACAGCCCTAAACGTTCTTGTCCTCCTCAGAGACACCCCCCCCCCTCCCCCAGAACGACACTTGGCAAATGTACAGGTACAACCTTTATAATGTCAATTTAAAATCACGTGGTTTGGATGTTACAAAAATGTAATAAAAAACGTAAGGAAGATAACACAATAATCAGTCTAATAAAAACATATTATAAAGCAACACAGAGAAACAAGACACAAACATTTATAAACAAGAGAAACAAGGTAATAAGAGTTATATATAATGGATAGTTTCGTATAAACTAAAAAACCCGAGCATTCTAATCACGCGCATCAAATTCCCGACGTCGTAAACAACATACAGATTGCTGAAGACATCTTGAAAAACCAGCAAACATGCCGTCGACATCAGCCCAACAAATATCTGCTGCCTCACGTTCGCCGATTCACAAAATACGTAAATATGTGATACAAGAAACGCTGTAACCGCGTATACCGTAAGTTTTCAGATACAGGCTATATTAACATATAAAATAAATTTTTATAGAAACAGAAGATTAAAAAAGTCTTGGCGCAGATGTTTAATTAAACCAGGTTAGCTTCGAAAAGCCACGCATTATTTTAGGCTAAGCTTCGCTTCGTAACGCCAAGCATTGGTCACGTGATTTTCCCACCAATGGTTAGGCTGAGTCTTTTTTCCCCGGAATGAACAAGAGACGAAGCCATTTTTTTAGTCAGTAATGAATTTAGAGCGGTGGAGACAAGACGTAATTCTCTTTGCTCAGTGATATTCTATAGAGGAGATTGACTTCGCACAATTAATGCAACTGTGTAACTTCGAAACGTAGAATAATTTGTTTGTGAATTCATGAAAACTGTAAGTATTGCTAAATACTGAATGCAATAACTGTTAGAGCCCACGGTCATAACTGAAACGGAGCTACGCTCGAAAACTGGGTAAAGAATTGTAAACCCAGGCATATATCTGAACCTTTTACCAAGAATGAAGGTCCTTAAGATGAGAGAAAGTCAAACTAAGGAATACCAATGAATAAGAGAAGGTTTGGCTCTTCATTGAAATGAAGAGATAAGAAAAACGTGAAATCTAGACCACATTAACAAAGAAACAAGAAGGAACACTAGAAGGATAGAGGAGCCACGCCATGTTTTAGCAACTTGAAAAGATTACGAGATGCAATAAGGAATATTGCATCATTAAAATAATGCATTGACTTTTTATGCTTGTTTATTAAATGTCAACATGCTATTATGCAAATTTGGTGTGGTTACCATTTGACTTAACCCAGTTCTTGTTGGAAATTGAATAAACATTTGTTTCATTGAACACAAATGCTGTTGACGAATCATATGTTTGCAGTTAGCCATCATACAAGTTATTAAAGGATCATGCCAAAGCTAATCGTTGCAGGTGCAACACAAATAATAACCATATGCTCTAAAAATAAAACATCATAGAGGATTGTCCCCGAACCTGGTAAATTCCTGTAAGTCTGTAGAGAGAAATCATCACCTCTAGCAGGCTAGCTAGTAATCAAAATCTAATACTCTCGAGTTAAACAGCAACCCCCACTACCCTGCCCGGCCACACATCTCAATTTGGTGCCGTATGACCAGTCCTCTAAAAAAGAGCAGAAGCGAAGATGGATCAATTAATGGAAAATTTTCAACAGCTTGGTGTGGACCAACAACAACAACAACCACAGAACCAACCTGTAAATGCACAACCGTTGCAGCCCCCAGTCAATCCAAATATGGAGGAACCCACATTGATAGCGCTACAGCGCCTTACTGAGAACTTAGAAAAGAATAGCAATTATGCAAAATTATCCCAAGTTAGGTCCATAGTACAACCATTCGAGGGAGATAAGAAGAAATTCAGGAGATGGTTGGCCGACATAGACAAATTTGCGGCAATAGCAGAAACAACAAATGATGAAGAGAAAAAGAAAATCGCTCTGTTAGGTTCTGATTCGTACGTGACTGATTTTTTAAGAAGGAGGTCCCAGCAGTACCCCACAGAAACCTACGAGTCCCTAAAGAAAGAGCTCACCCAGAGATATGGGGAAATAATAGACAAAATGCATGCTTGGTCAGTCCTTAGAAGCATGAAACAGGAAAGAGATGAATCGGTACAACTTTTTGGAGATCGATTCCTCAATATGGCAGAAGAGGCGTTTTGCGGAGAAATCCCTACCACACCTGATGTAGAAATACAGTTAGTGGGGATATTTGCCGATGGCCTTAGAGCGGAAAATATCAGAAGGCATCTTATTAGAAAAAGACACCAAGACTATTGCTGAAACAATCCAAGCAGCAATACAGGAGGAAAATCTTCACCGAAGGTTCCAACAAAGAGCAGGTAGGGAACCCCGACCAGAATATAGGGACTATGATGAGCATGAGCCTATGGAAGTTGACCATACCAGGAGGCAATGGACTCGCCCACGAATACGTGATGATAGACCCCGCAATTATAGACCCCCCACACAGAGGCAAAACGACGTCAATAATGTCAATACAAACGGATGCTTTACATGCGGTAGGCTCGGACATGGTTACAAGTCCTGTAGAGCAAATTACAATCATGCACCACCCAGAAGAGGAGGTTACCAACCACAACAACCCGCACCACCCCCACGTGATTACACCAGAAATCAGTATACCAGAGGCGCACCTCAACCCCTCATGCGTCAGGGAAACGGCCGCGCCACTCACTAAACAGGACCGTTAGTGAGGGCAACAATCACAGAAACTGGTCCAAAACAAAAGAAACAACACAGAACAGAAATTGTCAAGTGGGCCCATCCAGTAAAATACAATATGAAGAAATGTTGCATGATGGAACTAAAATACATCCGGACCCCAGTTCCTGCATCATGTCTATACAGGGCCAACAATATAGGGCACTGGTAGATACAGGAGCATCCATCAGCCTTATTAGGTTCCAGCTGTTCAAGAGGATCCAACACTTAGTACGATTTCAACCGTCCAAAACACACCTAGCTTCAGTCACGGGACAAAGACTAAATTCAGTTGGGACAGCATGGCTAAAATTTTCCTTAGGCGAAACAAATTTTGAACACCCATTTGTCATTACTAAAGGAATGTCTAGAAAATCTTATCCTAGGGAGAGATTTTTTTAACAAACACAAAGTTCGAATATACTATGACCTCCACAAAATCAAAGTCAACAATACGTACATAGATCTCCAGGACGATATCCACATAGCGTCTTTGGTAAGGATTACAGCTCCCATAACGGTGGCTCCAAACTCCCTGGTCATAGCAAAAGGCAGAGTAAAAAATTCTGAGTACATAACACCAGGGCAATCAATTCAAGTACAGCCCCTAGCAGAAGAAAGCATTATTGATGACCCATTGTTGCAAATTACAGAGGGAATCGCTGAAGTCTCGAAGTCCAGAGATTTCCCCATCATGATATTGAATATGTCAGGAAAAACTACCACTATAAAATGAGGCACAGTTGTAGCGCAAGTGGATACGTCAACAATAAGACAAACCAAAACCAAAACCAATAGAGACCATCCACAAATTGTCTCAACCACTCCCACTGGACATAATGCACGAAATCGCAGTACAAATAACCATAGTACACGGAAAGTAAACAGTTATAAGGCTTATGCAGAAAAAGGCAGTAACATCAGTCACAGTCATGTTACACCACAGCATACCCTACCCAGATGGCAGAAACTAACCAGTCCATACATAAGAAGAGAAAGGCCACAGTATGAAAATGACTATAATTACTCATTCTTGCGCCCCAGCACACCAAGAGAAAAGATGAAGTGCTGTATATCACAGAGTAACAGAGAAACAGAAATTGTCTTGCCAGGAGGATATCCAAAGCGACAAGACAGTGATACATGCCCCATGGAGTATCAATATAACTCAAAAACAGGTGGATATGATAAAGTCCCAAAACCAATTGAAATTTCCGAAGAAAAGGAAGAATTCTTATATGACTATACCACAGGAGGATACTATAGCAGCAAAGTTGGAAACAGAAAGAATGAAAAATTTTCGCCCAGGGAAAGAAGACAGCCCTATAGCACAAACAGAAGAAATACAGTAACGTACGCGGATAAGCGCAGTTACGACAGAAATAATCAGAAAAAATGGCACAACAACGACTACCCCAGAAATATAATAAGAAATGAATATACAGTAAATGCAGTGACAAATGGAAATGCACACAGTACATGGCAGAGGAGACAGTACCAAGCACAGCCCAATGAACGGCAAAGAACTACGCAAAAGAAAGCCACATACCAGGAGCAGAGATTTTCACAAGATGCAAGAAAAATGTCCCAAAATTATGGGAATGAAACGGAGGCATCAAGACAGACCAGAGATATCATAGCAGATCATAAATACAGAGAGAGAATAGCTCAGTTACTTGCAACCCTGAATGCCACAGAAGATAATAAGCAACGTTTGAAAACGTTTGTAGAAAAGCACCAAGATGTATTCGCACTCAATGACATGGAATTAGGCAGAACTAACACTGTCACAATGGACATTCAAACAACCACAGAGGAGCCAATACATATGAAACCCTATCATACGCCCTTGAAAAATAGAGAACTCGTGGAAAGGTCTATAAATGAAATGCTACAGGCAGGAATCATCGAAAGATCCCGTTCCCAATGGTCCTCACCCATAGTGATCGTAACAAAGAAAGACGGCTCCAGTCGCTTTTGCTGCGACTACCGTGCCCTTAACAAAATCACAAAAGTCATTTCCTACCCCCTCCCCAGGATAGACGATCTACTTGCGACGTTAGGAAAGTCTACATACTTTACCACACTTGATGCAAGGTCAGGCTTTTGGTGCATCCCCATGACACCTGAGGCAAAACAGAAATCCACATTCTGTTCACATATGGGAAGTTTTTTTTGGAATGTTATGCCATTTGGTCTAAAAGGATCTCCAGCAACATATATGTCACTCATGGATGAAGTGTTAAAGGGTCTACATCCATTTGCCCTGGCATACATAGACGATATCCTGATACATACCGCAGGCACGATGGAAGACCACCTCCGCAAGGTTGAAACAGTGTTTGATAGACTCAGGCATCACCAAATAAAGTTAAAACTGTCGAAGTGTGAGTTTCTAAAGACAGAAACAAAATATTTAGGCTTTGTCATCAATAGACATGGCGTCAGACCTGATGAAGATAAAGTCAAAGCCATAAGAGAAATGCCTAGCCCCAAGACGGTGAGACAAACACGCTCATTTATTGGTACAATAGGGTACTATAGACGCCACATCATCAATTTCTCCAGAGCAGCAGAGCCTTTGATAGCCCTTACCCGCAAGTATGCACGCTTCAAATGGACAGAAGACTGCCAGAGATCCTTTGAGTATCTAAAAAATGCCCTAACCACCATCCCACTGCTTGGACATCCAGATATTTCTCAGCCCATGATACTATACGCCGATGCCTCAGATAACGCAATTGGTGCTTGTTTGGTCCAACCTGTACTAGAAGATGAAACACCCATCCTACCAAACATTCCAAATGAGAAACCCATTGCATTCCTATCCCACGCATTGTCAAAGTCACAAAAACGGTGGACCACCACTGAGAAAGAAGCATATGCTATTCACTATGCAGTACAAAAGTTTGACTTTTACGTCAGAGGAACTAAACTCATTATAAGAACTGATCATCAACCTTTGGTTAACTGGCTCACCAAAACACAAGAACAGCCAAAGAAGTTACAGACATGGGCAATGAATTTACAGTCCTACGACACCACTATCGAACATATCCCAGGCGAAATGAACACCTGTGCAGACCTCTTATCCAGGATTAAATATGATGATGAAACTGAAGTGAAAACAAATAGAGTCAAAAATGATGGCACATCCTCAGAGATTGACGATAATGCTAAAGAAATTAATGAAATTACTTCATCAAGTCGAAGAAGTACCTCAGATTCCGCCACTCAAGTAGAAGAAGAAAGCCAAGAGATGTTTGACATGAGAGTAGAACAAGCGAAAGATGCAGAAATTGTCAAGCTGCTCACATACGTGAAAGAAAACCCAACAAAAAGTAAAGATTTTACAGTACACCCAACGGATGGAATTCTATACTATATTGATCAGAAACAAGAAGGGACACTAAGAAAAGTCATTCCAGCACATCTAGTCCCAGAAGTATTGCTACAGTTTCATGATAACAACGGGCACATGGGAAGAGACAAAACAATTGATGTCATAAAGAAAAGGTATTATTGGCAAACTTTCTACAAGGACATTACAGAATATGTAGCCACCTGTAGAACATGTAAATTGAGAAACATGAAGCCACATTTAATTCCCCTTCAAGAAATGCAACCTTCCCATTACCCCATGCAAACAGTGAGCATTGACTTATCAGGTCCTTACCCACTCACCCAATCAGGCAACAAATACCTCCTGCACATAGTTGACCAATACTCTGTTTGGCCAGAAAGTTACCCACTCAGTGATGCCACATCGCAGTCCATCACGCAAATTTTTTTACAAGAATTCATTCCCAGGCATGGCTGTCCAAAACGAATCATTTCAGACAACGGTAAACAGTTTATAGGTAACCCATTTAAAGCCACCTTACACCAGCTGAATATTGAGCATACTACAACCACTTATTATTGCCCAAATGCAAATGGCAGAAATGAACGCATGCACGCCACCCTACATGATATTATTAGCAAATATATCAAGGGGAACCACCAATACTGGGACCTATACATTAACCAAGCTCTTGAAGCCATCCGAGTAAACGTGAACGATACCACAGGAATGTCACCCTTTCTCATGCTATACGGAAGAGAACCAAACTTTCCGTTAGACAACCTACTTCGCCCACAAAGAAAATACATGGGAGAAGACCCCATCGAAATAATCCTTCAAGAAAAGTATAAAGCTCACCAGATTGCACAACGAAATACGCAGAAGGCATTTCACAAGAAACAGAAACAACATGATAAATCAGCCAAGCTACCAACATACAAAATAGGAGACAGAGTATACTACAAGAAACATGTACGCAGTTCAAAATTCGATGACCGATGGTTAGATGGCTACAAAATCATGAAACAAACTACGCCTGTAAACTTCATTATTTGGAATGAAGAGAAACAACACCAAACAAAAGCTCACGTAAAACAAATAAAAATTGATAATCACCGGTCCATTCCGCCTCTGACGACAAATACAAGACCAGTCAGAAAAAGCCACCCTAAATTATAATCCATCCAGCACAGATTCGTCTGACATATCAGAGTCAGAGACGACAGACTCTGAATTTTACCAAGACGACCACATACCCAGACCACCCACAGATGAAATACATCGAGCAAGACAACAACGAGACTCGTCCGAAAGCGAAGAAGATATCCCACCACTTGAATTGCGTAATCGACTCCAGGACAGAGACCTGCGCATTAGAAATGAAGAAATAATGCCTCAGACGTCACACGATGACAACAACCAAGCACCTTATATCCACACTCAAACTTACTCCCGCAGTGATAAATCGTCAGCTGATACCTATCACACCCCCAGTTCAGGCAGTTCTAGTTTTAACACTAGTGAAAACCAAACACTGCTATACCACAAGAACAAGATTGCTCGTTCAAAAACAATCAGATCCTGAAGAAACTATACCCAAGCAGATTGTTGAACCATATACCAGCGATCTTTATGGAGACGAAACAGAACAAGACAGCATAGATTTGTCAGACCCCAACGAACATAATGACAGAAAAATGGTAGAATTATACCAACAAGAAACAGACATTGATACAGCTAGTTCCATTGAAACCAGTGATGCGGATAGTACATTATTTGTACCAGTCAGCTCCAGCGTCAAACGCGCCTATAAAACAGAATCTGATGACTCAATCCCTAGCAACAAAATTCCGCGTATACAGCACAACTATATCAGACGAAAGATTCTGAAGAAACGCAATCATGTTCCAAAACCAAGCCGAGAAGTGTTAGCCTCATCTCAACTAGTCAAAAACAACAGTGTGCAAATTACTGTGCCCATTGTAACCGGTGCTAACGTTCAGCACAACCAGGTCAGAAGAAAAATCAAGGCGAAACATATACCTGCCTCAAAACCAACAGATGTTCCAGCCATACAAACCCCTACCACAGTGAAACCATCACCGCAATCAAAAGATGTTAAGCCATCACCGCATTCGTCAATGTCCTCAGTGTCCCAACAATCAGCAAATGCAGTGTCGTCGCCTATCACACCCGTCACCACTGCTACTCAGTATGATGCTCGCCTAAGCAGTCGGGACATTGCAAGGTTAGAGATGGCAGAGAAACTGAAGGAACTACTAAAAACTTTGCTGGGACACGCCCCTCAAGTCTTCAATGTACATGCCATCCCATGTACCGTCACCGCGAATGTGCACTTAATTTTTAACAATGTACTAACTCTCCCCATGTACTCTATTTTCAGTCTTGGACAGTTCAAATGACTTGCTTACAGACTAAGATGTCAAAGCCTCACTGAGAAAGTTATTTTTTCCAGCCTTAGAATAATGATGCCCAGAAAGAAATCAAGACCAGCCCACGGAGGATTCTAGTTAGACATGTTATTTGGATTATTGAAATAAAGATGACACAGATGATACAATGTTCTTTGTTTACAGACACCCTTATTAGTCAGACAGTTTTTGATATTCAGAATGTTACACAACTTTACCTATAACACATGTGTCATACTATTCTGTTGTAACATTGATCTCTACTTTTGAAACGAATCATATTCCATGTTTCATTCACCAGACTTCTTGTCCTTGCAGATCCAGAGTCCTGTATTTTCATGCAGACACTGTACACCAGTAGTTTTGTTTTCTTACCCCATACTAATATTTCTTTGATCTATATTATGCTAAACTCCTTTATATCTATCACCTTGATCAATCATACTGTTCATACTATGACATCTCTCAACAGCACATAATTCATACCCAAAACTAGTATTGTAGGTTATGCTATTTTTCTCCACAGGATTATTTCAAATGTACATTATTATTTTAGACCCAGATGTATATTAGTACTGTCAAAAAATTTTACTGCCTATCACAAATACCCCCAATGACATTTGCGCATGCTGAATTTCTGCAAATGAAGAATCCCTTGAGAGCATTAGTATATGCTAACCCCAGATTGAACAAATTGCACCTATTTGTTGATGATGCCTTTGCCCATGTTAAAGAAATAGCATTTGCACATGCTGACCTAGCAAATGAAATACCCCATTACCGCATGATAACCACTAATGACACATGAGATGAAGAAGCAACAGGTTATGTATGATGAAGATGACATTTTATATTAAGGTGAAACTTTATGTTGTCACAGCTGAGATTTTGTTGTAAGGTTTATGCACAAAATCCCCCACATTAACATTGGAGGAGGAATAATCTTAGTCTTTCGTGGTTACGAGATAAGACAAGGATATAATAGAATATTTGATGAATACCATGGAAAAAAAAATCAGAGCAGATGATTGTTGCACATATGAGGACCATATTTGAAGTCATTATTGAAGGATTATCAGTAGACAAGAGACATAAATGAATTATGATAATCCCATGGAACCACAGGTACTAAGGACACAAAATGGAGATTAAATAATGGAAAAAAAAAAATAATGACTGAATAATTGCTACACCCAGAGGTAAAGGAAATAGAGATACATCCGCATTTTTGGAGAAGATATCTTTTTTTTTTGATTTTTGCTCATTGCCTTTGTAATATGAACATTGTTGTATAACAAATGACTATTCCTTATCACGAATTACAGAATGTTGTAAGATAGTTAGAATAAATTGACAATGTACTATACTCATAACATACCCAGAATTACAGGAGAGAAAATAAATAAATGGTTGATGAAATTGGACATACTGAGATTTGCTCACCCCGAGGATATTGGATAAGAAAATAACGTTATCCCAAGGACAGACATGTCACAGATATAGTACATGGACAATTAATAAGGATATATTTCCAGTACAGAATAAGAGGAATAGGAAGGATCCACATTTTAAAATATTGGAGCACCATGAGCGATGAATTGGACTTATAAAGGAAATGGAAATGGTACACTGTATGCAAGGATAACCAGAAATAATATGGTTAAATAGTAGTCAGAGTGCAAGGAACTTTGTCTTATAAGAATATTGTAGATTCCTCACGATCAATTGAATATTTTTTCTTCCTTTCTATGTCACATTTTTTGAGTGATGACCCCAAATTTTTTTTTTCATCTCATATTGTCAAAAGTTCTTACATCTCAGTTAAATGTTTCCATAAATAATTGTTTGATGTGTTTTGCATAAATGTATTGCTAGATAAGGTACATAGGGAGTTACTACGGATGAATTCTCAAGATAACAGGAGGACTAGAATAGATACAATGATATTGGTACACCATAAATGATACATTGGTGTTATAAAAAAAAAAAAAAAAAGGAGACAAATATAAATGTATACAAGGATGCCTCGAGAGTGACAACATGGATAAATTGTCAAGAGCATAAGTATTTGTTTGAAAAGAGAAAATAAAGTAATACGGAACCCAATGTAGAAAATTCATGATGATTTGGAAACTATATTTTTCTTTTCCCTTATATTTCATAATATGATAGTAACACATTCGTCTGCTGGTTGCTGAATAATTTGATGGAAATGGTAAGTCATCAAAAAAAAAATAAAAAAAAAAAAAACAAAAAAAAAAAAAAAAAAAAAAAAAAAAAAAAAAACTACCGTATGTACAGAAAAGAAGGAATGATTAGAAATAACTGACTAATGGACAGGATCACCACCAGACGTACGGATATTAGAGACAAACATCACATATTTTGAAGAAAGAAAAAAAAATGTAATATAGAACATTTTCTACAGTGACGGACTTAGAACGAGTTTTTATACATTTACCATTTGGAAAATGTCTATAACAAGGAAACATACAAATAAATAAATAAGGATAAGCCATGAGGTTTTAATGCTTTTATTGTGAAAAATGATTACTTATAAAAATGATGCTGGTTGTATTATCGTATGATAAATATGCATATTATGTTTAGAGATGTTTTCTACATGTAATAATGAGCAAGTGGCTCATTCACAAAAAAAAAAAAAAAAAAAAAAAAAAAAAAAAAAAAAAAAATTTTTTAGTACTTGCAGGCTTTTAAAATGGAGCAAAAAAAAATACAAAAAAAAAAAAACACCCCCCCCACATCCAAGAGAATGTAATCAACTATATTTTTGAATGAAATGTAATAGATTATGATAATCCAGCCAAGTTCTGCAAATAAGATAGTTTATTGTTCATTCCCCAGTGTTGCCACTCGTCACATTTTTTTAGTGATGACCTTATGAGTGTTTTGCAGATTTTGTTAGGCAGTGTTGCCAATTTGTAAATTTGGTGAAAAAAAATATTATGATGTGATGAATAAGTTACACTTTTTGAAGTTGATGTCCACTACTAGTTTTTTTTTTTTTTACATAGCAGACGACCTCATATAGACATAGGACCCCAGTATAGGAATTAAATTACATTTTTTTGGAAATATTTTTGGACTTAGAAAAATTTTTGAACTTTAAATTTTTCTGAAAATTTTTTTGAACTTAGAAATTTTTGGGGATGGATTTTTGTTATTGATAGTACTCAAATGTCTCCCTACG
The DNA here is from genome assembly GCA_024509875.1 of Oreohelix idahoensis. Classification (NCBI taxonomy): domain Eukaryota; kingdom Metazoa; phylum Mollusca; class Gastropoda; order Stylommatophora; family Oreohelicidae; genus Oreohelix; species Oreohelix idahoensis. The sequence goes on from JAMPIV010019370.1 coordinate 167,863, forward strand.
GGATACATTTGCAGGGCCCCGGGATCTGTATGTAACCGCGTATACCGTAAGTTTTCAGATACAGGCTATATTAAATATAAAAATTTATTTTTATAGAAACAGAAGATTAAAAAAGTCTTGGCGCAGATGTTTAATTAAACCAGGTTAGCTTCGAAAAGCCACGCATTATTTTAGGCTAAGCTTCGCTTCGTAACGCCAAGCATTGGTCACGTGATTTTTCCCACCAATGGTTAGGCTGAGTCTTTTTTCCCCGGAATGAACAAGAGACGAAGCCATTTTTTTTAGTCAGTAATGAATTTAGAGCGGTGGAGACAAGACGTAATTCTGTTTGCTCAGTGATATTCTATAGAGGAGATTGACTTCGCACAATTAATGCAACTGTGTAACTTCGAAACGTAGAATAATTTGTTTGTGAATTCATGAAAACTGTAAGTATTGCTAAATACTGAATGCAATAACTGTTAGAGCCCACGGTCATAACTGAAACGGAGCTACGCTCGAAAACTGGGTAAAGAATTGTAAACCCAGGCATATATCTGAACCTTTTACCAAGAATGAAGGTCCTTAAGCTGAGAGAAAGTCAAACTAAGGAATACTAATGAATAAGAGAAGGTTTGGCTCTTCATTGAAATGAAGAGATAAGAAAAAAACGTGAAATCTAGACCACATTAACAAAGAAAACAAGAAGGAACACTAGAAGGATAGAGGAGCCACGCCATGTTTTAGCAACTTGAAAAGATTACGAGATGCAATAAGGAATATTGCATCATTAAAATAATGCATTGACTTTTTATGCTTGTTTATTAAATGTCAACATGCTATTATGCAAATTTGGTGTGGTTACCATTTGACTTAACCCAGTTCTTGTTGGAAATTGAATAAACATTTGTTTCATTGAACACAAATGCTGTTGACGAATCATATGTTTGCAGTTAGCCATCATACAAGTTATTAAAGGATCATGCCAAAGCTAATCGTTGCAGGTGCAACACAAATAATAACCATATGCTCTAAAAATAAAACATCATAGAGGATTGTCCCCGAACCTGGTAAATTCCTGTAAGTCTGTAGAGAGAAATCATCACCTCTAGCAGGCTAGCTAGTAATCAAAATCTAATACTCTCGAGTTAAACAGCAACCCCCACTACCCTGCCCGGCCACAACGCTAACAAGCTTCGTTAACAAGAAATACGTAACATTCTATGGAATTCAAGGGCATACAAGGTGGGGATGACAAAATAACTTCTATTGAGGTGGCAAATTGAATACAAAACACGTTGACATCGCATTTATCGCGTTCTTTAACAGGTCAAACGAACGTTTCGACGCAGAACATGATACAGAACACCCCGCATGCCCGGATTAGCGTTTGATGCAGACGGAACGTGTGTAGATGCAATACTAAAGCTGACATGCTCAACAGTTAATGTTGTTACGTCTTCCACTGCTATTACTACGGCTTCCGTTCTTCACGTTGTGCGTCACCTCCAGATACCTTCCTACACTGTCCGTACATAATGTTTTTACATCGACGGAAAGCAGAACAAGTTTTCCATAACTGTTGTTGAACTAGAGGAACAGATTGGTCTCTGCTTTAGATGGGTTAACTAAGGTTATGTATGCTGTCAGTCTGCTCCTCTAATGGACATTCTTAATTTACTTTATGTTTTTAGTCCACTCCTGCCGCGAAGCGTCGTGGGGAGCTACACATTCCGTTCTTGAGCCAAGCTGTGGTGCACTGGCTGCTGTGAGTCGATTTCTATAAATACTGTCTAACCATCATGTCTCTTGGTCATCCCTCTGCCAAGAAACCAGATCTTCTACTTTTGTAGGCGCGCACTTGTAATTTGATCGGGCTCAATTCTTGTTGTTCCGAGGCGCTCTTTCCTTCTCTTCTTCTGTTTCTTCATTCATCGCAGCATCTTCATTCACTCATTCGTCTGTTTCTTCAGAATTCCTTTAATTCCTGATACAATTTATTTTTCTTCCGCTATATATAGTTAGATAGATACAGTGCCGTAAGGATAAGTAGAAGTCGCTGGGGCATTCACAGACGGGTCACGTGGTTCATAAAACATGCGACTCTACACGAAATAATCAACGGTTTGTCTATTTCAGATTCTGCAGAAAACGTATTTTTAAAAAACATGTAATGTTTAGTTATCTTCTCATGCTCGGAAATGCTAAGTATCCATAAAATATAATAAAGCTTAATTGTTAACATTTTTACAAACTTTTGAACTAAATTATGCTGTTTTCTAAAAAAATATGCAAATGTCTGATAATATGAACAAAAATCAATACTGCTATTACTCTTGGAGCATGTACAAGCCAGAGACAGGGATTGATAATTTCTCCTCTCTCCTGTCAAGCGAATGACAACTGGAGAGCATCCCATTAGCATTTTAAAATCTCCATTAGTTTACTACATTTGTAAGCAGTGTTGTAAATTAAGTTTGCATTCCTAATGTAGTTTTACTTACTTGGCTTACAACGCTGACGTTATTACTAATGTAGTTTTAGTTACTTACCTTACAATGCTGATGTTACTCCGACTAGATTTTTTAACTTACAGTGCCGACGTTGTTCTTTCTGTATATTACTTACTAACGTTAAAGTGCTAGTGTTAATTCTATTGTAGTCTTACTTACTAACCTTGCAGTGTTTATGTTAATTCTACTGTAGTCTTACTTACTAAAGTTGCAGTGGAATGTTAATTCTACTGTAGTTTTACTTACTAACCTTGTAGTGTTATGTTAATTCTACTGTAGTCTTACTTACTAACCTTGCAGTGTTATGTTAATTCTACTGTAGTCTTACCTACTAACCTTGCAGTGTTATGTTAATTCTACTGTAGTTTTACTTACTAACCTTGTAGTGTTATGTTAATTCTACTGTAGTTTTACTTACTAACCCTGTAGTGTTATGTTAATTCTGCTGTAGTCTTACTTAATAACCTTGCAGTGTTATGTTAATTCTACTGTAGTCTTACTTAATAACCTTGCAGTGTTTATGTTAATTCTACAGTGTCGCACATGGTCCTTGAGCATAGTGAAGGAAAATCACATTATGCGAGATGAAATGCTTTAAAAAAGTCATTTATCTTGCTTAGAGAGAAAACATGAGAAATGATGACATAAAACAAAACAAAAAAACTGTAGGACCTATATCCTGCATCAAATATACATACCTGTCACAAAAAGTAGGGGATACTGAATTAAAAAGTTATCCAAAGACAATATATTTCAAATTAGTTCATTTATTCCTTGTACAAGTAAACTTGAGCATCATAACAAGACGTTTGCGGTATTAGAAGTGTTATGGCTTTACTCACATGATTTTAGTCGCACTGGCAACCAAGGCGGGGTAGGTACTTCATTTTCACAAAAATATTCCAATATTTCTAAAAACGTGTAGGTCCCCCGTTTGCCGCTAAACATGCATTGCAACGACGTCTCATACTGCAAATAAGCCTTCTGATGTTGTCTTGAGGAATTCTCTGCCACTCCTGCTGAAGGGCCTGGGCTAACTGCTGAAGAGTCTGTGGAGCGGCTGGACGTTGTTGGACGCGTCTATTCAGGAGGTCCCACAAATGCTCAATAGGAGACAGGTCGGGGGACATCGGCGGCCACGGTAACGTTCGGATATGCTGCATCTGAAGGTGATCTTGGACGACGCGAGCACGGTGAGGACGTGCATTGTCATCCTGGAAGATGAAATCTGGTCCGTGCCGTTGAGCAAATGGCACAACGATAGGCTCGATGATATTGTCACGGTAGTAGAGCCCTGTGATATTGACCTGGCATATGTGAAGGTCGGTTTTGTCATTCATACAGATGCCTGCCCACACCATTACACTGCCACCTCCATAACGGTTGTGTGCAACAGTTGCAGGAGGCTGGTAACGCTCACCTCGCCGTCGCCAGACACGTATTCGACGATCATGAAAATCCAAAACGAAACGGGACTCATCAGAAAACATCACTGATGCCCACTGTTGATTGGTCCACCGATGATGACGTTGGCACCAATCCATTCTTGCTCGCCTGTGTTGTGGTGACATGGGCAAAGCTACAAACGGTCTGCGTGAGGCCAGTTGCACTTGGTGCAAACGGTTTCGTACTGTCTGAGTTGAGATTCGGATCCCAGTGGTCTGTTGAAGGTGTTGCTGAAGTTGAGTAGCATTTAGAGTCCGAGTTCTGAGGGCCTGAGTAACAAGAAGTTGATCTTAGCGGCGTGTAGTGACTCTTGGGCGGCCAGTCCGAGGCAGATCAGCCACTGTGCGGAAATTTTGATACCTGTTCCACAGTCTGCTGACAACTGACTGTGAAACATTGAGGTTCTGAGCAACATCCACTTGCCGACTTCCGGTTTGCAACATGCCTATGCCTATCCATCTCTGCTGTTCTGTCAAACGTTCCATGACGAAGAAAAGAAATTTTATCTGTTGCAGAGTCTTTTTATACCTGTCCATGGTGAGTAGTGTTCATCAAACCCGAGATACACGCATTTTTGTGAAAAAGAATAATGTGTGAACTTTACGGATGGGCCCCACCTCTGTTCTTGGGATTGGCTTACTGATCATGAGTCACCAAGTCAATATGATATTGCACGTGAGAGTGGAGAAGAGCGTGCTCGTTATGTCCATACAACCATTAAAATACGAAATCCACTCTTTTATAAAATAATACATACCATCTTAAAATATCCCCTACTTTTTGTGACAGGTATATATAGAGATGCAGAAAATGAAGTGGTTCTGTTGTCTCAAGGGAATGGAGCCCGATCAATAATCACTACGTAGATCTGGTTTTAGGGCACGGAAGGGTCAACAGGCAGGTAGATAAACAATATCCCGGAAATCAAACAACAAGGCGGGATCACATCAGCCAGTGCGACATACTTAGTTCAAGAACCAGGCTTATGGAGTCGGTCAAAAAAATTTCCGACTCCTGAAATTTTATAAGTCTGACTTCGATTCCCACCCGACTCCGACTACAGTTTTTTTGTTTTGTTTTACTAGTCATACAATTATATACGCATATGGAGTTTATACGTGTCTTTCGCAGATTACATTTTTAACTATTAATTCATTCATGCATATAATGCAAACTAAATAAGTATTTTAACATATAATGATTTTTTATTTAAACTGAATTGGTTCTTTAAATAGGGATCTGGCTGTGCTTAAGTCGTAGTCGGAGTCAGGAAATTCTTTACCACTAAAAACGACAGACTCCACGACTCCCGACTCCTTCTCAACTGTCACGGAATTTCCTTCCCTGCTTTGCAGTATTGGTCCAACAGTGGCCAGAACTCAAGAGTATCTAATATGGGTCTTCAAAAGTGTCTACCTTCGCACAAGATTAGTCTTAGCAGAGTTGTAGACAGAAGGATAATGGTACTTCTATCTCAAGGGTGTTTTCATAACATTTTTCAGAAATCAAGAACAATGCTGCGTTGGGCAGAGCAATTGTTAACTTATATCTGATCCGCCGCCTTTTATGAAAAATTAAGCAATTATTAATTTCAGCTCGTTCAAGCCCCCACCCTGATTTACTCAGTGGAATTCTTATTATTATGGTATAGCTCTGTTTAGAGTGTATTTATTGTAGCAAGTTTAATTTGCTGGGGAGGCTATGATGTTATACCTAAAAGGAAAGAAATCTGTGTCTGTGTTAACCGTGTGAGGTCAAGCACATGTAGGCCCCTGACTCTAAAAGATGATGATGAGGTATTTGCAGGGAACCTAACGCTACCTCCATAGATCTCACACGGTCACTATTTTGGCTCTAGTGTCTGGTGTATGATGTACCTAATGTCTAGGGGAGAAATGAAAATGATGGTACATAAACACAAAACACTTTAACTCACTATAAGGAAATGAATAAAACAGTGGTTAAGGTTTTTCTTTAAAATTGAATATTTTCTTTTTACAATTTAATCTGCCTGTCCCGCCATCTCTTTTGGACAGGTCTTTGAAAATGAGGAAAAGATAGTTTACATAAAAAAGATTAACTAAAATGTGTGGACACTTTGTCCAATAAGTATAATGTCACTCTATCTCTCCTGTTGGTGTATTCACAGATTACAACTTTATTATCTAATAGTGTTTGTCATTTGTTAGGAGGGGCTGTAGTTTCATCACCCCCCATAAAATCCTTGGTATGATTGGAAATACCAAAGTTTATTATAATTGAAGTGTCAGATATCCCCAGATGCTAACACATCACCTGGGATTCTTTGTAGAAGGATAATTCAGTATGTCGTTGCAGAAAATATATATATCTCAACACGCACAAGCTCCTCCAGCTATCTGCTGACAGCGTAAACGTTTTACCGGAGACTTGTAGGTGTTACACTCACTCATCAGGTTTCCTGTCACCTGCTGGTAACAGGAAATAAAACCTCACAATTTCACAAAAATATGTAACAAATAACGCTGACTTGCAAAGAATGGCCTCAGTTTTTCTCTGCCCTGCCCAGACTGTGAATTAATTCTTTATTTTATAAATTAACACAGCTGATCTCAGCGTATTTGATAGAAAAAGTTTTTGTCAACTGGCGATGAGCATTGAAAGCTTTTTGCTAATATCTATTAGTATTGGCCAATGGAAAGCTTGCGACTACCAGAATTCAAATGTAGTTTTTGAAAAACAAAACAAAATTCCAAACAAACTCTGCGTCTGGTAGTCGATTGGTCAGTCTGCGTTAGTTATGCCAACACAAAAAGATGTTTAGTTTTGGTTAACATTTACCTACCGCTCCCCTTTTCCTCCTATACTCTTTTTACCCAATCGGATTTGAATTTACTCCAACGCCTCTTTCTAAGCTGGCGTCCCCACTAACGTTATGAAAAAAACAAGCAGGAACCACAGTCTGTCCGTCTTAGTGTTACTAGACATATAGTATTATCTCAATAACTTGGCTAATAATTGGACTACCATATTTTTTAAAACATATTTGGGCTCAGGAGATACTAAGCTATAATAATATATGATTTTTTTGGTCAGTTTCATTATGGTTTAGATTTTCAGTTTTGTCACTGTCAATCGTCAAATATAACTTTTACACAAGTCGGCCATCTTCCACCCTCATCTCTCTCTAGCATTTTTATTCAAATAACTAACTTGTTTGAGTGACGTCAGAAATACATTTAATCGGCGAGAATTTAAACTGTCTGTGTGTATATATCATCGGGCCAATCCCACAGCGTGTCAAGCGAAGCGGGGTTTTGCGCGGCGGGTGTTAGAATTGGCGTTAATTATTACTGTTGTCTCGTGTTACAAAATGTCCGAATCACTACAATTAAAGGCGTTAAAGTTAAAGTATTACGTTAATTCAGACAGTAGTTTGGCTGCACCTTTCTGGCAGATCGTTAATTATAAGTCTTGCCGCAGTCTCTATCAGATCGGGCAAAATGTTAAAAATGTTTATTGTACGTCACAAGGAAAGCGAGTAGGTTTATACGGCGGGATCGTTTCTAAGCATTACCATGGCACAAAATTCAGCGCGATGCTGACGTATGAGATGCTTATAGTCAGACCCATACGGGCTGGGTTATTTATTATCATAGGACTAAAATCTTACTGAAATGAGCGATTATCTCGCAGATTTTACTACACTTATTAAATTGACTGAGACAAACATGGAATACATTCAAAATGATTAAACCGACGTTAAATTTGTATATTTACAAATAAAAGATTTAATAATCAATTACGTTTTAACTGTTTAAAAAATTTGAATAATCTTTAACAGAAAATACTCATCATCGTGCGATGATAGTGTTTTATGAAAGAAGGCACCTGGCAGCTTTTAGGTTTGACTTAGCTGCAAATGGTAGTTTCTGCTCCCGCTGAGTTTTTGGGTTCTGTGCAGATAGGTCACTAGAGTTCTCACGTCTCTGGTCAAGATTAAAGGCGCAGCACGTTCCAAGTAAGATCAGGGAGTAACTGCAAAGCTGGTCCAGCGTCTCTAAGACCCTCTGATGACGGTGTCTAGTTCCGCAGCAGTCCACTTCTACCTTCACTTGGTTCCAGAGATTAGTTCCCACACTGATACCACGAACGAGTATGGTACAAGAATAGAAACAAAACGCTCTCCTGAGTATTGAGTTTCCAGACACATACTTATGTGTTCCCATCGTCCTATTCCACCATCCCATCTACCTCAGAATTTATCCTCGATGAAAATTAAGCTTAATCCACTGAGAGAGAGAGAGAGAGAGAGAGAGAGAGAGAGAGAGAGAGAGAGAGAGAGAGAGAGAGAGAGAGAGAGAAACTTTCTTTACATTTAAATTGAATAGCTTTATATTTACTTTACATTCAAATGAAAATGTTAATAGTATAGATAGAATGTTTTTACCTTTACATTGGTTGAGAAATGTTCACAATATAGCTTGAATATGTTTTCATTATTTACATCTACACTGGTTGAAACGCTTGAAAACTGTCATTATTTTAAAGTGAATAGGTTCACATAGACAGTTACACTGGTTTGTACTTGTAAATATTATAATTAGAGTGTACATAATTTCTTTCATCTTTTCCCCTTTGCTCCACATGGAATTTGGGACAACTTATGCTTTTAGTTCTCTTTAAGAAACTAGCAATAAAGCAGTCACCAGCCATTGGAGTGGTGGTTCATAAAATCTTCATTCTATAGGCTGAGGTTGCCAGCCTTAAATGACTTGGACATCCCTTAGCAATTTTCACATATTAATATTCACATGGCAATATATACATATTAGTTCACATGTTAGTAATGAAAAATATAGAATGTAACATGCACAACTTACGCCAATCTTGGCTCACAGACTGCTCAGATGAATTGGAATAAAGGCACTGGAATAGGCCTCTTACACATGTTCTTAAGGGTCGTTATTTTAACAATGAATTCCAACTTTGAATCTTTGCTTTAGATTCCTCAGATTCCTGGTGTCCTTGTTAAATGGTAGAGTTTATTCTTGGCTCTGTAGTCCTCAAAATTGCTCAAAAAATGGTCCGGTTCCGATATAAGAATCTTGTTTTTGGCTCTGGCAAGGTCTGGTTGTCACCTTGGCAAGCGATTCTCACAGTGAACTAGACTTGCAAAAAGTGTCAGATTATGTTCACTGTCTTCCCCGCATTTGTTTGTTACTAGGCTAAGCAGGGCTCCAATCGTTTCAAACATGCGTGTTTTGTGGGGTAATTTCAAAATTATTTCCGCCTGAAAAAATGTCGTGCTGTAAAAGGTCAATTCTCCCATATATGGAAATAAAACATCCGAAGCCTTGTATGGGAACTCACAAACACATCTGGGAACTCATTCGACAATGTGTTTCAGATGTAACATCTTACTTTCCTCTGACACAGGTCTCCTGTTTATGTCATTAATGTCTGTCCAAAATGTGTCGCCCAGATGAGTAATCTCTATATCCCTCGCTTGTGCAAACAAAACTAAATGCGTAACTGAGCAGACCCATATGGCTTTTACCTGTGCTAATCTCAGCAAAGCTGTGCAGAGCCCATGCAAAAAATAGGAGTGTCAAAGAATTTGACAAAATCAAATATTTGCTTCATACGATCAGAAAGAAATGTGTCGACCCGGAAATTTCAGGTAATCAGTACGTACAACAATTGAAAATGAGTACTGCCGTAGTGGAGAAGAGATCGAGAATAGGTCGCCCCAATCCGTCGTTGTGACATCCACAGCCTTGTCAAGAACGAAAGCTTCAGCTCCCCACACCGGTTTACGGCAAGAGTGGATTGAATAAGTAAAGTTGTATATCTATGTTATATGTAGTCTTGCCCAATGGCGTTGAGACAACATTTCACCCGTGTTCATTTTTATCACTTCAAGAGCTTTGAACAGTAGGCTACACACATGCAACGGTTGCAGGAGAGAATATTAATTGTGTTGTCTCAGAAGATGTGTCAGAGACGATTCGGCGTATATAATAATGCATAACGGTACTGGGGCATTTCGAAATTTTTAAAAGTGGGTTATCATACCATGATGGGATCATGATACTGCCCCCTCCCAGACACAATACTTAGTTATAAAACGTTCCAAATGATATAAAGCATCATTTTAAAAAAGTGATTTTACATTTTTCTAAACAAGTACGTTATCATTCATGTACAGGTGCAATACTGCAGACATTCTGAGCCATTGGGAAGATGTTATGAAAATTGTGGCGTAATGGGGGCTAAACCCAAAAAACTCTGCCTACCCCTGTCCCAATACTCACTACACCACTGTTCAGAATACAGAGAATCATGTGTGAGCGAATAATAATTGACAGCGTCGGAATAGAATCAAATGTTCTGTTGTTTATTAACGTGGCCGTTGTGATGGAAATTATATTCATGCGAGAATCATTTATACATAATAAGTGACGGGTTGGTTCCAAATATTATCAAAACCAATCCCTCAGTGGAATGAACTATCTCATCAAACTCTCCAAGCTCCTTCTGAAACTTTACTTTTTATAGAAGCATATCAGAGCACTTTCGAAAAGAGTGCAAACTGGATGACTGTCACAACACTTTGTTAAAGACAAAAGATATTGTTGGGTTGCATTAACATTGGAGTAAACTGGTCATCAACAATAAAACTGTACCAGTTGTTTTAAATTACAAAACATAGTGAGTACCATCTTTCGTTCTGTGACAAAGGCACTGAGAACTCTGTGAACAGTAAAATGTTTTCAGCTCTCCCAACAAACTCGTGTCGGCCAAGTGTGACTTTTAATCAGACGAATTACCGGTCTCGCCAAAACTGTCCAGACTAACTACCCGATTGTCTATCGTCTGCGGAACGTCTGTGCAAATCAATTTCCATCTAAATTCAGATCTGAGCTTAACAACGCTGGCAAACTGAAGAACGATTTTATGTAAAGTGCCTTGTTCAGTAGCCTACGCCATAGTATTTACGAATGCCGGTTGAATATGCCATTAGGAACAGTAGTTAAAATGACAAAAACCATATTGGTCATATTCTGAGTTGCATAGTAAGGTAACAAAAGTGAACGCCAGAGACAAACAACTGCCGTTCGTCTCAAAGGGCGCTGTTACTGACCGTGTATCTTTTCCTGAGGCTACGTACACCATCACCAGTATCTTTTCCTGAGGCTACGTACACCATCACCAGTAGCTTCACGTGTGAGTCGCGCAATGTCATTTACACGATCATATGTAAACGTTGCTGCATAACCTATATATAGAGCACGTTATTACATCCCCTGCATAGGATGCTGTGCCAGTGCTGGGAAGAGACAACTATTCCTCAAGACATGCGAGATGCCAAGATTGTAACACTGTATAAAAATAAAGGAGACAGAAATGATTGCAATAACTACAGAGGCATCTCTCTTCTTAGTATTGTTGGTAAGGTTTTTGCCAAAGTCATCTTAATGCGACTACACAAGTTAGCTGAGCGCATATATCCAGAGTCACAGTGTGGATTCCGAGCTGGCAGATCAACAACAGACATGATCTTCTCTCTCCGCCAGCTTCAGGAAAAATCAAGAGAGCAGAAAAGACCATTATATATCGCCTTTATAGACCTCACAAAAGCATTCGACCTGGTTAGTAGGGATGGACTCTTTAAAATCCTCCTGAAAATAGGCTGCCCTTCTAAAATGCTGGAAATGATAAAGTCATTCCATGACGGCATGAAGGGAACAGTCCAATATGCTGGAAGCACGTCACAGCCCTTTGATATACGAAGTGGCGTTAAACAAGGCTGTGTTCTGGCTCCGACCCTCTTCGGAATCTTCTTTGCCTTACTCTTGAAACATGCATTCAGAGATGCAACTGAAGGAATATGCCTTCACACTAGGTCAGATGGTCGTCTGTTTAATCTTTCAAGGCTGAAGGCAAAAACAAAAATCAGAAGGGTCACTATAAGAGACTTGTTGTTCGCTGATGATGCTGCAGTCGTCACTCAAAGCCAACAGGAACTTCAGAGCTTGATGAATCGCTTCACTAAAGCATGCAAGGACTTTGGCCTCACAATAAGTCTAAAGAAAACGAATGTGCTGAGTCAGGATGTGGGTGCTGCACCAGTTATCACTATCGATAACTATGAATTGGCAGTGGTGCACCACTTCACATACCTTGGGTCTACCATCAATGACAAAATCTCACTGGATACAGAAATCGACAGCCGCATTGGCAAAGCTGCAGCTACCTTTGCCCGCCTCACATCGCGTGTTTGGGGAAACTCTAAACTCACAACGAAGACCAAAGCTGCGGTATATAATGCCTGCGTCACCAGCACACTCCTATATGGCAGCGAGACCTGGACGACCTATGCTAAGCAAGAAAGAAGGCTCAATACCTTCCATTTGCGGTGTCTACGCCGCATCCTCGGCATCTCGTGGAAAGATAAAGTGACAAATGTCGAGGTGTTGTTACGTGCTGGCCTTCAAAGTATGTATACGCTTCTTAGACAGCGCAGACTTCGCTGGCTTGGCCATGTTCGCCGCATGGAAGATGGTCGCATCCCAAAAGATATCTTCTACGGACAATTAGCAGATTGCAAGAGAACAGTTGGGCGACCACAGCTGAGGTTCAAAGATGTGTGCAAGAGAGATATGAGGGCACTGGACATGGATCCAGCAACATGGGAGGATGAAGCTGCCGATCGCACTAAGTGGCGATGCTATTTACGGCGCCACCTCAGATTGGGCGAAGAGAGGCTCACACAAGAAGCAAAGGTGAGGAGAAAACGTCGAAAGGAGCACCAGGAAAATAAGCAGCTGAGGGCTGTCACCTCAGGGGCGCATTCCCATAGTCAGTTATGACTGAAGGGGCTATTATTATTATAACCTATATTTGCCAAACAGGCAAACGACTTGGGGACAGATTCAGTCAGCACTTGAATGACATCGCTCAGCAAAACTCCACACCAGTTGCCATACACTTTATTGGTCCTGACCATCATGGTCCTTCGACATCCAGGTCACGGCAATTAAATCCTGCTCCTCTGACAATGCTAGCCGTTGCGGGTAGTTTCCTTCAGGGAAGTACCTAGGTTTAATTTTTATATTTTTTTTATATTTATTTAGGTTCTTATGTGTCCTATCTAGCCTTCACTTTCTTTCCTTTCCCTGACGAAGGCCTTGTGATCGTAACGTTGGCTATTTTCTTTGTCTATTGTCCTCGTAAGACGAATTACCTTTTTCGATTTTTTTTCACACCCATCCATTTTACTGACCGTGAAGTGATTTTCTTGCAAAATCTAAATCTTTGCATATCCATGTCGTGCTATATAACTTCGTAAATCTTTATATCTACGAGTACATCGCTGTATATGCATATCGTACCATTGAATAATTTCCAAGATGGTTGTTTCTACCGTGGCCGAACATTTGACCGACGGACAAATAAAGTCAAACGTCTGTCTGTCAACTGACCGGGAGCCGTTTCTATATCTTTGTCTATTCATGACGTACCCTAGAATAATGTCCACGATCTACGTATCTATATCTCTGTCTATTCATGTCGTATCCTAGAATTATGTTCAAGATCTATGTATCTACATCTATGTCTATTCATGTAATGTCACTGAGTAGTTTCTATTATCTGATTATAAACTTTTACACCTGTGTTGTAGCTTGCTCGATGTTTCACTTCGTTACACTTCACCCCGTGATTCTTGCATGTTCTTGTTGATCGCGAAAAGATGAAGGTTGTTTTGAAATGGTATCATCATCTCATCTCAGCCCGTAACCCGACATGGGTCGTAGGGGTGCCATGGCGGAAGCATCAGCAGACAGGGTCCTCCACTGCTCTCTATCCTCAGCAATGCGTACAAGTGTGGAAAAACCGTGTCCTGCCCATTCTTTGATGTTATCAGCCCAGGATTTTCTCTGCCTTCCTCTTCTCCGTTTACCTTCGACTGTTCCCTGAAGGATCGTTTTCGAAAGGGAGTCATGACGAGTTACATGCCCAAACCAGGCAAGCTTTCGACGTTTCACTATTGACAAAAGTGGTTCTTGGTGGCCTGCATAGGTGTTTATCTTCTCTCTAGCATAGACATTTGTTTTGTGCTCTTTATAGCAAATGCGCAAAATTCTTCTATAACATTTATGCTCGAAAGCCTGAATCCTTCGCTCCGTATCTGCAGTGAGTGTCCAGCCCTCACACCCATACAAGAGAATAGATAATACAAGTGATTTGTATAATTTGATCTTCACAGGAAAACTGATGTTACTTTTCCATATCACATTCAACCTTGTCATGGCAGCTGAGGCCATCTCAAGTCTTGTCTTGATATCTTTAATTGATCTTCCATCACTACATATAGTGGACCCGAGATATTTAAAGGTGTTAACTTCTTCTAACTTCTTGAAATGGTATATAATAGATCCAATGGATCCCATCTCGTTGTAATATCACCGGTAATGACGAGGCTGACAGATTGGCAAAGGAAGGTGGAAAGTATACTACAGATTGATGCACGTATAACTTTCAAGTAGGCAATAGAGTTTTCATAGAATCAGATACATAAACAAATGGGATGCTGAGCATCCAGGTCACACACAAAATGATGCATACTACCAGCTCAACAGAAGAGAACAAGTGGTAATCTTCAGACTCCGCACTGGCCACAACAGATTGAGATACCATCTATTCAACAAGCTAAAGATAGGAACTACCGATTAGTGTAACTGTGGCACTGATAAAATGACTGCTGAACATCTGCTTCAAAGATGCCCAACATATGTGGAACAGAGAAAGCGCATTTGGCTGACACCAGTACCATTCGTGGAACAGTTTTACGGAGATGCAAATAGCCTCTAGCTGACTACTGCTTTCTTTGAAAACATTCAAGTGGACGACGTCTGAGAGTGTACGAAGAAAAAGAAGAATACAAAATGGAGAGGAAGAGAAGTAAACAGAAGAGGAAGAAAGAGAACATACAAAGAACAAACAGAAGAATATGCAAGTGAAAAAGATTGTGCAAAATTGTACACAAATGTTTATTTCTTATCCCTTACTTCAAACATAAGAATAGGAAATGAAATAAGGAAATTGACACACGTATGTCTCAACTGTTCTTTACACAATAAAACAGAAGGAAATAGAATCTGACTATTAACAACAATTTTCCTCTATGAACGCCCAGGCTACAAAATAATTAGTCTTTTTAATCATGTGACTAAAATCGTGTACTGAGTTCTCATAAGAAAAGTGAGAAATAGAATAAAACCAGAAATCGGTGATGAACAGTGCAGATTTGTAAAAGGATATAGCACAAACAACGCCATAAATATTATACGATCATTTTAAAGAAAACAGCTAGAGAAGTTAAAATATCAATACTTATGTTTTATAGACATTTGAAAAGGCGAAACAAGAGGTAATTATCACAATGTTAGAAAGCATTAACATGGATGGTAGAGACCCGAGAATATTCAAGAACATCTACTAGCAATAGTCGAAAACAACAGTAGAAGCTATAAGAATTAGCATCAAGCAGGAATATGTTATTAGATAAAGAAGGCTGTAAGGCGAGGATGTGTGCTGTCACATGACCTGTCCAATCCGTTCAGTGAAAATATGAGATCCATACTGACAGTAGTATTAGTTGGTGGACATATTATAAAGAACTTGAGATACGCTGAAGGTACAGTCTTAATAGCAAACAGTGAAATAAGATTATATAAAATGATTGATACAATAGTGCAGAAAGTGAAAATAAAGACCTTAACCTACATTTGTTTTAAACTGTGGTAATCTCGACTTCCCTAGAATCCACTGATGGCACAAGAATCATGGACATTATATGATGGTAATGGTTGTTAACACTTTGCATCAGCTCAGATATATGGTGCCAACAATAATGGCCTGTCAATCTACGTTCTGCTTTCATATACTGAAGTTCTGGTACCCTGACAGAACCCGTCAGGTACCCCTTTTGCAAATATACCGCACGGGAAAGGCGGTTTCAATTGCCTAACAAAAGGCTGTGACTTCTTCTGGCATCACATGCCAGGCACTTCTTCTCATGAAGAATAAAGGCCGTAACAACGGGCCTCTATGGCGACAGCATCAGGCCGCAAGCAGCCGGCCTCAAATATAAGGTAACCTTAGTGTTTTATCTTTCCGTGTACATATTCCTGCCAATCCTACCGCTTGCATAGCGGGTTACTCAAGTAGATAACTTTCTCTGGGCTTCTAATGTTCAAAAGACAACTTGGTCTTGGTTCCCGTATCAAGCACCAATAATAGGGCTCTATATAACATATGAAGAAGTTATACCAACCGAATAAAAATAGAAGAATAGATGTACACAGACTGCAATCAAATGATATAAAGAAGGAATATAATGTCAAAATGAACAACTATTTCGATGCTTTAGGCAAAATTGACAACGATATCACGTACCAAGATATACTAAATGGGAACAACTGAGACGACAGCAATGACAAAGCAGCTGTAGCGACCACCAGGATACCTATACATAAAAAGAAAAAATGGATGAGAGAAGATACTTGGGCACAAGAAAGATAAATGGTGCAAAACTTAAATACTAGGCGGCAAGTCAATAATGCAGTTGAATCTTGCAAACTAACTTATGGTGTTAAATAAAGAAGTGAAGACAAAAACCGAAGAGATAACCCCTTTTGCAAATGACCTGGCGTCGAAGCTGAAAAGGCGGTTTCAAGAACTGGTAAAGGTGTGACTTCTTTATCAATTACAAAACAACTATGTCACCAGCCTACTGCTATGGAAACACCTGTTAAAGGTAAATTAGTGAATTCAATACCAACAGAAAAAGAACAAATGAAGAGATGGGCTGAGCACTTCATGGAGGTGCTAAACAGACCACCACCAACAGTAACACCTGATTTTAATAATGAAACACCCACAACCACCTGGCCAATAACTTGCGATGAATTCACGCTGGACGAGATCAAACAAGCCGTTAAAAGATTAAAAAATTTTAAAGCTGCTGGAGTTGACGAAATTTCAGGGGAAATGATTAAAGCAGTTAATGACAACAACCTCTTGAGAATTTATGATATTATAAATGAAGTATGGAGAGAAGAACAAACCACCACAACAATGGAAAGGGATCGTATACCGTTAACCGAAGATAGGTGGGTTACTGTAATAACTGGCGTGGTATATCTCTATTATCAGTACCTGGAAAATCTAAAGTTGCAAAATGTTAGAAAGACTTAAATTGCATGCTGACGGATCCGAGAAGAACAAGCGGGTTTCAGTCCGAAACGCTCATGTAATCATCAAATATTCACACTAAGAACAATTATAGAAGAATCAGTGGAAAGGCAATCGCCACTTATTATCACCTTCTCGATTTTCAAAAAGCCTTTGATAGTCTACAACCGCCCATCATTGTGGAAGATACTTACAATCTATGGTTTTCCAACAAAAGATGTCAAAAATAACTCAAAGCGTATATGACAATGCAAGATGTTTGTCAGAATCCTATAAAAACTAAAGGGAATACAGAATCTTTACCAGGGGTGAAAACAAGGCCTATGTCACCACTACAGAATTAACTATTGATTGGGTTAAGAGAAACTAAGATGAACAATTGGGTATAAAAATGGACAAATGGAAACTTTCCATACAATGACAACTTCAAATTCCTGGATTCGCAGATGATGTAGCATTCTTAAGTTCAACACCAAGACAATGGCAAGAAAAAATCTTCGGAATTTGTGTCACATCTCTCGGTTAGGGTACATTGGTCCAAATACGGAATGCCTCTAAAACTAAAGCTATGAACTTTTCTAACGAGACCTTTGATATCATCTTGAACAAAAAACTACAGAAAGTTGAGCGAAAGTTTCAATTATTTAGGCAGTAAAATGACTCAGGATGGTGACACAACAAGAGAAATCATAGCGAGCTTTGGCAGCTAGCCGCCTTCAATAGTTATGGTAACATTTGGAAATTACGATAGTGAATTAACCAAGCTTCGTCTGACAACAATTCAAATTGGACCTTCCCCAATCGCCTTCTAATAGACAGTTCGTACCCCTGTTTAAATTCAAACATAAGGACAAGGGTGAGATAACCACAAATAACAAAATCTGTCAGAACAAATACATTCGAGACAAATCACCAGGTCTTAGAAAACTCATGAACATCAGTTGGAAAGAATTCAAGACTAATCGACAAATAAGAGAAGACTCTAGGCAGAAATATGTCTCCGACTATATAAGGAAAAGACGATGGTCATATATCGGTCATGCAACAGTAGGGACACACAGAATACCACTACAGTAGGGGCGCTCACTTGGGTTCCTGATGTGGTTTTAAAAAGGAAGACCAAAAGAAACACTCAGAAGAACAATGCGAAGAACGTTGGGCCTAAATAATGTGCAAGAGCTAAGAGGAGTGGCGTCACAACGAACAACCTGGAGAGCACTGGTTTCTGCCTTATGCGCCGTGTTTGGCGCTTAAAGAATTTATTATTATTATTATATAACATATCAACTGTGAGCTCTGTTCAACATGTCGCCTTAAGGTAATCAAATGTACTTCTCTAACCTAGGCATACGAGAAGATCAAAAATGACTCTATTACCTTGTTTCAGAATCCTATAAAACACTAAACACAACACTGCCATTCCTGGCATACAGAATTAACTAGGGGAAGGAAAGATGACATCTCAGTCATACAATGAACTTCCAAATCCCTGAAAAGATGGCAAGGAAAAATCTTCGGACCTCTGTCCGATCACAACGCCCAGGTTACACTCCTAAAACGGAAGTCTCCCGGTCTTTGCGCCAAAACCTGCGCATGTGCAAACAAGCACAGACCTGAGCGAAACTAACACAGAGACCAGGGCGTTTCCTCAAGCGAGAGGCAAAGCCGCTCCGTATATGGTCATGTGAATAGTGACTTAAGACGTGACAACAATTCAAGACCTTCCCCGCCACAGGTCAACATAAGACAAGGGGAAGATAACCACAAATCAAACCTGTCACTAATGTAAATCACCAGTTCTCTATCTTAGACCACCAAAAGAATTAAATAGATTGATGTCTTTAACATATATGCCAAATAGACAGCAACAGTAGGGGACACACTGGAGGCCGCAGAAATGTGGTTTTACAGAAGAATGTTACGAATACAATGCGCTGTTAGAAAGAGTATATAGGTTGTCCTGAAAGAGGTCCATGCGCAACAGAGCCGCAAGCCTCGAAAGGTCAGTGGACCACATAGGAAGGGAACTCTGCAGAGATCCTTGACATGGATTGATATATGGCATATGGCGCCTCTTAGACTCAGCTTCATTATCAGACCAACGGATGACCTCCTGCCACCTTGATCTACTGAAACTATTGGGTTTGAAAGGACAGTCTAGAACATGGGCACTTAAGAGGCTCAATGAAACTGCGGAAAAGGCATCGTGCTGGCTGTGAAACAACAGCAACGGATTACGGGATTCAGGAGAGTAATTTATTTACAACACAATGGTAGATTTCATAATTGCAAAAGACAATAGAAGGCTGTCACGTGAGAGTCATGACGCAAGTGGACCCGCCCCCTAAGAGCGTAAAGGAGATTAAAGGGCCGAAACACTTGATCGACGGGGGGTGGGGGGGTAGGGAGACCTTCTGTTGGGTCGTGATTTGAGTTGTACGGTATGGGGTTAGCTTGATCTTGGTCTAACAATGCTGGCAAGAGTGATGCCAGGAATATTGAGATATTTCTATAGATGACTGACCAATTCAGCAACGCGAATGTTAATGAAGTGTGGGCCGAAAGGATGGGCCAATGTCAATGAACAAGTTGACCAATGCGTAATCAAGTTGACTGGAGTCATGGTTGGACATCACAGATAATACGTTTATTTGGCGACAAAGTATAGACGATCATGGTCATTGCATAGTAGGCACATCTCATCAATTGTACAAGTTATAACATCATTGCATCAAGGTACTTTGTATTAATATATACTGAAGCACATTAAAAACGCACCACCTGTATAATCCAGGAACAGAGTGTGAAATGTATACATAAGTGTTTACAAGTTTACATATTTGGAATCTTTATTCATTTTCCTATAAATCCATGCTGGTCATTAATTTGTACATTTGATTGTTATGAAATTCATTGCATTCTGTGCAGGCAAGGGAGAAAACCAAAAATGCAACCAATAAAACAATTCATTCACACTATCCTCAGTATCTGATATGTCCACCGTGTGCTTGCAAACAAGCTTGGCAGCGGCTCCGCATGGAACGCACAAGTCTCAGAAGAAAATTCCGGGGAATCAAGTCCCATTCACGTGTAAGAGCAGCTTCGAGCTGTTGCAGATTAGCTGGAGAACCTTGCCTGTAGACTCTGCGTCCAAGCTCGTCCCACAGATGTTCTATAGGTGACATGTCTGGTGATAGTGCAGGCCAATCAATCGTCACAATGTTCTGCTGCTGTAGATATTGCTGCGTAATGCATGCGGTGTGCGCACGTGCGTTATCCTGCTGGAGAAGCTGCAAGTCTGGATAATTTGTGAACGCAGGAGCAACCAATGCATCCAGAACCTCATCTCGATATGTCACCGCATTAACATTTCCACGGAAGACGTGAAGAGGCAAGCAATGGTGAAAACTGAATCCTCCCCAAATGTGAATACTGCCACCACCAAATCGGTTGTGCTGACGAACACAGCAATCTGCAAAGCGCTCTCCACACCGTCGCCAAATCCGCATACGCCCACCAGCAAAGGATATGTTAAAACTACTCTCGTCTGTGAATAGGACAGCATTCCACTGCAGCCTAGTCCATCTGACATGTTGCTCTGCCCATTGCAGGCGCTGCTGACGATGTCTGTGAGTCAAGTTTGGCCCAACATAAGGTCGTCTTGCAGTAAGGCCTGTATCTCTGAGTCGTCGTATGACTGTCATTCGAGAGACTTGCCCACGTCTACCCACTATTGATCTTGCTGTTTGACTTGCCGGGAGAGAACGATTCCTAAGGTGACTCAGCACAATATGACGACCTTGCGCAGGGGTAGTAACTTGTGGTTGGCCACTCCGAAGTCTATCCCGGGCACTGCCAGTGGTTCCGTAACGTTCATTGAGACGTACAATAGTGCTGTGGTGGCAATTCATCCTTCTGGCAATGGCCCGCGTGCTCATTCCGGTCTCCAACATACCAATGGCTCGTTGACGGTCGTTTTCAGATAGTCGTGGCATTTCAAGAACATGTACTGGGTGTTTTGTCTCAACGGTCTTTTTATACCGAGTATACTGCCACAACGCGTACACATTTTCAGGGTCATAGCTGTTGGGAATCGTGTTGCACGTGTAACTTTCATTGTTTTCATGTAGTCTGTACACAAACCCGTGCGCTGAATCATGCATTTTCCATTCCAGCAGCCATTCGCTCTCTACCTCATGACAAACACGGGGAAAATCCATTCCCACACTTTTGTTTCCCAGCTTCTCGGCATCAGTATATACTTGTATAATAGTGGTGCGTTTTTAATGTGCTTCAGTATACATCATCAATCATGAACTTGACCGACTCTCTAACCGACGCCATGACAGATGCGTGTCGAAGTTCTGCCAAATCTTGTTACGAATAAAATAGCATGAAATACGATTTGCAATGGAGCTATGTATTGGCTAGAGCAAACGCTCCATACAAGGAGGTGTATTAATATCTCTTCATGGTGTCTTCCCACGACTTGGGGCAAGACTCACAATCATCTCTGTCAAAAAGACGTCTGTCTCAAGTTGCAGACTTTAGGGATCTCTTTATACAACGTAATCGCTGTTTGGCAACAAACGACCAATCGCACCGTGTTGCGCTATTTGGTTCAAGTATTGTGCCTGACGGCGCGTAAATAACTAAACATATACAACTTACTTAGACGCGCTCACATGTGCGTCTATCAAAACTAGACGGGCATGTGAGAGTCTCACACACTTAACTCCCACGCGCAAAAAGGACTTAACACCTTCTGATGGTCGGATAGCCTCTTATTGTGTCGTTCTGTCTAGAGTTTCCACTATATCGCTTGGGTACGTTACTAACATCGGACTAAAGATGCAGCGCTCATGAAATAACAATAAAGAATATATGATACGAAAACTCTGTGTCAATGGAAGTAAGAAATACAATTCTTCAGCCAGAAAGAGTAATTAGGTTGCCCTGAAATAATTATGTGTGCAATAGAGGTTTATTACTCACATTATTCTCTTCTTCTTCGATCCTTAGCCCCTGGCTGACAAAGCAGTCAGTGGCCATCACGCCTAGTGGCATCTTGTAAGGCAGCAACAAACTGTACCCATTTTGCTCGGTCGGTGGTCATCATTCGTGCCGTGTCCCAACTATGGTTTATGCTGTGCATCTCAGCGTCCACTGTTCTCTGTCAGGTTGTCTTTGGTTTGCCACTCTTTTGCCGTCCTTCGTGGGTCTATAGCATAACAGTTCTGGTGATGGTGTCAAGGTCTCTTCTGAGGACATGTCCAACCCTGTTCCAGCGTCTGCCCACAATGATGGTGTGCATATCTTTTTGACTGTATCGTGTAAGAAGTTTCTGGTTGGAGATGGTATTCGGCCATAAAATTCGAAAAATTTTTCTTAAGCAGGTTGCGTTGAATGAAAATAATTTGGACATTTCATTTTCTGTTACTGTCCAACACTCCGCGCCATACAAAAGTACAGAAAGTGCGCAACTCTCGAGAAGATATTAGACAGTTTGACTTCACACTTAGATGTCAACAATAGAATTGTTAAACGGTACAGGGCGGCAGAAAGTTGTGAAGAGACATGATCACATACGCCACCAGGCTTGGTACACGGATATATCGTACATGTATATATATATATATATATATATATATATATATATGCTAGATGTGGCAACAAGCAGGGCATATATATATGCATGCTTATAGCATGGCTCTGAAACATCGCTGGGGGGAGGGGGGAGAATAGCAACAAAGAAGTTGTAACAGCGTTGTATCACTATTGACACTAGGTGGCAGATGGTAGGCCTAGTGACGTAATTTAAGTTTACAACTTCTCTGTTTATCTTCTTTCTTTTATCTTCCAAGTTATTTAGTTGATATAATTACTGGCCATCTCCGCCAGAGGTGTAAATTCCTGGATGATACTCTAATCCTTTTCTTGTATACTTCAGGTTCGTTCAGTTCCTTCTTTGATGTTAATAGTGACTTCGTATAGTGGTAGTTTAAATGTACATGGCATACGATCAGCAACTCATAAAGATGGAATCAAATTCATTCTGTTAGTTCAAAAACTTTTAATAACTTAATAAAACAACAAGTATAATGGTTCATTCAAATGATAGAGTTCTCATAGAAGCCTTTACTGGGTCTTTGGTACTTCAGGTTAATTCATACATGAACTATATGTCTCGTAACTTCCGTGTTCCTCTTTAAATTATTCTTTTCTCCGTAGACTTCCTTAGTCTTCCCAAAACCTGCTCCCATTTCCTCATATACCAATGCTCTTTATTAGCATTCCATACTTTATTTGTTACTTAAATATCTTCCTCGACGAACTGGTCAAACAGGTCTCTATAACTGTTCGTAGCAACAAAACTCATCTCATGCATAAATAATTGTATGTACACCATTCTGATACTTACTAATGAGAGAGCATATTTGAAGTTCTTCTATAAAAGTCGACATTCACTTTTTCTTGATAATCATATACAATTCTGGACACTTCAAACCTTGTTCAATATGGCTCCTCGATAATATCTCTTGTTTCCTTCAAATTTTTACAGCCTCTTGGTTACTTTACACATAGTCGTTATAACCATCCGTTTTTCTTAGTATATAGTCGTAAAGTTCTCGTAATGAACTGACAAATCGTGCTTCTGCAAGATTCTCCTGTAAACAAAATTCTACTTTGCGTAAAATATAATACCTCTACACCTCACGGTAGAAGGGGAACGACTAAGTAAGTAAAATATAATCAGTTCAATACTTACAAAAAACTACAGCATAAACGCTGATCTCCTTTCAGAAATGCACCTTAACTGTGAACTACAGAAACAAATACTATCTCCTGATAGAATAACACTGGCTAGTGATGGCTGGACATCTAAATATATTTTCATATCAACCCTATCTGTAAAACCACAGAAGGTTCATCTTGTCCGCACAGCGATTACACCTTCTTCCTGAAGCACAACCCAGGACTCACTGTCATCTAATGACCTCTGGTCATTTCGCGTGGTGTGTTTCTCTCGCCACTCTTCTAATTCGCTGACCCAAATCTTTTTACTTAAATTTATTGGTCGAGCCTTGATTTTTCTTGTTCTCGAACTTTATATTTATAACTCAAGATAATCACTCACTATTAATTAGCGTGAGCAGTATTCTGAACCGTTATATAAATCCCGTGTGGATGGGAAGGAGCGAAGCTCCTGACCGGGTTGGAAGGAAAGTCCACTGACCCCCCCCCCCCTGCCCCCCAGCTTTGCAATGACATGTCATTGGGCCGAAAGAGCTGGAAAAGCTCGAGTGCCGCTGGTTATAGAAAAAAAAAAGAAAAAAAGAAAAAAAAAAAAAAAAAAAAAAGTTAGCAATATTATTATTTTCATTCATTATTTTCTCTTGTGAGCTGTCCTAACTGTTTATCTCACCTTAACAATAGCTTGAATAATGCTTGGGCAAACCCCACGGTGACAAAGTTACAGACATATCATGTGCAAACATTTGTGATACTTGACCTATTTGAGATTGCGCCAGAAGTAAAGGCCCCGTACACACCACCCAAAAGTTAAAGACACCTACTTCTGTCCTCTGCCATGCATCTAATAATGTATGGGAACTACGGATGCAATATAAATTGTAAAAAAGGTCAAGGCTAAACAATTAAGATATTTGTTTCGTTAAGTGGAAAATGTGTGATATAAAGAGAAGTAGGCCATTTAATTAATGTTTAACTCCTTATGGTCTTTTTACTCCTGTCACAGTTGACTTACCCTGAGTGTCGAGCTTAGACCCACTTTACCTACAGTGAAATGCATGGAGGCATATCTGGGAGTCATCCTTAAATAACCACCAGCTATGCACAATGCTGTAATATATGTACGTGTATGTGATCCTATGTCTATGAGGCTGATTACACCCCTATTGACTCCTGAAATCATCCACACACTTCCAGGAATTCTTCCTGTGGTGAAACTTTGTTGAGAACCTAGCACTGCACAATAAACTTGAAGCAGTCACTTGATCCCCAGGAATATTCTTTGGCTTTGACTCCGTTGATTACTTGCAGAAGGATCTCACTGTGTACCCAGTGATAGGCAAGGGAAGCTGAGAAGTGGCTCTGTGCAGGACGTGACAATTGTTTAGGACAGCCCAGAACTAGAGCACAATATTTTAACTCTGCATAGTTGGAGAGCACCCTTGGATGGCGGAGAATGCACATTATGCCACGCACTTCTTACTCCTAGCTTATGATTAGATTTGACGATCCCTTAAATGTAAGCCAAGCTGAAGAAACTGGAGCTTATGACTTCAACTCGTCACATTTCGGAATGGCAGAAAAGCCACAGGAAAAGCCTAGATCTACAGTCTAGATAATACCAAGGAGTCTTCAACTTGGTATTGGCTGCTAAAGAGCGTGAAGCTCACCAGCCCTAGTTAAACAACAACCTACAGTGAATCCTCACAATGTATTTTGTGTCTGTGCAAATGTCGGTCTGTCTGTCTGTATCTATATATGTGTTTATGCATGCATCACCTACCTACATGATACATACATGCATTCATAATATCAGATTCTTTATTCTCCTTTAAATACATCGACATGTACTGATATGATATAATAAATACAACATACCAAATAGGAATATCATTAGAATTCACAACAGTGGAGAAATTTAGTTCAATATTGGTGTTGTGTGTGTGTGTATTTTATATCGAATATGTTCCTATTCTTTGTATTCATATCATCATTTTTATTCGCCATAACTTATGTTAACACGTTATGGTGTGATACATTAAATACAACAAAAGGGTGTTATACAATTATACATTTCGTGTAGGAGATTAGATTCAACCACATTATGATATATTTCTCCATTACATTAATATGGGTGTTTTTTACATCAAAACCTCCATATCCTGTACAACCCCATGATTGCACTGGTGCTAATATTTTTACATACATACATTCATGCATGCATACATATAAACATACATAATCAGAATCTTTATTATCCAAAAAAATACATTAACATGTACTCGATATAGTATAAAAACACCATATTATATCGGATAATCATTTAGAGTCCGCAAGTGTGCTAAACTCCGCCCAGGAAACAATCGCAAAACGTTCATAATCCTTTGAATTCAATTCGTTCACAGTTTACAAGCTGACATCAAAAGTCTCCAGCCTTCAGTTACCGTCACCGTCTTTTGGGACATGAGCAAAAACCAAACATTCACGATTTTATTGGACAAACAATCTGACACCTGTCCGCGCTGTGGTAACGTGTCTTTCAGCAACGCACACCTTAGTAAGGGGTCAGTGGATCTTTCCATTCTCGATCAGGGGTGACAGTATCCGGTCGCCATTGATAACGAAGCTATAGTTTCTTTCCGGTGGCTTCATAAACCAATATATATTCTTTAAAAATAAAAATGTTAATTTTAAAGACTTGTTTAATTTTCGTCTTTCACTGATATCCTTAATTTCTGTAGCCATCTTTTCGTGTGATGTTATAGTCGATGTTAAGAATTTTCACTTACTAACGTGAGAGCTTCAAGTTGACACACCTCTCAAAGCCGTGGAAAAGTCTCTTCTCTGCTACAAAGCTTGTTTCAGCATTGTACAAAATTAAAAGTCAATGGATCCTTCCATTCACAATGAGGGGTGACAGTATCCGGTTAGAAATTGCTAACGAAAACAATGTTTCTTTCCAGGGGCTTCACAAATGAATACATATTTTTTTGTAGATGAAAAGTTCAGTTTCAAAGACCTTTTCGTTTTTAAATATCACAAATATCCCTAGTTTATGGAACAATCTCTTCGAGTGTTGTTATAATAGGTGTTAAGAATATCCACTTACTACCGTGGGGTGGGAGCGCGCTGGTGTAATGGCTTCGGCGTTGTACTGGCGACCAGGTGTTCATGGTTCAAACCCGGGCGTCAGCGTTTGAAGAAATGTTTACGGCCGGAAATTTGACTGAATAGCCTGAACGGCTCCTGTGATAAACCCTCTGTGGATGGGAAGGAGCGAAGCTCCTGACCGGGTTGGAAGGAAAGTCCTCAGGTTCCCCAGCCTCGCAATGACATGTCATTGGGCCAAAGGGCTAAAAGCCCAAGTGCCGCTGGTTAAGGAAAAAAAAAAACTACCGTGGGGTGCATCAACGCTAACCATCAGGTCAAGCTGGCTTGACATGTTTCTATTGTCATAGATCGAATAACTTTAAGTTGAACCAATACATGGCTACTTCATTGGGCATGTATGATTATAATAAGGCATTGCTTCAACTTGCCATATTAATATGGCCTCTCGAAATTTGATAACAGCAGTAACAATAGCCTTCAATAAATTTGTGATGTTTTGACACGCTGTCCGGTTGACACATCACAAAACCGCCATCTTGGCTACTTGGTACCAACACAAACAGTGAACTCGCATGACATGCAAATTTGATGTTTTCGCCTTTAAAACACTTAGCAACATAATCCTGAACATGAGCCAAACACACTACAAACTCATACAGCGTTAATGAGGGCTGTTACCACAGATGCAGACTCCAGACTCCAAAACGACGACATGAAATGCACAACACAAAAGTGCGGCCTACCACGCCGCCATCTTGGAAACATACATACATACATACATACAGACATACATACACACATACATACATATATACTTACACACAAAAATATCAGAATCTTTATTCTCCATAAAATACATTGATATGTACTGACATGATATAATAAGATACAACATGGCATATAGGAGAATCATTAGAATTTACATAAAGTGTGGAAGACGTCCCAAGTAGTTCTATGTGGGTGTTTTCACATCGAATCTTTGTGTTACACATATATGACAATCTTTAAGCTTTCTAAAAGACATTGGCATATAATGAATGATATGATATGATACAACATGCCAAAAATGAATATTATTGAAATTTACAAAATGTGTGTGGAATTCCTTTCAAGTAGATCAATGTGGGTGTTTTTATATGGGGGTTTTAGCAGAAATTGCTTTGACAGCTAGTGGAGTGAGATATTAAATATAGCATCTAATACAATAGTAGTTTGGTATATTAAACAGAGCACAATTGAGATTAGACTTAATAAAAATGTGGAAAACATCTCCACCAATTTAAAATGGATGTTTTTTTTACATCAAAGTTTCCATATTCTGTAATTGCCTATAATTGAACTAATGCTGACATATTTACATAGAACTTTGGCATCGAATTCCGCTGCCCCAGAAACATTAATCCACTCACACACTTTGCATGGACATGACCCAAACTACCAGTTATCATACATACATATCAGAATCTTTATTCTCCAGAAGGAATGACTACAACCCATAAAAGCCAGATCCAAACCTCAGAAATGAGGTATCTGAGGAAGGTGGTTGAAGTAACAAGAAGAGACATGGTACGCAACCAGACGATACGTCAAGGCCTTAAATCCTACCCCCTGCAGACCCAAGTAGAACAGTCCCAATTAAGATGGTTTGGCCATGTCTGCAGAATGGGAGAAGATCGGATACCACGACAAGCATGGGAAACAAAGAGCCAAGGATCCACACCCCGAGGACGACCCAGAGTCCGCTGGGAGGACAACATTAGACAATCTTTGAAGGACCGAGGACTAGAATGGAACCAGGCCAGGAGGAAGACAGCCGATAGGATAGTCTGGCGCTCTCTCTTCCAAACCTCTTCACCTCACGGTAGAAGGGGAACGACTATGTAAGTAAGTATTCTCAAGAAAATACATTGATATGTACTGACATGATATCATAAAATACAACATGGCATATAGGAGAATCATTAGAATTTACATAAAGTAAATTTACATAAATTCATACAGCGTTAATGAGGGCTATTACCACATACATACATACCAGAATCTTTATTCTCCAGAAAATACATTGATATGTACTGACATGATATAATAAATTACAACATGGCATATAGGAGAATCATTAGAATTTACATAAAGTAAATTTACTTAAATTCATACAGCGTTGATGAGGGCTGTTACCACATACATACATACATTCATACATACACGCATTGACGCATAGCAGCATACATTCACAACAATTCATACACAAAAAACAACACACAGGTATTCCAAATTTTAAAGCAGTGCAGAATACCTGTCACTGCACCTTTAATGGAGTGCCAATAGCACAGCCACCAAAACTGAGTGCTGTACCACCAGCCAGTTATAGCTGATAGCAGGTGGTGATACGGCTAACTCTTATAGAGCCCACTTAATGACATGACCCGTTTTATCGCTTTGAAATCAGGGACTAAATTATGCACCGGAAGTGCACAGAATACACAAAACGATATTTTAAAAAGGGAGAATGTATCTGCAGACACGTATGTGGAAGTTTGTCTTTAACAGCGTGGAGAAGGAAACAGACAGAGAGAACGAACGAACGAACTTTATTTTCAAAGGGTTAAGAATTGGGCACGCAGGCCCGTCTTACCTTATTACCTCTTGCGGCATACTTACCAGGTTCTGGGATCGAAACCTGGTAGCATCTCGCGTTAGTCTACACAGCTATTAATGGAGAGACAGAAAGAGAGAGATAAAGAGAGAGAGAATGTGTTTGTAGTGCGTGTGTACATCCATGTATCTGTCCTTCAATGTAGGTCAAAGAGAGAGGGTATTGTATGTGTGTTAACGTGTGTAATACAGTTTATGTCGCATGTCTGTGTGTGAGAGATATATAATATACAAAGATGTCAAAGTGTTTATGCATGTATATTTGTATGTAAGTATGCATGCATGGAATAGGATATAAATGTTCATATTTATGAATACATTTATGTAATATAATGTGCGTATGTCTATGTCTATACACAGGAAAGTAGCTTTGTATGTAGGTATGTATATAGGATATATATACTACTTACTTAGTCGTTCCCCTTCTACCGTGAGGTGTAGAGGTTGATATATATATATATATATATATATATATATATATATATATATATATATATATATATATATATATATATATATATATATATATATATATATTAGCCAAGACCATAAATAACAACATACGTACAGCACCAACACGAAGACAAGACAAACCAATCTAAAGTATTGCAGATTCCATCAAGAACAATAACTCTAGAATTCCTCTTCCATGCCCTGAAGTAAAAGTGCGAAGCCCTATGACGTCAAAAGGCAAGCAACAGCAACAAACTGGAAACAACAGTGATTGTTTAACCTAATACTGGGTATTATTTCAAAATAACGTCAGTCCGGATGAATGTAAAAAGATAAACTGGTTTAGAAAGAAAGACTGACTCTAACAGAGAAATAGTGAGAAATTGTGATATACATTCTGGAATGATTTTCTCTCTTTCTCATATATCGCGCGTGCTTCTCTCTCCCCTTCTTGACGAACTGAGTATTCGTGTATTTCTTAACTTCCGTGTTCTATGTTAAAGCAATTCAGTTAAAAAAAAAACAAACAAAAAAAAAAAAACAACTAAACACTACTGCTTCCAAAAGCATTTCTGTCTTCTAAATTGTCTTGACATGAACACCAATTTTTTCATTGTTCTAAGTTTCACAAAAAATCCATACTTCGTCCACCATATGTACCTGTCCCAGATTCCACCTCAGCAATACACGATTATACCGCGAAACAAACTATGCTTTCAATATTCTGAGAACACGATCTAAGTGGGTCATCAACGAGACTTCAAGGAATATGCCCCAGTATGGGCAGGCACGATAAGCTAGACAAGATTCGTGGTCTTAACATTTTATTGTATGTGACAAATACTGATTCCCTAAGGCATAGTCGGTTGCAGAAACAAAACAAACATCAAATCTGCTTACCTATGGTTCCTAGAGGAAATGGATTGAGTGTGGCTCCTTCGCTAAACGAACTGTCTCCTATTTTAGAAAGAATGATCAAAAACACGAGACGAGACAGTCCATCCATGCTTGTACAGGATGTCCAGACCTGTTGTCTCTAAGAATCCTCCGTTTCAAAAATATCTACCCGACATATTTATCCCTGTGTTGTCAGTTCAGCTTCCCTACCAAGTCCAATATGGCAGGAATCTACTGAATATTCATGGCACCGCGGTGACGTCATGCGACGTTTTTCATCGCAGAACGCCTGCCTCTTCAGAATCTGATTATGAAAATGCCAGTCATGTAATCAGGGAGGATATCACAGAGCGATGGAGATGTGGAAAATAAAGGTCGATACAGCTCGTGTGTGCCGGCCGTGGCGGCACATAGACCAAGCGAGGTAACTGTGCGTGGGTGCCACCACAAATCCAAACCTACTTCCCCTGTCTCCCTTCGCACGTCACCCTTGCCGTCAGTATTTACACAAATCAATGTGGAACACACCAGTAGACACACGTCTCGAGTGCACGCTGTTGTCACAGCTAAAAATATATGAAAGTAGGCCAGATAAAGTGTGCGACTAAGTACCCAAGAAACCACTGTTGTTAGATTGTTTTTTCGTCTGGAGTGTGTGTATACACGTATGTCTGCGTGCGTGTGTGTAAAAGATAGAGCAAACGAGTATTGAACGAAGTTACAGCAGAGAGGTCGCCAATACACACACACGCAAACAGAAACAAGAGAGAAATAATAAATTGCCGAATAGAGCCGTAGCATACTCGAACACAATTATAACTGGCGCAATACGCTTCACCATGTGAGGAGAAAGCACAAAGTCGATCCCGCTAGTGACACCTCATTATATTGTCTTGCCTTTCCTCATTTTCGTGTACGCTTCTCGCGGATTATCATTGTAGCTGGTCCCTTTGCAGGAAGCCTGTATCAAGCTTTCATTTGCTTCTGCTGTAGTCGTTTCTGTGGCAACATGTTTTACATGATGAGGTCGGTAGCCCCATGCTAAACCTATGTTAGTTGTGTTGCATGTCATGCCTAAGTGTGCAGCTCTCTTCATAGACTCCCGGGAAATATTGTGTACGCCTAGGAGTGCAGCTCTCTCCAGAGACTCCCGGGAAATATTGTGTACTGAGAAAAAATGGTTATAAAAATAGTAACACACTAGAACTATTTCTTGGTTATTTATTTATGCAACAACTTTATTGCTTCACATGATACATCTTTAATAAGAAGAGACACAAATAAGAGACTGTGTAAATGTGACAAGAAAGTAAATATTGACATAGATATAAATTAATGATGCTATTATTTCAGCAATTCCCTTCATATCAGCTACCCGTGGAGCACAGGTCTTCAACAACTACACCCCAGATTTTTCTACCCCAGTCTAACCGTTCAAGACCTTTCCAATAGGCCAAAGAACGAGAGCCCAAGCACGCGGGATTAAGACCTTTTGTCATGAAGTGGATTTAAGTTTAGAGTGTGTCCAGTGTATAGACAAGACCCTAGTATGATAGAGACTGAGAAGATAGATTTAAATGAGAAATGATAGTGAATGTGGACAGATGGGCCTATTGGCTTCGAGGGATGAGAACCGAGATTGACTCTCCCTCGCCACTCGTGACTTCAAGAATTGCTATAGACTCACCCCCCCCCCCTTCTGGCTACCTTTACAAAAGGAGATAAGGGTGTACTAAGACCACAGAAACACTATACAGACAATTATATATGCACGGTATAGTTAGCTATATATTAGAAAGACTGATCCAGTTATATAGTTTTATTAAAAACAACTAAAAAAAAACTCAAATCACACAGAAAAAAAAAAATACGTGCACTGTTGCACAGACCTGAAAACAAGAAAACCAATTAAATTGATAAACACATACAAAATATACGACCACTGTCACTCCTTCTTTCACCCTGTGGGGAACAATAAAGTGATTAATGGTTTAACTACAACAAATGTGTGGGGGCTTCACTTTAGCCACCACTCCCTACTACAATAATATAACTATTAACTATAACACCACAGTCTGGCTGCAGACGTACTAAGGGTCTACACTCTTTAATTTCATTAACTCGTGTCCTACAATGTTAACCACTGCTTCACAAGCACTGATCCACTAAATGACCTTTTTCATTTGCTAACTCAGAGGCTGTCCTATAACACTTTCTATCTGCCTCTAACACCTCACTCTCCGCTCTGGTTCTGCTTCAGTGACTACTCTGACACTGCCGTATTCTGCTGAGGTGGCGTCTCCGTTAAGCCACTATTCTCGGTTTTGGTCGGGAAAGGAATTTTGACCCTCTCTCCTGCCCGGACCACTGCTGCTGATGACTTCTGACAATAATGACTAGGTACTTGACTTAGCATGTAGACGATTCACTGCTGACGAAAACGTAATTTCCCCTGCCCGGTTACCCCTCATTGGGTTTAGGGCCCGTTGGTTTTATTATGACCGACATTTAAACGACGACACCAGGCCACGTGCCTTTGTGTAGATGAGCTTAGAGCTCAGGATTTTTAAGAAATCCGTTCGCTGAATGATGCTTCACTGAAAATGGAACTGCTTCTTTTTTTGTGTGACAGTCGTACTTGGCACCAGTAACCACCTCGTCACCAGTGCTTTTCACCGCTGCCGATAGCTCGAGCACTAGGCTCCTGAGACAACAACTTTCAGTTGTAAATTGGAAGGCCGGTTACACCCTCCCAAGTCGCCGTGAAAACTCGCTGTGGAACAAACAACAACAACAGCTATAAAACACGTCAGAAGTTAAACATCTCAAACACTTAACTCCCCTAATATAAATACCTCTCCCGCACCAGCGATACGTAATTATTTATGCCCCAAAAGTGTCAGCCTCCCATGCAATCTCCCCTCTGATCTATCTCTCCCGTTTTACAAAGTAAACATTGGTCTGTTAATAACTCCCAGACTAGCTGACCTAGATCTTTTGTTCTGCATGACTAGCCACATGTCACAACAATTCAAACTTTCGGGGAACCCATTCTGTCTGTAATACTTAGGGCTACTTTATCGCTGACCCTTGGTGTTCATTGATCAATACAAAATTAAATCTAGGACTACTTAAGGTCATCTCCGTAATATTAATTACATCTCTATGGAATAAAATTATTCCCTTATCAGAAATATAAATTTCATCTCTTTGTAATCTGACTACATAGTAATAAAAATGCACAATAAATAACGTATAAAATTTACGCTAGCATATTCATACTGCCAAAAATTATAAACAATCAAGGTTATCAATTTAACCCCCGTAGTTAAATACATCGAATACCTGCAATAGAATAGAAGAGCTGCAATTTCAGGGAAAGGATAGGGATATGTTCAAGGAAATCAGAACGCTAACAGATGATTTTAGACCATCATTATATGTAATCAATGATAAAAATGGTAACATATTAACAGAAAGTAAGGATATATTGGAGAGATGGAAGGAGTACTGTAGAGAAATGTATGAAGATAGTACAAAGACCCCAGACATGACGATTGAAAGTGAAGAGAGAGAGAGCCAGAACCTATATTAGATGAAGTACGTGCAGCAATCAAAAGCCTGAAGAAAGGGAAATCACCAGGATGCGATGATATACCAACTGAACTAATCCAAGCAGGAGGAGAGGCCAGTGTCCTCGTTTATCATGCACTATGTGTGAAGATCTGGAACAGTGCAATCTGGCCCAAAGCATGGAAAAGATCTGTGTATATCCCTCTCCCAAAGAAAGGCAATTTAAAACTGTGTACCAACTATCGTACTATTGCTTTAATAAGTCATGCCAGCAAAATCCTCTTGCGGATTATCATGAAGAGGATAGAAAGAAAGTTAGAACATGAAATACATGAAGTACAGGCGGGTTTTAGACAAGGCAGAGGTGCAAGAGATCACATCTTTAATGTGAAAAACACCCTCGAAAAATGCAGAGAATACAATGTAGATCTTCATGCCTGCTTTGTAGATTACACCAAGGCCTTCGACTGCGTACAACATCAGAAATTGGGGAACATCATGAGAGACATGGAATTTCCAGCGCATTTGATCCATCTAATTGAAACACTATACCACAAACAGCAAGCAGCAGTCAGAGTAGCGGGAGAAACATCAGGATGGTTTGAGGTGAAAAGGGGAGTAAGACAGGGTTGCATCCTCTCGCCATACTTGTTTAACATCTATGCAGAAAATATAATGAGAAATGTTCGGAGTGACCAAGAATGTGAACATTGCGATCCGTTCACAATTGGTGGAAATGCGATCCCAGAACTCAGGTACGCAGATGACACAGTTATTCTTTCAAACAGTGCCAAGGGACTAGAACAGTTAATCCTTTCTGTCAAAAGACACAATGAGGATCAGAACCTTTTTCTGAACACACAAAAAAAAACAAAGATTATGTCCACAGACAAAACAAGATGCCAACCAAAAATTACCATCGATGATGAGGAAATTGAAAATTTCACACATTTTGAATATCTTGGCTCCATAATTAACAACAATGGAGACTGCTCAAAAGAGGTCAGAAGGAGACTGGCCATAGTGTCATAAGAGGTTTTGATGTTACTAAATGTATAGGCTATCCTGGACAAATAGGTGTATCAGAGGATACCAGGATAGTGCCAGATAAGAGACTGGTCTTATAAGAAATACCCCCTTCTCTGAAAAGAGCAAGGGTGTATAGACAATCAAGATGGGGTCAAGCTATGTAAGTTCTCAGAGTAGATGATGATGATCTCTGAGTCCCTAACCGCTACCTCTACTGATCCCAAATGATTTAGCTACGGGTCTAGGGGAAATGTATTTACTTTATTTAATGATTAATTTCAAACATAACTTCAACTTAATCAAAATTAATTAAGCAAGGCTGTATGAAAGTTTCTGTACAATTTAACTGTCCTGAACCTCAATCTTTTGGGTCAGGAATTATTAAAATCAAGAAAGGTTATTTACATAATGAAATAAATAATTTGGAAACTCTGTTCCATTTTTTGTAAAGAGTCACTGGAATGACTATACGTACTGTTACTGTTCGTAATATTTATACTGCTACCAGTCTTATACTGCAAGGTCTACTACTTTCATCATCCCACAGTGGTTAAGTTTATTTGGGTGAATGAGTTTGGATGAAGAATCATTGCCTTTCTAAAGGACTTATCTTCAGAAGGTTGCTGCTTCAATTTTTTGAATATTAGTCAGGATCACTAACTCTGTGACTACTGGCTGAGAAGATGGTGTCTATCTCCAGTCTTTATGTGGAGCTCTCAACTCCCATACGCTCTTCTTCTCAAGTAACTGCAGCCACGAGGTAAATTCGTGATATAACCTGAAATAGAAGGACAACCCCTTCCATGTAGAGATCTGCCTAAATCAATTCACCCCTAAACAATATTAAAACTTACCATGGTCAGTCCTTTGTGCTAACAAGTTGCACAAGACCTTGAATTCCATTGTCTACCATCAGTTTTCATGCCAAAACTCTTTCTTTGGGTTAATCAATGCTCGGGTACCTCGTCCATGTTTGGCTTCCATACAATAATCATGGCATGTACAATACAGCGTGTGACCTGTTGATTACTTCATTCTAACCTTCCCTAGATGTTTATTACATGATCTATGAACCGTGTGTCACTCCAGAAGAAAATACTACATTAAATCGCTTCTAACACTCACTGTCACAAAATTGCAAACACTATACACCAATTTTTCAACTCGAACAAGTCTGCTACTACCCACATTCCTACGTAGGTCAGCGTGACACAACACATCTCGCCTTCAGTTACACTTTCGAACAAATATGGCACACATAGCCTGTTTACTTTACAGGTCAATTCTTTAACAAAGTATGCAAATAAAATTATTAATCTTACCCTCAGGTAAATAAGTTCACACACACTCAAGCTGACTGGCTGTAAAAGGGTTCTTAGTCTACTCTACCAGTCCAACCGACAAAGGCTTTGGTCTACAGTCTTTTAGTATACGTCAGCTCAGTGTGATTTTTATGATTTCAATGGCGGAAAACTATAAAAGTTTGTTACTATTTATAGAGCTACACCGAACCAATCAGAGGAAAGTCAAAAAGTTAATTTTTGATTCTAGTATTTATGCGATTCTAATCGTGTCTGTATGATCTGACTAAATTTGAACATTTTATATCATAGTTATTTGTAGACCGATTTTAATTATCAAAAGTGATAGTTTTTTTTTTTTTAATTTCACCGCCGTTCAGGTTATTCAGTCAAATTTCCGGCCGTAAACATTTATTCAAACGCTGACGCCCGGGTTTGAACCATGAACACCTGGTCGCCAGTACAACGCCGAAGCCATTACACCAGCGCGGCTCCCAAAGTGATAGTTAAACGGCCAATTTTTTTCTATCGTTCTATATAGTTTTCCTTTAGTTATTCCTTTGGATCTCCATCTGGGTAATTTTTTTGTAATTAAATCGGGCCTTACCCTGATGTGAAAATCTCACTAAATTAAATTTTCTACTACCATAAAAATTTTTTTATGAATGATTCTTTATGTGTATATGTTAAGCAATATCAGCGCTATAATTTGAGATATCCCTTTCCTTTCAATTATCTTTAGTTATTAAGAAATAAATTATCTACGTTCGGTCAAAAACACAAAATAGGCATTTATTTCTCGTCAACCAAAATTTTCTTACCACTACAAAATATGGAAACGATTTGATTGGTTGTTAAATTTTGTACTATGCTCTTTGATAATTTTTGGGGTGGGCGGTAACTTTTTACTTGTTTCCTATAAAAATTAAAATACACTAGATAAATTGTTGGCGGTAATTTTGACTGGCCCCTCAGAAAAATTTCAAATACTGTAGTTATTTATAGATTTAAAAATACGATAGCTAGTTTGTTTTTGAGCGGGGAATTTGAGCGTGTTGTCATACGGATTCACTTTACTACACATAGCAATGCAGAGAATAAATGAAATGAAGAACCTATGGCATAACACCAGCAAATTAATAAAAGTAAAACTTCTGAGAACCATCATCTTTCAGGTAACAACATATAGATGTGAATCATTGACCATTACTCAAACATTAAAGAAAAAAATCGAATCTTTCGAAGCAAAGTGTTACAGAAAAATTCTCAGAATATCTTGGACCAAGAAGAAGAAAAATATAGACATCCTACACGACCTGAACATCGAGAAAACTGGCTGATAAATAATATCATGTCCCGGAAACTGAAATATTTTGGCCACATTAAACGCCATAGTGGCTTAGAGAGAGAGAGCAGTGATGGAGGGTATGGTACCTGGAAGGAGAGGCAGGGGCCGACCAAGACGACGGTGGACACAGGACATTGAAGACACCTTGAGCATGACATTGGAGGAGGCTGGAGGGCTGGCTAGAGATCGAGAGTCTTTCAGGCGGCTTAAAATTACACTCGGTTCGTAGAGCAGACGAACTATGTATATAGAATACAGACGTAGACTTTCACGGCATGAAGTTTTTCAAACAAAGAGACATTAATGAAAATGCGCGAGTATATATAATTAAAAACCCCACGCTGACCTATGCGTCCTTCTTAAACCAATAAAGTTACTGGAAAAATTAACAACGGTGACCTCCGCCAATAGATTTTAAAGCATACTCACGAGTTCCGTTTATCCCGATCGCGCGCATTCCAATTGCGTCATGTTAAATCATGTTATGCTGACCGCGTGAGCCAATTTAACTTTTAATTCGTTCAAGCGGCCGTTTTTCTGTACATGGGTAGAGGTTTATCACCCACCCCAATTAATACAAGCGCCTAATACAATAAACTGACTGGTATTATTTACAAAACGAAAATGAGACTACGTGATCGCGATTAATTTAGCGAAAAGAACTGGTGCAAATCTAATATAACCTCCCCGGTAATCCCTATTATAAACGCAATTTATTTACCTACAGAACAAGACTAAAGTCGATATATTTACAGAGAGAAGAACTTAGTGCAACTCATATAGTTACAAAGAGAAGAAGACTGGGGCAAACTCAAATAGAAGAATGAAATGGGGGCCTATTGAAATATAAATCACAGTAACTCTATCACACGTTTCAACGTCTTTTTTATGCCCTTCCTCTCTACGTCTGAGGCTCATGTGATGAGGATATGTGGAAGAAATTGGCGCATCTCATGGAAAGAGAAGAAATCAAATAAAAAGGTCTAGAAAACCTGGGAATGAAAAGAGAATTAATGAAGGAGATCAACAATAGACATCGAACATATTTTAGCCAAATTAAAAAGCATTACTAAAAACCATAATAAAAGCAACAGATGAACTCAAATGTGCAAGTGAAAGACAGCGTTGTAAGTGGAAAGATAACATCAAGAGACAGAAAAAATAGTTTATCAGAGTGCACCAACAAGACAAGAGACAGAAGACGTTGGAGATCCAATGCACCTGACTTTCGTTGGGGAGATGGCAGTTCATGATGATGCCCCATGTCTAAAACTCTTATCTTTTGGTCTTCCGCTATTTCCCCTCAACAAGTTATTCCAGAATAAGGACTGCCTTTAGGAGCTAGTATTGGACATAATCAAACAATGTGAATTATTTTGGAGTGTGACAAAAGAAAAAAAAAACGCTTACAAACCAGACATTTTCAAAGAGATAAACATAAATATCAGACTAATTAGCATTGAAGACCGGTGTTGTGTAATGGCTATCAAGGAATGTTATATGCGGGGGCAGTTAGGTTCTGGCTTGGTGAGTATGTCTTCAATCGTTGCTGATGTTTACGCGAATGCTAGGTTGAGTAGACGAAGGGTTAGCATCATACTTTTCACCTGAACACAGCCACACAGTATCGTTCTTAGCTCGTACAACAGTGTTAATGATTAATCAATGAGTTGGTGAAGACTGGTCCACATCCAAATTTATTCACAGTAGCTCCA
Source organism: Oreohelix idahoensis (assembly GCA_024509875.1). Lineage (NCBI taxonomy): Eukaryota > Metazoa > Mollusca > Gastropoda > Stylommatophora > Oreohelicidae > Oreohelix > Oreohelix idahoensis. The sequence goes on from JAMPIV010019370.1 coordinate 207,875, forward strand.
ACAATAAGTCAGCATAAATAACATTAGGGAGATTGCATTCATTAAGGTCCAGTGTCAGTCCATTGTGGTAAACAATGTAAGAGGCATAGAATTCATAAATCTCAATTCTGGCCGTAAGAGACTAGCGTTCAGGTTCGAGCAGGACGTGAACGAAGTATGGCGGCCGATGTAAATGTGCTGACAATCGAAAATGTTTACCTCAAAATACAGTCACAATACTTCCCATGGAAGCTGTAGCACTTGACGGCCCATAAACACATCTTATTCAATCGTGGCGACCAAATCTTATTAAAAGCCACTGAGAAAATATATCGAATAACACATCCACCACGGGAACACAACCATGGCACGTCTCGTCAGGGCTGTTTACATTTTATCACTAGCACGGGAAACTGACCGCTCGGCTGCGCATGGGCAGACGATACATACGTTACGTTATATATTTATAGCTAATGCAGACAGCTGTATTTCAGCAAAGGATTGATATACGCCTGTGCGCAAAAGCCGTACACAACAACCGGTTTAACGTCTGTGACAGAATTGTCCTTTCTGTTTTTCTAGCATGCATGTGTATCGCCGACATTATGGCCATATATCTCATTTTCTGTACCTAAATTATTGTTTACACTACCTTCCGTCAATTCTTGTCATGTCGGCACTTCAGCGACCATCTTTTGCTGATTAGGGTAATCAATCACTTTCGTTTTGACCCATATTGACATCTGAATCTGTGGAGAGAAATGTTGTAACACATTTACGAGATGACCGCGTGTAGGAGAGACTGGGTAAACGAGGTAACCATTTTCGAACTCTGCATGTCATGTCTTCACAGGTCTTCTTTATTAAGTTAATGATCTTCTTGGGAACTTCATAATGCCTCATCAGTTTCCATAGTGATTCTCTGTCTACACTGTCAAATGCCTTTTCATAGTCCACAGATCCGATGTATGGTGGTGAATTCCATTCAAGACTTTGTTCAACTATTATTCTCAATGTGGTTATCTGGTCTGTACAGGATCTATTTTGTCGATAACCTGCTTCTTCATCTCTCAGTTTCTTGTCTATGGATTCTTTTAATCTCTCAATTATGATTCTGTTTAATACTTTTCCGGGCACTGATAGTAACATTATTCTTCTATAATTTGTGCACTCTTGTAAATTTCCCTTCTTAGGCGTCATACTCTTCGTCATTTGCTAAGGGAGACTGAATACCCATGGGTCTGTCCTGAGTGTAGTGAGGTCGATTCTGATTAACAATTAACAGTTAACAATTAACATGACCAGATAAGCTTCCTTCCATTCTGCCGGTATTCCTCTCTCTCACAGACTTTGCCAAGTAGTTTGTATAATATCTCTGTAGAGGTATCAATATCTGTTTTGATGGCCTCTGCTGGAATGCAATCTGGACCAGCAGCTTTTCCATCTTTCAGGAGTTTTATGACTTTCTTTATTTCTTCTCTACTTGGTCGTTCACAGCTGATTTGTAGCTCCACTTCTGCTGGGTGTATGTCTGGGGGATTAGTTGGAGCTGGTGTATTGAGAAGTTCCTCAATATCTCTTCATTTGTTTTTTTTATATTACTAAGCAATTTTCCATTCTTATCTTTGATGAGGCCATTCGCTTGCTTACCATATATCTCCATGTTAGTTTCTGTGTTGTAGTACAGGTACCTCATATTTTTTTTTGCCTTTTGCTGCAGGTTCCTCTGCTTCCCTTCCCAACTCTTCAATTTACTTCCTCTGGTCTCTTTTGTTGTTTATTTTTACTTTTTTGTTTGCTTCTATGTACATTTCATGAGCCTTGGCTTTGGAGCTTCTGGTTTTGCTTCTGTTTAAATTTGCTTTCTTGTTTTTCCTGTTTTATATTTTGATAATGGTTTCTGTTGTTATCCATGCTTTGTGCTGATGTTCTCTTTTTCTCAGTACTTCTTCCCATGTCTCGTTCCATAAATTTTTTACTTGTTGCCAGTGGTCTTCCGTATCTGCGTCATCTTCCAGCTGTTGAAGTACTTGGTATTTGTTGGATTTTGTGACTGAAATATTTTCTCTTAGTACCTGATTTTTTAGATATCCCACATTATACTGTTTTACATATCTGTCACAGTAGAGATATTCGCCGAAATATATTTAGCTGGTTACGCTGTAGAGTGGCAACAGCGTAGAATAGAAAGTCCCGTTTCGCGAGTCGGGCCAGAACGGAAGAGGATATAGATTTTTTTGGCACGAGGCAGTCGAGGAGATGTCAACGGTCCTTTACGGACGCTTGTTACTTTTGTCAGCGGTTTTGCTGGGATTACATGAATGCCATTCTTGTTCATTGCTTGCCCATTTGTTCAGGTGTTCAGGATTATTGTTAGATTACTAGAAGGGTGAGGTGATTTCTGGTGGTTTTTTCCTGGATATTATTTACGGTAGAATCTTGCAATTATGTATTGCCTTGTTTCAGTATTGGACGTCGCCTGTGAGCGATAGTCATTCTGTAGTCGCTGGTTAGATTATGTCGGTGACTGTTTTGCCATTATGTTGAGCTGGTGATTTTGGCAAGTAGTTTGGCATTTTCATTACATTGTGTATTGCATTTCATGTGTATTGTTAGCCGTGTGTGGCTCATATGTGTGCACCGTACTTATTAAAGGGTTATTACCTGATTTAGGTGTTATTGGATTATTCATGTCAGCTGTAGTAAAATCTGCGAGAATAATCGCTCATTTCAGTAAGATTTTAGTCATAAAATGATGATAAATAAACCCGCCCTATTGTGTCTGACGGTGATACTCTCACATGCCAGCATAGCGCTGAATTTTGTGCCATGGAACGGCTTAGAACCGATCCTATCGTTTAAACCTCCTCGCTTTCCTTGTGACGTACATTTTTAACATTTTGCCCGATCTGATAGAGACTGTGGCAAGACTTATAATTAACGATTTTGCGGAAGTGTGCCGCCAAACTACTGTCTGAATTAACGTAATATTTTGACTTTAACGCTGGTAATAAGTAGTAATCCTTACATTTTTTAATAGTGTAACACGAGACAATACAAATATTTAACGTATATTCAAATACCCGCCGCTCAAAACCCCGCTTCGCTTGACACATTATGCCTTGCATATATACACGCTGCGGCAAAGGCAACAGAGGCAAACACGCAGACAATTTTATTTCCTCCTCGCGGTAGTATTTCTGACGTCACTAAAACAAGTAGTTATTTGAAAATACATGCTAGCAAGAGATGAAAAAGGGGGGAAAGATGGCCGTCTTGTGTAAAATTTTTATTTGACGATTGCCGGTAACAAAATTGAAAATCTAAACCATAATGAAACTGACCATACAAATTATATGGTAGTATAGCTTAGTGTCCACTGAGTAAGAATATGTTTTAAATAATATGGTAGTCCCAGTATTAGCCAAGTTATTGAGAAAATACTAAATGTCTACGGACGCGCAACCAGACAGACTGTTGTTCCTGCATGTTTTTTTGCATAACGTTAGTGGGGACGGCAGCTTAGAAAAGAGGCATTGAGGTATTCAAATTCGCTTGGGTAACAAGAGTATAGGAGGGAGAGGGGAGCAGTAGGAAAATTGTTACCCAAAACTAACATCTTTTTGTATTGGCATAACTAAAGCAGGCTGGCCAATCGACTGCCAGACACAGAGTTTGTTTGGAATTATTTTTGTTTTTCAAAAACTACATTTCAATTCTGGTAGTCGCAAGCTTTCGATTGGCCAGTTTAATAAATATTAGCAAAAGGCTTTCACTATTCATTGCCAGTTGAACAAAACTTTTCATTAAAATACGCTGAGATCAGCTGTGTTAATTTTAAAATTAAATAAAGAAGTATTCACAGTCTGGACAGTGCAGAAGAAACTGAGGCCACTTCTTTGCAAGTCAGCGTCATTTGTTTATATTTCTTGAAAATTTGTGGTAAGAATGCTTTATGAATTTAATATGTTTAATCCCACTGCCAAAGTTAGATACTGCTATTGGGAAAAGTGAAGGACGTGCCGGGAGCAGACATTGTTGAGTCCTCACATTGAACTGTATCTAACTGATGTATGTTGTCATTGATTGTGTTTTAATAATTATTGCATTAGAATATGTTAGTAAGCCTCCGTGTTCCATGAACAGTGTTCAACATGCCTGAAGCATTTATATTTAAAAAAGAAAAGAAGAGAAAATCATACCAAAGGAAATGTGGTTACTCCACATTATTTTATTGAAGAAAACTATGTAAACGTACAGTGGCGTATCTGCCATAGGGACCTGAGGTGTGGTCACAGCAAGGTGGGAGTCATGTAAAATTAGGGGCGAGTGCACCTGTAATGCACGCGAGGCTGACCCCATATCACCGTAGAAAAATAATAAATATAATAAGTGATCAGGTATAAAAGGCCAGGGTGTCCTTTTGTTGCAGAAATTTTATTTCCTGTTGCCAGCTGGTAACAGGAAACCTGCTGAGTGAGAATAAAGCCATCAAGTCTCCGACCATTCGTTTATGCTGTCAAAAGATAACGGGAGGAGCTTGGGCATTTTGCGAGATTGAGATTTTCTGCAACTTCATACTGTATTATCATTCTTCAAGGAATCCCAGGTGATGTGTTAAGCATCCGGGTATATCTGACACTTTCGTTTAATAAACACTGGTATTTCAAATCATACTCAGGAAGTTTATGGGGTATGATGAAACTACAGCCCCTCATACATAGTGACTCTCCCTCTTAGATGAATAAAGTGTAAGCTGTGAACATTCCAACAGGAAATATATATATATATATTGACTTTATAGTTAGTGGACAAAGAGTCCAGATATTTTAGTTGATCTTTTCTGTAAACTATCTTGTCCTCATTTTCAAAGACCTGTCCAAAAGATATGGCTGGACAGGCAGATTAAATTGTACAGAAAAAAAACATTCCTTTTAAAGAAAAACTTAACCACTGGTTTTATTCACTTCCTCATAAAAAATTAAAGTGTTTTTATGTTGTGTACCATCATTTCATTTCTCCCCTAGACACTAGGTACATCATACACCAGACATTAGAGCCAAAATAGTGACCGTGTGAGATCTAGGGAGGTAGCGTTAGGTTCCCTGCACATAATTCATCATCATCATTTATGGAGTCAGGGGCCTACATGTGCTTGACCTCACACGGTTAATACATACACGGATTTCATTCTTTTAGGATACCATCATAACCTCCCCAGCAAATCAAACTTTGCTACATCAGCTACTGTGTACTGTGGTCATACCTTTGAGACAGCGAGCGAAGTGTATAGTTTGAGTGTCCCTTAAATCCATAGTACCAGTAGAGGGGTTTGTTCACACAGCACAAGTAGTCCGGTGTGCTCTGTGTGTGTGCTGTGTACCATTAGATACATATAACCTATTCTGACATCTGGGGTAACTCGTCGTGTTTAGGCGTGGAGCCTGTATGATTTAATAGTTTAGTTCCCAGCTAGCTGGCAGTATTGTTTCATTTTATTTGATAGTACAGCCTTAGAGCCTGCATTGGTGTTGATCAGGCCATTATGGTGCACACAGTATTCTAGAAGGTGGTAGGCCACTGTGTTGGCGCCTTCATATTTATTTCGTTAACTCACGGGTGTGAGTTGTTTTCGTCCGTCCAGTGAAAGGTTAGTGTGTATGTCGGTCTGTTAATGTCTTGTGTGACCTGACCTTGTTTACGGGCTCTGACCTATTTTCAGCGTCCAGCAATGGCTACATGTCAGTTGATTTTTGCAGTCTATTGTCGATGAAATATTGTACTGTTCAGTTCCAAGTTCTTTGTTATGGTATCTTGGCAGGTCTAAGTACGAGTGTCAAAGTATTAGACTAGTGGTACAGGGGGTGTCAGACGGGTCAGTTTGACACATCTCTGAGTCATTTTGGTGGTTGGCGACAGTGATCCAGGTTGAGCAGCGGAGCTTGGGGTGTTGGTACTATTTAGTTAGGGACCCAGACGGCATGTGGAGATGTCAGCTGGGAAATAGCTTGGTCAACCTCGGTATAGGGTGGAAAGAGATGGTGGTTAGATGTTTGTAGTTGATAGGAGGTTGATAGATTGTTTTGTACCTCAAGTCATCGTGTTGAGCTTCTGGTCCTGTCCTTGCTACTCAGACGTGCCCAACCAAGGGTGAAGGTCCCTGCTACTCAGACGTGCCCAACCAAGGGTGAAGGTCCTTGCTACTCAGACGTGCCCAACCAGGCGTGAAGTCTTTTGTGTTTTGTGCCCTGCCGACCTACTGGGCGGGTCCAGTAGATGTCACTGTGTAAGCTGCGGTGATCCGGGAAGTGTGGATATTGTGTGATTAACATTTGCTATAACACAAATATAGAACAGTGCCAAGGAACTTACTCATGTTTCTTTTCGACGTATAGACGGTTGAGAGTAGCTGTGCAGCTGATCTTTACAGAAGTACACTTTGCAGTGTGTATTATGAACAGTGCTGTGTGAGCACCGTAGATAACAGTATATTCATCGAGGAAAGTATTTGACACTCAGACTTGCATAGCAAACTGTTTCCTGGACTGAGCTTCTTGTGGATTTTACGTTGTCCAGTGTGGAGTTTCGTTTGTTCTGTGATCATCATTCATCGTCAGTGCTGAGGATTCTTCTTACTCAAGCGCCGTTGGAGCTTCAGATAAGTTATTGTTTGTCTGCTTTTGCATTATATATTATATTGATATTTTCTTGTTTTTTCTGTGAATTTAAATTTCTTGTCTGTCCTGCTATCTGTTATTATTTATCATTTAGCTTAATCTGTATTCTAATATAGTGCTTGGTGGAAGAGATAGCTTCCAGCACCTCATTGATGAGTGTGGTTTTCGTGTTATAGTGTATTGGTGTGTTCAAGGGAGGAAGGGTGGCGAGTTTAATCCAGTCTTGGCCTCTCTTGTGGAAAAGATTGGATTAGACCGATTCTTTTAGGGTGTGGCGGTGTTTGTTTTGTGGTGGAGTCTGGCAGAGGGGATTTCCTGTGACTGCCCTGCTTAACATTCCAAGCCCTGTTGGTATTAGTTGTGTTTGTGGTGTGTGTATTTATAGTGTCGTGTACATTTAGTTATTCTTTTGTGGTGTTTAAGTGGTGTTTTCTCTTGTCTCATCTTACTATCTTGTAAATACGTTTACAGATATCCCTTGTTTTCGTTCGTGCTCAGTCACGAATTGTACATATTAATCTTCCTCTTCTCTTCGTGTTCTATCATCTATTTCCTCGTGACTGGAATTTTGTTTTCGTAATGTGATTTATGCGTTTCTTTCATCTGTGTTGTGCTCATTTTGCCATAGGTAGTACTTGCATAACAGAGACAATAGAGTTTAGTAATAAGTGAAGTGTTATTTGAATATAGCACCAGTGTGGGTGCCAGTAACAGATATTGAAGCAATACCTATTGTGAATTAAATTGATTTACTGGTGTCAAGGTATCAGGAAGTTGTTATTATACAACTAGTGACTATTGTAAGTTTGTTGATGATATCATAGAGACTAAGTGGTCAGGTAGACCAAATTTTCACAGTGACTAGACAGTAGCCAAGTGGCAAAGTAAAACTTTATACTAGAAGAGGCAAAGATTGATGTTGTGTACACATTGAGAGGTGAGGTGATATTTACACGCATATATATATATATATATATATATATATATATATATATATATATATATATATATATATATATATATATATATATATATATATATATATTGAGAAGTGATATCAAGAGTTACTATTATTACTGCATAATTTGTAACCAAAGAGTTTTCTGGTGAGATAAGAGAAATATATACGACTGAATAGTGGTATAGAAATTTATAGCAAGAGATAAGAGTGAGTAATCTGAGTGTACACCATGGACCTACAGGCTTTCATTCAGATTGGTAAAGAATTTGGGTACACCCAGAAAGAACTCATGGATTTTGCTGAAGGAAAATTTTACACAGCGGAGAATCAAACAGCTTTGAAAGAGAAGGATGAGAAGGAGAGGATTGAGAAACAGAATGCTCTAAGAGATGCTCGAGCTGAAGAGCTAGAGATAAAAAGAAAAGAATTTGAATTACAAGAAAGGAAGATGAAAGAAGATAAAGAGTTACAAGAAAGGAAGATGAAAGAAGAAAGTGAGTAGAAACAGAGAGAATTCGAATTACAACAAAGGAAGATGAAAGAAGATAAAGAATTACAGTTGGAGAAGGAGAGAATGAGAATAGCTCTGGAAGAGAAAATGATGGAGAAGGAAATACAATTGAAGAAGTTAGAAGTGGGTTGTAACATTCCTATTTCATGACCACCAGGAATGTAACGATATCTTTAGTGTGTACTGTTATTGTATGGATGTGGTGATACGCCACTAGAATGTTGAAGGCTGTACGATCTACCCCAATGTTCCTGCACGGTGTTACTGTAGGTTTCTGTGCGTGCGTAGTCAGTACGACCTGGGCCAAACAGCGTTGTTGTGCATGATTAGCTGACCAGGCGTTGAGACGCTAACAGGGTGTCATGTTGACATTCAAACATCATACATCTCTTGAATGTGAAGTACTCGAGGTTTGTGTGGGTTGATAAGTGATGTGGGTGTGTAGACAACACGAATGCGTTGAGGCTCTTGGACAGGTAAACAATGCACCCACTCACTCACATGCAGTAGTCAGTAATTGTTGCAACTGCTGGAACTTTTCAACCATTTATTTACGAGACACAGTGACATCAACAGTTACAGTCAAATGGACAAGGATCAAGGACATCATATAAACTGGAAATGACTGGCAAAAACATCTGGCATTATAAAGCTTGAACCACTCATCTTTCAGGACGTTATCGACAATGGTCTGTCCTTTAACACATAGTTAATACTGCAGCTCACGTACCACTGACTCAGCGCGTCAGGTACTTTAACCAACTCCGCCGTACCAAAAGGCGAGTTCTCAATTGCATAATAATAATGCTGTAATTCATCTAGCATAATACGCCAGATACATCTTCTTCTGCTCAAAGATATCGGCCGTAATGTCGGGCCTCTATAATAATGTAAACAACTGTGTATTCTTCATAGGCAGGCATAATCATCCATGCCGAAACATACCGCCAACATGCGGTTTTCATAATAATATATACTTCACTTGGCTTCTGTAGAACAGTTAGACGAATAGTCTTAGTTGGCTACATCGAGCACAAATAATGGACTCTGCATCTCAAAGGACTGTGAGCTCTACTTACAGGTTGCCACAAAATGTTCTGCAACTTAGGCATAATAATTAAGTTTCTTTTACCTTTGACAGAATCCGAGAAATACACAAATAACAACTGTCGTCATTCTCGACGAACAGAATAACTCTGGAGAGAATCACTGACATCACAGTCACACTGAAGACTATCTTTCCCCCAGATAATCCAGAGAAGTACCACGGACATACTAGTCCGGTCAGAACCCAGATAATCACTCCCTGACGAAAGTCTCTCCGTTCGTGCTCAAAAAACGTGCGCATGTGTAGACAGCACAGATCTGAGTAAAGCTAACCTCGACGTAAGACAGGTCAACAACAATGAATAAAACTGTGGTGGATTTGATGTTAAGAAATGTTGTTGTTATGTACTCTTAGTGTACTGAATGAGGTCAGCTGTGAAGGTCCCTGAATATAACAAATATGATGGTAAGTTTACAGGGTACCTTTCTGCTACCACCTCTATGATCCCATTCAGACTTATTCTTTGACTAGAATGTATGATGACTACGTTTGGTGTCTAAGGCTATGAATATGTAGCGTAATGTGCATTAACCAACTTAACATATAAACAATTATTTTATTATCCAACACAACACAACAGTACTACGACAATCACATACAAACTACACTTTAAAAGACTATCTTTAGTAAGTCAGTGGTTGAATTTTGATTAAAAGTTAAATTTTTAAAATTTATTGTCATGATTCTAGTTTGTTTTGAATCAGGACTGACAATCAAAGTGAAATCAAGGTAATTATTTACATTAATCAATTTACACAATGGATCTTCTGTCCATAATACAAGTATTATTATAATAAAGTGTGTAGGTGTAATTTTCTAAATTAGGTTAATACTGGTATATATATATATATATATATATATATATATATATATATATATATATATATATATATATATATATATATATATATATATATATATATATATATATATATAATTGTAGGTTGTTAGTTAACATCCCTCCCTATAGTTCATTTGCTTTTCATTTGTCACAGGTGGAATTTTTTTATTAATATTTTCAGTCTTTATTCTTAAAAACTAGAGTTCATAGAGGTTGAGCTTCCTGGTGCCGAACAGGCACTTATCTTCGAAGGATAACACCGGTAGATCTTTTCCTAGGCTCGCTGGATAATCTGTTCCACTTATTGAAAGGCAATGGCATCCAGCACGTGCCAGAAATATGCAAACAGTGTCAGGAATCAATCAGTTCCCACGAGCTTGGTTTTACGTTAATGTCAGGGCCACCAAAAAACCCCTGAAATAAGAAGGTTATGCATCCTTCTTTATAACAAGCATACAATAATATTCCACAATTTATTACAGGTACAGTACAAACAAACGAATAGGGTCAGCTCTTGATGACAACCTATTTTACCATTATATTTTGACGAGACAATGTATACCAGTATTCCTCTCCCCTAATGGTTACAACGCCTCTGCAATTCCAGCAGTAATCTTTTTCCATACAATAGGATAGGTGTTATGCTCCTTGATGACAATCATATATAATTTTGTAGTTCTACACCTCTCTGATAGTCTATCATGTGATGGATCAATCTCTAGGCTCTGCCTAAGACTGCCATGGACCCACTTACTTACAGTCGTATTGCAGTATCTCCCATTCAAACTTTATTTTAAATAAAAGGTTAATAAAATCAATCTTACCACAAATTTAAATGAATTATACACAAGTAAACGATGACTGGCAAACAATAATGGCACACTTTAGATCTGCCTTGTCCAGACTGCTTTCTATAGGTTTGAAAAGCAACAGCCTGCTCTCATCGCTCCTTGTTCATCAGAAAAATTTTTCAAAATGGCAACGAGCAGTCTACGTTTCCGATAATATATAATGTATGGGCCAATGGGACCATGAACTCATTTATTTTGAATCAAACTTTAAAAAAAAAAAAACTCTCAAACTACTATGTTTACTACTGCAAATATATTTTTAGTCTTAGGTCAACCAATCCTATCGCGCCTTCCTTTCAACTACCGCCAATCAAATTACAGATACCTTTTAGTCCTTAATTCCTCAAAAGCTTTTTTCAAAACATGCTATGAAAAAAATAAGCAGGCATGATTTTTGTTTTTGTCAGTCCGTCTTACAATACATAGTATTATTGCCATTATCTTGGTTATTTTTTGTACTAGAGGGTAACTGACACCATATTATTGCTCAGGAGATCATAAGGCATCCGAATATATAATTTTTATGGCCCTATGTGTTATGGTTCATAATTCCATATTTTTTTCTATGTTAGTCGTTCAAATCTAGAAATTACTACCTGTTCCATTCTTTTTCTATTTTCAAACTTAATACGAGACTTGCCCGTAGTACGTTAGAGTTACGTCATTCCTTATAAGAGCTAAGGTTGTTTACATGATTAAATTGACGAACATTTTGTAGTTTTGTATCGTAATTTGAAAATCGCCCACGGCTATGTCGCGCGAGTTGGCTTTTGTGCAATCAACGCGAGACGGTGTCCCTATGTTCTGTCTTTCTATCCCTTCCCGCCTTTTCTTTTATTCTATCACTCTATCGTCTTGAACTTGCACAAGTGTTACATTTAATCTCAAGGACGAATTTCGAAAAGACAGTATCTTTCATTCGGCTATAAGGCTTATCAAAATCCGCATACCGGCTGGCGTGGGGACGAAGAAGCTGGACTCAATTTTTATGTTCTATCTTATTTTTGACTTTATGCACTATAATATTCTCTAATTTAGCTATTGTATTTAGAATATCGTCACAAAAACAAAGGGAAGATAACCCCAAATCAACCTGTCCCAGGGAGTTCATAAACAGTTCTCTAACTTAGATCATCAAAAGTATTAAATAGATTTACGTCTTATGAAACCGTCAAAAACGACAGCAACAGACTACCGCACCCTCCGGATAAAAAAAAAATGAACCACATTTTTTTTTGAAATACATCAATGAGCAAGATACAACATGCTCATAACGCATGAATGATGCGCCGATGAAACATACAACATAAAATAATGTCTTAATGACAGGCTCAATCGACGTACAATAGAGCGTCTAGAGAGAACAAAAAATCACCTCACAAGATAAGAGAAAATATTTTCTCCAAGTAAAACATATCCGGGAGGTACCATCAAAGAAACCTCAGTTGCTGGCGATGCTAACAAAAATCACATACATATCAAAAAATGCAATATTATAGCAATGCGAATGACAACATATCGAGAAGTCATATGAACATATAAATCTATCGAAGTCTCATGCTATATAATCACTATTATCTAATGGATGGCCATAACAAAATTTGTAAAGTCATTATACATACATATGACAATACAAGAGTACAATCTAACTAATAGAAGATGGTATCCACAGTACAAAACAATGCTGTATCCCGAAGATCAATGTAAGCAGCATCCAAATAGTATGTAAGGGAGACATATGGCATCATCATGATTCTCAAAAGCACTCCGTACCTGGTACTAGTTTGCACTGAGAACAATATAAATGACACAATTAGTAACATGCTATAATGTACTATAATTACTACTACATGTCTAAGTATTACATGTGGCCGCATTAATTTTTTTGACCTTTATATTATGTCAACTCAACCTTCTCCATTACACCAAAGATGGTAATAGAGAAAGAAAACAATTAATTTACCACTCTAAGGTGAAAACAAATGTGTTAATATATATTGTTATAGTGAAGAGACATAAGTCTAGAAGTGTATCAGGAAAATCTAGGACACAAGACTTAAGTGGACTCATGTGGACATCTAGACAGTATGTCTGCCATCACATTATCCAAACCACGGATAGCTCGTACCGTGAAATGAAAAGGTTGAAGAGCAATAGCATATCGAGTAGATCTCGAGCTCTTCAAGTTCTTACACTGAATAGCAGTAAGAGCTTTTTGGTCTGTTTCCACAATTAAATGCGCACCAAGAAGGAATCTTTGTAACTTAAGGATTGACCAAACCATAGCCAACAATTCACGGTCTAAAACCGAGTAATTCCTTTCTGCCGCATTCATTTTCCTAGAGATATACATTACAGGATGCAGAGTTCCTGAATACTCCTGCATTAGTGCCGCTCCGATCCCTGTGGATGAGGCGTCACTACGAAGAACAAAAGTCTTATCAGCAATAGGTAGCCTTAAGATAGGTGGGGATGAGAACACATTCTTAATCTGATCCAATGAAAATTGACATTCTTGGGACCAGCGCACCATGTTAGGAGACCCTTTCTTCAATAGGGTTGAGAGTGGTGCCATTATAGAGGATAGATTCTTAATGAATCTTCCGTAGAATTGTATTAATCCCAAAAGACTACGTACTTGTTTTTTTGTCTTAGGAACAGAGATATTTAATATCTTAGAAATGTTTTGGTCCTCTGTCTTCAATAGACCATGACCAACACGATGACCCAGGAAAGAAATTTCACTAAACCCAACATAGGCTTTAGAGGGTTTTGCAGTCAAATTATGCTCGCGTAGAGTAGACAGTAATTCATTTAAACCCAAATAGTGATCTTCCCAAGTATTACTGAAAAGACAGATGTCGTCTAAGTATGCAATGACATCTGAACGATATGAGAGAATTCGACGCATCATGCGTACGAAAGTAGCTGGGGCGTTCATAAGCCCGAAGGGCATAAAATTCCACTGAAACAAACCCCTAGGTGTTGAGAAAGCAGTGAGAGGTTTGGCGCGTTCAGTTAACGGAACTTGCCAATAGCCTTTCGACAAGTCAAGTTTAGTAAAGAATCGAGAGTTAGAAAGTCTAGTAAGTAGATCTTCTAATAAAGGCATAGGTTCAGCATCGAACTTCGTAACTTGGTTCAATTTGCGATAATCTACGCAAAGGCGTATGTTATTGTCTTTCTTTCGAACAATAACCATGGACGAAGAGTATGCTGAAGTGGATGGTTCAATTATTTTCAATTGTATCATTTCATCCAATTCTTTCTCGACTTGTGCTTGAAAATGAATAGGAATAGGATAAGGTCTTACTCTGATCGGATTATGATCAGTAAGTATAATGTCATGTTCAATGACATGTGTGTGTCCAGGAATGTCGGTAAGGACATCCTGAAATGATTGTAGCGTAGAGGATACTTGTCGCTGTTCCTCAGAAGACAAATTAGCAGAAACAGTAACGTTTTTCCATGATTCCGTAGAAGTAAGTGGAATCACAGGAAGAGGTAGATTAACATCTGAAAAAGTAGTTTCCTCATCCTGTATAACTGACAGGGATGAGATATGACCTTGTTGGACTGGAGAATCGTCCGTCGCCTGGAAAATAGGCTGCAAATAGTCTGGTCGTTCATGATATTCCGTAAGCATATTTATATGGAAGGATTTATGCCTTCCATCAATATCGACAACATAGACGACATCGGAAGTTTTCGAGACTATTGTATATGGACCTTTCCATGCAATAAGAAGTCTGTTCTCCCTAGAAGGAAGTAAAACAAACGCTTTGTCTCCAGGACAAAGTTGACGTAGGCGTCTCTTGTTATTAGCAAATCGCCTTGCCTTTTCTTTAGCAAATTCGGACGAGGAAGTTGCTAGCTTGCATGCTTCAATAATCTTCTGTCTGAAAGCAATGACATACTCATATGAAGATTGTGTGTCATTGTCGATATTATCAGCAGTTATAAGATCATGAAATAAAGACATAGGACCGCGCGGTCGCGCGCCAAATACAAGTTCAAAAGGAGAAAATCCTTTATGTTCGTTGGGGACCTCTCTATATGCAAAGAGAGCCGCGGGTAGAACCCTGTCCCAATCCTGTGGATGATCCTCAGTTATCTTCCCAAGTAAGTTCTTGAGTGTTCTATTAACACATTAACTACCGAATTGAAAAACACACTGTGGCCGAATTAAATTTTTTTCCCCATTTTCATCCTGTAGGTGTTTGCACAAAGTAAGCTGTAGTTTTTGTAATTGTTAACAGATTTTTATGAATTACACGTCACTTTAAAGATAAATGAATGTACTATTACAATAAGCACCGTTTGTAACTCTAATAGAGGTTGTTGCTATTTAACGGCCCTCCAATGGCCGAGGACTTGCAATATTTTCACAATTATAACTGCTTCAAATTAACAATTTCAATCAATGTGCACACCGTTTTCACTCTTGTCCTCGTTGCTTGATCTATCAGTCAATTGTTGAAACACGTTTTTATCCTATTCAGCCGTTAGACGAGATGTACACGCATTTTTTTTGGTAGTCCTATCACGTGACGGTAAACAGTTTTACACGATTTGGTAACTAACCCAAAACGCTGAAAAATATGAACATAATATCAATTTTCCAGTGTTCTACAACAACCATGCTTTGGGAATCTGTTTTCCGTTGGCAACTTAAAATCTCGAACCAGATCAGAAAGTGTTTCAGTACATTTTTCATTCGTTTTATTACTAAAATTAGATTGCGCTCTGAGCGGCTTGCAGTCCAAATGTGTTTATTTTGTGAGCCGCTGACAGCGGCTTGCGGTAGTTAATGTGTTAAGACGTTCAACTAACCCATTGGGCATTGGGTGATAAATACTACTTAAAGATCTTTTAATGTGCAGAGTAGACATTACCTGCGACATTGTGTCTGATATCAATTGTGTGCCATGGTCTGACAATATTTCTCCGGGAAAACCCAAACGAGAGAATATAAGCCAAAGAACGTCTGCGATATCGGCAGTGGAGATGCTCTTAAGAGGTATATCCTCTGGCCAACGCGTGCACATGTCAACGCACGTAAGGATAAATTGATGTCCTCTGGCCGATTTAATCTTAAAAGGGCCAATGATATCTATGGCCATTTTCTGAAACGGCCGAATAGGAATGTCTGCAGCCTGAATAGGTGCAGCATGACGTAAACCTCTAGATTTGACCTCTTGACACATTTTGCAAGACCAGCAATAAATTCGTATGTCTTTATTGACAAATGGGCAAAAGAAAGCCGCCAGAACTCTCGACTTAGTTCGGGAAAAACCCATGTGTCCTGCACACTGAGAATCGTGTGCATGTTGAAGAATTAGGGCTCTCATACTCTTGGGCACGAGAATTTGAGAATGCATAGACGTGTCTGAGTGTTGTACCATACGCACTAGTATACCATTCTTCATAGTGATATATGATTTGCGATTTGTATTCTGATTCGGATCACCATTTTTAGCGAGAAGAAAGAATTTCTTTTTAAGACGGGTCTTCTTCTTGTAGTTTCACAAACGAGTCATGCGAAATCACCAAGTGATCCTCTTGGCTATGTACTTCATTAACTTCAGTAGATGATGTCTGAGGAATAAGAGCTTGTGCTCTTGTTACCACTGCATTGGCTGTTTGGATATTCCGTTCTTCCCAGGCAACAATTTGCTGCGGGGTGCATTCCATAACCCCGTGAATACGACCGATGATAAGATCCGCAATAGGATTAGGTAGAAGACACGCGTGGACATCTCCCGTAAAGAAGGGAGTAGCAATGTGAATAATAGCAGTCGAGTAATTTTCTACTGTGCCACCAAATGTCACACATTTAACCACTTTTCTCGTGGCACAGCGAGGATCTATGAGAGATTGCTTAACCCCAATAGTAGTGCACCCAGAATCAAAAAGCACTGAGACTGGATTACTATCCACTAGACCTTTATGCAAGATAAGCGATCCTCTCCCGTCATGCGCAACTGCAGCAGGAAGAGCGGGAAGAGGGTGACCACAACTTAAAGTAGTTACCGTGGTCGGTTCGAATAATGTTGTGCATTGGGGGCATTGAAATGCTCTCCCAAAATCAAAAGCAGAACAAGTGATAGCATTAGAATTTTTATTATCGTTCACTTGATTACTGGCACCATGAGGCTCTTGTTGTACAGAGTTTCCCTGGTGATGTGATCTCTTTTTGTTGTATTGAGATCTACCGCGATTATTATTTACTCTGAAATTGTTATTATTAGATCTATTGTAACCATTATTCTGGTTTGAATCACCATTATTATAGTCCGTATTATCATATTCCCGTTGGCGAGAATAATTATATTGTGTTCGTGGAGAATAGCTAGGATAGTTCTTATAGTGGCTTCCCTTGCGAAAGTGTTTATAATTGTTGAACCCATAATTACGAGGACTATCAACTCGTCTCCAGTTCTTTGAAGAAAAACCTTTGTGTGATGGATTGCTTTGATATTGAGTGTAATTCTGATTACTCTTCCTATTAAAGTTTTGTGGAGCACCTTGAAATTTACGATTGAAGTTAGGGCCATGTGGTGCTGCAGAAGCAACTGGCAACTCTTCCTTCACCTTAGAATTGCTAACAGTAGCATGGGGATGCGCAGTGACGTTCTGGCAACACTATTCTTCCATGTCTTTTATGTTCTTAAGTTTACGCTCATGAAGAAAAGCAAGTGTGACGTACATTTTATATGCTGTTATTTATGTTCTTATATCTAGCTATTAAATAGCTTCGTCCACAAGTTTTTATTACCGTCCGTCGCATTGCGGCAGAGACGACGTCACTAATCAGTATGCAAGAGAGGTCAAAAGGTGGGCGAATGATAGCGAAGGGTTCAGGGGGCATTAGGGGATGTGTTGTTGAACAGGGAGGATGCATGTGTGAATTGCTCAGAGATATTTCAGATGTCGGTGTGTTTGATAGATATGTTCTGAAGTAAGTCTGTTCATCCTGGAATGACAGAGTGCCTGATTCATTCACAGGATAGGTAGAGGAGTGAATAGAAATGATATAGTGATGTTTAAAGACGGAAGACGGGTGATGTTCCTGTTCTTATATATTCGTATGTTCATAGATACAGCTGATTACAGGACTGGATCTCGACATTTACGGACAGACTGTTATATGCCAGTATCTGCATTTTCCCTATGCCAGGGGAGTTAGCGATGTGTAGTGAAAAAGGTCTTACAAGTAATACTTCATTGGAGCATACGTTTTATCCATAATAAACATGTTCGTGTTGTGAATAAGCTGGACGTTTCTTCAATTCTTGTGCGGATGTTTATGTAGCAAGTAATTAAGAACTCTTGTATGATCACTTGGCTACTGCAAATATGTTTTACTCTGCCATGAATTAAATCATTAAACCTAAGAGCAAGTTGGAGAACGCCACAGCAAGGAAAGACTCATTGACAGATGACATAACTTTATCTCGAAGTAATAAGTCCATAAGGGCTTCATATGTTTTGTCTGTTTTAGACAGCTCAATCCAACGTGTGAATGTAAGACGTATCTTCGTAATAAAGTCAGAGAACTCTACTCCAGTTTCTGGTAGCATTGTCCTAAAACGAAGACGATAATCTTCTTCTTTTAGTTGATATCTTTTAAGTAATGTTGCCCTGACAGCATCATAGTTAGTTCTGTCAGGTTCCTCTACTGCCATTACAGTACTTAATGGTTCACCTGAAAGTAACTCCATCAATTGTCCGACATATTGTTCCTTATCTACCTTATGCGTTACGCATGTTAATTGAAATCTATCAAGGTAGAACGTTATGACGTCCTTTAGAGGGTTGAAAGGAGGTAATTTGACTTTATAAGAACTCTCCTTTATCTTTCCCGAAGTTGCTTGAGAAGCACTTGTCGTGGTTGAGTAAAGTGTAGAGTATTTGTCGAGTTGGACAATAGTAGTGAAATCGACAAGGGATAGTGGACTGACAGAGTTATAGATTACACACACAGAAAGGTGTAAATAGGAGATGGACTTGAGACAACCTGGAAGAAGATTTATCAAAGTGATCTCTCTCTCCAAGCCTCAACTTCCTTTTACTGTCTAAGCACCTCCTGCTCTCACTCTTTTCTCTTATCAAACATAGAGATTATAGTAAAGAGCTAAAACAAGTTAATTATGGATGGAAGGGTCATGAACAGCGCATTAATAAATGTGTAAACTTTATTAAATGAAGAAGCATGTATGAAAATAATGCATTTCATCACCAACAACATAAAATTACATCAATAATCAAAATAGTCATCAATAGTCATCAATAATCATCAATAATGCCAATACACACCCACAAACACACACACCACCAACACTCATAAAACCTGTAGAACACGGAGAGATAAATAAATCGAGTGTCAGTCCGTCCGCTTTCGGGACCAGATGAAATAGCTCCAGTAAGTGGTTTTTTCGTACATATCCTCCATGGGTGATGGAATTAACCTGAATAAAATCACTGTATAGGCGCTATCGTTGGTGACTCCTCCCTACTTGCGCGAGGTGGGCTGGAAGACTCTCTTTACCTCCGTTTTACCAAATGAATAAACTGCGTGTCAGCCTGTCCGCTTTCGTGGGACCAGAAGCTAGCTCCAGAAAGTGTCTTACAGATAAATATCCTTCAAGATGAATGAAGTGAAATACCAAACTTTCCTTGTTAGTGCTATGCTTTGGTGCCCTTAAATGCGTGAGGGAAAACTGGAAGACGCTGTTTATCTCCTGCTGACCAATTAAACGAACTGAGCGACAGCCTGTCCTTTTTCGTGGGACCAAATGTGCTAGCTCCAGAAAGTGTCTTACGTGCATATATCCTTCAAGATGATTTGAATAGACTGCATAACTTTCCTTGTAGGTGCTATACGTTGGTGACCGCTACTTGCGTGAGGGGGGCTGGAACTCTGTCCATAGATGGCTGCTCATATGTGCGAAGTTCTACATAAATCCAGAAATACACCAGACGAAGTTACTTGAGGACAAGGAGTCCCAGGCGCTCTTACCAGGCACTATTGCTTGCTTGGCTGTAAATCCTGTTTAAACTGATTTGGCTGTGGTTTGCTGAGTGCCCCGTTTAGGCACACAAAGGCGGGTGATATCAGATTCTGCTATAGACATGCTGGGCGATTTTGATATTCTGGAAGCCGCAATGCTCTGACTGGTAATCCAATAGGCGAGTAGGGAACTACTACTGCAATAGATGATTTCAGATTTAGCGTTGGCTCGTTGCACTGCGTGAGCTTAACTTGGCGTTGACAAAAGGGGTTTTGATTCAGGAACGGGGGTTGACGACTCGTGACGCTAGCGGTATTCCGAAACCCTCTAGATCGAAGAGAACATGACGTTCTTCGCCTGACTGGAGTCTGCTCTAGCGATTCGGTCTCCCTGAAACTGAGACCCAAAAAAAGACACCCTTTACATCAAGCAACAACAAAATCAATCTAATGTTTTATAACCTAGTTATGCTCTGCTCCTTCCATTCTATCAATTATAGCATGTGCCCGCATAGGCTTAATATCTTTTGTACACCCATGTACCTGTCAGTAATCGTTCTGACAGCAACAACCTACTCCTCTTCTTCCAACTAAACATACAGGAAACCTAACCTTGTAGTTACAGTTAAATGAATATGCTTATTCATCTTACAACATTAAATAAATTTACATAAACAGATTACAGCATGTGACATTACACAAATAAATCATATGTCCCCTTGGGGAAATATATTAACATTCCACAAATGAGTACATAGAAAATGCAATGTTCTTGCTATAATAATACAGCTGTGGCTGAATCATAAGACATAATTATATCTATGCCTGGTGACTGCTTTCTCTGAAAGTTATAGACTAGTGCCTAGCCAAACAAGTAAGCATAAAATGATTCTCCCTTGCCACTAGAAATATCTATCCACAAGGAATAAGTGACTTTCTCCTATAATTAAGTGTTACGTGAATGATCCACACATCTGACCTTATCTTGCAGAAATGACAGTTAATTTTGCTGACTCTTAACCCAATGGTAAGCATTGTATGAACTGATTCTACGCCTAGTATCTGTTATTGTAAGTTTAACATTTAACCCATGATAAACCATAACACTGACACCTGACTGTTTAAGCACCATTTAACTAAGGCCGTTGACAGCGCTACATTATCACTGAACTAAATTACTAGGAGAAGTCCTCAGAAATGAATTCAAGTCACTTTCCTATCAGATATATAAAAACTAACATGAATATATCATATTATAATTATAAGATATGTCAACTCACCCCGAAAAATGACTAGAGATAGGCCTTAACCTTTTAGTTCTGTGTTAAAGTTTGAATTATCTCATGATGGTCCATCTCGGGCCAGGAATATATTCACGAGTGTGTTAGTCTATTAACCCTTTCTACTCTTATAGTTTACAAATAAACACTTGGCATGGCTTGTCTCCACAGATGCATCGGCGTGCCACGTAATACCGAGTAAGACAAAAGGTTTCAGAAGCAACAAATTTGAGAAAATTTCCCCGATAGACATAATATTATGATCACTAATGCGTTCTGAACGCCAAACACAGAGACCACTTGCAGAAGTTACCTCCCACAGACAAGCGGTTTCTTTCACAGAGACCGTCTCTCGCTCGTGATCAAAGGCTTAGCGCGACCAGAGAAATTCCCCCTGTTCGGACGGACCACAGGTGCGTTTAGCTAACATTACGTTACCGCTACGCTGACTGTTGAAGAATTTTTAATTCTGAAGGCCAGCCAAACGTAAACAAACCGCGGATGGGGTTTGAAAAGGTGAAAAAATGTTAAAAAAGAAGAATACAAAATGTCTAGGAAAACAGAACATTTAAAAATATAACATATGGCAAAATAAATCAACGGTCACTGTGACAGCACTCATATTCATCAACTTTAATTTCTCTAACTCCAAAGATAAGAGTTTTTCCTCATGTTCCATTTTTGCTTTTCTTTCTTCAGCAGCAGCTTGAAGTTTCCTCTCTTCAGCAGCAGCTTGAAGTTTCCTCTCTTCAGCAGCAGCTTCTCTGTCTAATCTTTTATTCTCAGCTTCAGCAGCAGCTTGAAGTTTTCTCTCTTCAGCATCTCTTTCTAATCTTTTATTTTCAACTTCCATCTGGAATTTCCTTTCATCTGCTTGCATTTGCAATCTTAAATTCTCAGCTTCAGCTTTCTTTTGTTCAGCTTCTATTTTCTTTTGTTCAGCTTCTATTTTCTGTCTTTCATTTTCCATTTTCTGTCTCTTTTCTTCCGACTTCAGTGCCTTGGCATAATGAACAGTCGCAAATTTTTCCAATTTCTCACCTGTCTTGCCAAGGGATTTCCCTTGCTCAATAAAGTACTCTAATGTAGACATTCTGTCTAATAATGTGAGATCAGACCTTAAAAATTAAATAAATTACCTTATCCCAACCTCAATGGGAGACAAGTCTTTAATACTAGACTTGTATACTCACTTCACTTTATTCTATCCCAATCTCCGTGGGAGACAAGTCTTTTAATCAAAAACTTCTATAATCACCTTGTTTCTCTATAATAATATCATCATAAATAACCTCTATCTGAAAAGTGCATCATATTAATAATAATAATAGTCCATGACCAAGTATATATATATATATATATATATATATATATATATATATATATATATATATATATATATATATATATATATATATATATAGACTGTGTATGATAAACATGTATACGATAACAATACAAAGACAAGAATATAGAACAACCGAAAACGTTCGCAGAAGTCAAATAAACACTACAGCGAAACTAAGGAAAATATCACAAAACATGTGATGATAACTGCGAATAATCAACAAAAACAAATGACGCCACAATGTATAAACATAAGTGTGTATAAAACTTAATGAAAGGAAGAGGAGGCTGACAAATACCAACAAAACAACTGAAAACTAAAGAACAGAAAAAATATTCCAAAAACAACGAAAGGTACACTTCGTCACAACTAAACAAAAATAGCAACAAATGTTGCTAGCAAATTCCACAAAGTGAAATTTGCACAGTCCCTAGAGAACACTCACAATAGACCCTCGGTTAAGTGGGATATCTATAGGAGTCGCCGACCCAACCAGACCCTCAGAAACACACACCAAAGAACATGTAACATAAAGTAGCGTTAATAAAGTGTGTTGTAAGAAGGCTCAGTTATACACAATATAACGGTACAAAGTTTCCGAAAAACAAACCGCCACTTATCTTAAGTACAATCCTGGCCTTAGTCAACAATGGTGTATGACAGTATACAGCAATGCGAGGAAGCTCCACCGTTGAAAATTACAGTGACGAGACTTGTCAACAACAGCTGAACTTGTATGCAAACACGAGTCGTGATCGTTCACAATGAAGGACATCGACGAGTTTCAAACTGTTGAAAGTGTGTTGCTGTTATGTGCTGAACAGTATAAATCATCTTGTCCAGTTTTCAATGTGTAGTTCCACCATGAATGTGTGTTATCATAAGATAATGTCCTCAATCAGTCCAATGCGCAGCTTAGACCCACTGATCTGGCTTACCACAAATGTAATATTCCTATTTCATGACCACCAGGAATGTAACGATATCTTTACTGTGTACTGTTATTGTATGGATGTGTTGATGCGCCACTAGAATGTTGAAGGCTGTACGATCTACCCCAGTGTTCCTGCACGGTGCTACTGTAGGTTTCTGTGCGTGCGTAGTCGGTACGACCTGGGCCAAACAGCGTTGTTGTGCATGATTAGCTGACCAGGCGTTGAGGCGCTAACAGGGTGTCATGTTGACATTCAAACATCATACATCTCTTGAATGGGAAGTACTCGAAGTTTGTGTGGGTTGATAAGTGATGTGGGTGTGTAGACAACACGAATGCGTTTAGGCTCTTTGACAGGTAAACAATGCATCCACTCACTCACATGCAGTAGTCAGTAATTGTTGCAACTGCTGGAACTTTTCGACCATTTATTTACGAGACACAGTGACATCAACAGTTACAGTCAAATGGACAAGGATCAAGGACATCATATAAACTGGAAATGACTGGCAAAAACATCTGGCATTATAAAGCTTGAACCACTCATCTTTCAGGACGTTATCGACAATGGTCTGTCCTTTAACACATAGTTCATACTGCAGCTCACGTACCACTGACTCAGCACGTCAGGTACTTTAACCAACTCCGCCGTACCAAAAGGCGAGTTCTCAATTGCATAATAATAATGCTGTAATTCATCTAGCATAATACGCCAGATATATCTTCTTCTGCTCAAAGATATCGGCCGTAATGTCGGGCCTCTATAATAATGTAAACAACTGTGTATTCTTAATAGGCAGGCATAATCATCCATGCCGAAACATACCGCCAACATGCGGTTTTCATAATAATATATACTTCACTGGGCTTCTGTATAACAGTTAGACGAATAGTCTTAGTTGGCTACATCGAGCACAAATAATGGACTCTGCATCTCAAAGGAATGTGAGCTCTACTCACAGGTTGCCACAAAATGTTCTGCAACTTAGGCATAATAATTAAGTTTCTTTTACCTTTGACAGAATCCGAGAAATACACTAATAACAACTGTTGGCATTCTCGACGAACAGAATAACTCTGGGGAGAATCACTGACATCACAGTCACACTGAAGACTATCTTTCCCCCAGATAATGCAGAGAGGTACCACGGACATACTAGTCCGGTCAGAACCCAGATCATCACTCCCTGACGGAAGTCTCTCCGTTCGCGCTAAAAAAAACTTGCGCATGTGTAGACAGCACAGATCTGAGTAAAGCTAACTGTAAAGTGCAATCTTTACTATCTTGCAATATAATACATTTATATACTTATTATGTTCGCAAATATTTTGTAAACAAAGTATTTCCTTTTTAAGTGCTTAAGGAGAAGTCATTTTTGAGTTACTTCCCTTGAAAGGAGTTCCGTCATCTTCGATCGGATTCCGCGGACGAATCTAGGCCTACTGCGATTTATTCTTTGCCTGGGTAGGAATAGATTGTTCTTGCTTCAGTATATCTATGGCCTGAATTTATGCGTAGTGTTTGTATGAGTAGGACGAGTCTGTCTTATATATGGATATCTTTACATTTCTAAGTCGAACTATGTTGGTTGTCGCTAGAAAAGGTCAAAGGCTATGCAGCGGAAGTATCGCTAGCAGGGGGTGTGATTCATGGCTGTCATCCTGTCGGAATGTCGAATTTTGTTGTAGCCGGCTTATCGCCGAAAAGTGATCTATAAGTAAATGGGGAAAAGTGATAGTCATTTAGACATGTTGTATGTACTTTACCCCAGTGTTTATTCTCTTTTGCCAAGGAATGGCAAAGTTATATTTCGCATAGAAAGGTAAAACCACAATTTATTATGAACTTGGGCTTCGCCATCGTTGTCGATAAGCAGATGCACAGTGGTACTTTTGAAAAGAATATTTATTCAAAGGAAGATGACATTCCTATGTATCAGCACTAGATTATATGATATTATTCAATTACCTCTATGATAGAAGCTATGAAGACATGAGGACATTTAACGAATGACCAATTTTGGTCTGTATCCAATAGTGAGTGAAGCTCACGAGAGAAGCACAGCCATGTTAAAATCCATATACTTTGTATTTATCGAGTGAGAAAAAGGGATGCCTGTACTATCGCTCGATGAACCAAGAGATCACTGCTACATGTGAGAACCCATGTCTGGGATTCCTATATCTTTATGGAAAATATATCTATTGAACTTTACGTGAAGGGATATTCTCTAGACGAGGTTAGGTCTAGGAGCCTTCCTATATATTGTTTATGGTCTGACGTGCCCAGTCAGTAAAGCCAAATGATTTACATGATGGAACTCTGAATGCTTATTTACGAATGCTCCATTATGATATTTGCCAAGCATGAATGCTAACCTAAGATGATATTCCTGTGATCAACATTATGCTGTCTATGTCGACATTTGTTCCTGTAACCATACACGTACTGTCCAAGTGTGCGTCTCATTAAATGTTATAAAAAGACCACCGTAGTTCCAGTACTTCTTGAATTCGAACAGTGTGAGTATGAGTGATGTACTACCAACCTGTCAACTCTATCGAATCATTCTACCATTCGCGTTCTGACATTCATATACACACTCATTGTCTACACTCACATTCTTGTCGGAGCCTCATCACGTTCCGGGACAAGATGACCTGTATGACCAAAACTGTGCTGGGTTTAATGAGTTGACAATCGTTACACTTTACTACACCAGTCCCAACATCTACATTTATCAACTGATGGACATTCACGGCATTTAACAAATAAAACGTGATTTAACACTAACCCCGACTTAAGACAGGTCAACAACAATGAATAAAACAAAGGGAAGATAACCCCAAATCAACCTGTCCCAGGGAGTTCATAAACAGTTCTCTAACTTAGATCATCAAAAGTATTAAATAGATTTACGTCTTATGAAACCGTCAAAAACGACAGCAACATAGGTGCGAGTGGTCAGAACTCAACTTCTGGTGCGGCTCATCGTCCTTTTAAGCTGCGTCTACCAAATTTCAATGATAAAATTGATAGTTTAGATTTCTTCCTGGAAAGATTTGTGGCCGGATGTTTGGCCTATAAGGCTGATAGGGATCAGTGGCCATCTCTTTTATTGACACTGCTAGTGGGGCCTGCGATGGAGACTTTTTATAGCCTCCCTGTAGAGGAAAGGGCCGATTATGAAAAAGTGAAGGAGAGATTGCTCCCGAAGTTCCGTCTGACTGCTGACGGCTACCGGACGCGTTTTAAAAACGCGATGCCTAGTGCAGACCAAGACTTCGACGATTTTATCTCGAAGATCAAACTTCTGCTTAATAGATGGATCGAAATGGAGGGGATAACAAAGGACTTTAATGGCTTGCTAGATTTGGTGCTACGGGACAAAGTTTTGTCCTCGTGTTCCAGTGAGTTGGTAGCGTTTTTCCAGGAACGTCAACCAAAGGACATTGAGTCCATGGCCCAATTGGGGCACCATTATGTCCTGGCCCATCCGGGCAAACCTATTCAGAAGTCGGGTCTGTCAGACGCGTTAGATGTCGGGATCGGCAAAGTGCAGCGCCAACCACGGCAACGCCGAGTAGGTAGCGCCGACAGGTCCATGAGGTCAAGATTTGATAGGTCACTCCGCCCATATCAATCAGGTAGAGACAGTTACAGAAACTTTAGACCACAGCGACATTTTCAGCCCAGATGGTATAGTAGACAATCCGGTAGCGATAGTGATGGGGAGAATTTCCAAGGACGGAAACAGGTTCGTTTCCAAGACTCGAAAGATAAGGGCAAATCATTTTATAAAGGTAAATGGTCCAAACATAGAAGTGGATCGTCAGATGGTCGGGGTTCGGACTCCGATACGCGTTCTTCACCGAACCATAGTCCTAACAAGGACAGGAAAGATATTATTTGCCACGCGTGTGGGGCCACAGGTCATATAGCTAGGTGGTGTAAGGCTGAGCTGGAGAAGGCTAATGTGGTATGTGTGCTAGACACTATTAATAATGAATACTGTGAGGGGTGCAGACAGTTGTTTGTACCAGATGGGAAACCAGTGTTGATTTGCGGGCACACTTTGCCCTTTCTGTCTTCCCTGGATGAAGGTGGAAAACTCGAGCTTTGTACAGGGACGGTGCAGTCGAGGCAGGTGTCCGTGCTTAAGGACACTGGGTGTACCACCATAGGGGTGCGTCACTCCTGCATCGAGGAGTCATGCCTGACAGGTAAGACAGTGAGGTGCATCACCTTTGGGGGTAATGTAGAATATTACCCCATAGCCATTGTGGACATAGACACCCCCTTCTTGGCAGGAAGGGTGCATGCGTGTGTCCTTAACAAACCAGTGGCAGACCTAATCATCGGTAACTTGCAAGGGGTTCGAAATTGCACACCGGAAGAGATTTACGAATGGGAGAATAATAGGACTGTAGTAGCTAATGCGGTGCTAACTAGGGCGCAGGTAAGATTGCAGGAAGAGGGTGATAATCCCGATGCTTCTCATGTCCCATCGACAGTAGATGAGGTTTTAAGCGTGCGAGACGTTTTGGTCGGTGATTTCGCAGAGGGGCAGAAAACAGACATGACGCTATTGAGACTGTTGGAGTTAGCGAAAACAAGAGAAGCGAAACAGACCAAAACATCACGGAACTGGATTGAGTATAAGGACCAGATCTTGACTCGGTGCTTTGAGAGACAACAGCAACTCATACGTCACGTGGTGGTGCCAAGCCAGTGGAGAGCGAAGATGCTGGAGTTTACGCATGACTCTCCTTTTGATGGTCACATGGGAGTGGCTAGGACTCGATACATAGTTCTCTCCCAATTTTATTATCCAGCATTGAATAAAGACATCTAGGCATATTGTAAGTCTTGTGTTGTTTTTCAACAGATCTCTCACAAGGGCCGGTCGCCAAAGGCCCCGGTTCATACAGTAGACTTGACACTGCGCCCATTTCAGAAAGTCGCGGTTGATATTATAAGCCCGTTGTCCGTGACGTCCGACAGAGGATTTCGTTTCATCCTAACCATGGTGGACTTGTGTACTAGGTGGCCAGAGGCAGTGCCTATTTGCGATCTATTACCTCACAGGCAGTAGCGGAAGCACTTCAGCTGTTATACAGCCGTTTCGGTTTCCCAGAGTGCATACTCTCTTATAGGGGAACTCAATTTATTTCGCACGAAATGTCGGAGGTAACTAGATTACTGGGGATTTCCCAGTCTTTCACCTCTCTCTACCATCCGCAGGCGAACGGGGTTTGCGAACGCCTAAACGGCGCATTAAAACATATGTTAGCTAAGGTGACTGCCGAATTCCCTCAGGATTGGGATAGATACCTTCCAGCTGTATTGTTTGCATACAGGGAAGCCCCGCACCAGAGTACGGGCTTCTCGACATTCGAGTTGCAGTATGGTGAAAATCCCAGGGGTCCAATGCACGTACTTAAGGACTGGCTGGTAGGAAAACACGTAGACGGATCGGTAGTGTCCGCGTATGATTATGTCGTACATCTACGCGAGAGGATAATTCGGTCCTGTGCGTTAGCGCGGGAGAACTTGACCCATGCGGGTATTCAGTACCGCCGGTACGCAAACCGAGGTACTAAGCTTATATTATTTTAGCCAGGGGGATGAAGTGTGGTTGCTTTTGCCCACTAAAGAAGATAGATTGAGCATCTCCTGGGAAGAGCCATTTCGGGTTCAGAAAACGGTAACCGATGTCGACTACATTGTAGAGGTTAGAAAGAGGGAGAAAGTGTTCCACGTGAACATGCTCAAACTGTACGTGGAACGTCCTCCCGAGCTATCTTCGGTGGTTAAGGCCATGAGTACGCGACGTTCGGAAGTAGCGGCGGCAGTGGTGATAGATAATGGTGAAGACAGCTGCGACGATGGAAACTTACTGCTGTCTCTCGTGCCGATAGCTCCTTCCGAATCCTGGGCAGACGTGTCGGTTTGTTCAGATTTAACCAACAGATAGAGGGCTCAGGTTGATGCAATACTGAGGGATTTCAGTGACGTGCTCACGGATTTGCAGGGCAAAGTCTTACAGACAGGGGGTATGATGTGTTGGTGTTGTGGGTAGTGGGATTCCCCCCTTGCTTCACCCTAGGCCTAGTGAAATCTTTCATGAAAGGAGCGACCATTGCGGTGTCAGTCTTGGCCTAGCAAAACCTCTCATACCCCAAGATCGTTGTGCGTGGTGAAGAGCCACACCCTCCTCGAGGTAGTCCTGGTAACTGAGGGTGCGAATCCTCAGGCAAAACACAACAGATCTAGAGGAGTAAACTTCGATAATAAATCCGGTACACTACACCGCACACGCCCTCTGTGGGTGGGAAGGAGCCAGATGGATACTGAACAAGTCTTAGGAGTAGGAACGAGTATGAACTACTCCCTGAAGATCGGAAACCATCGTACAGGCACAGAGACTCAGGACGTGACGATCCTATTGCCTTCAACTCTTGGTCACATGCCTAGAGCCTCGGAGAACTCGGCGTAACCAGCAGGCAATTTGGTGGCGGGGACTGAGCACTGTGAGCCCTACCTTGGCTACGTATCTCAGAGAGAGGCAGAAACACACCCTTTATCTCCCCCAGAGCTGGCACAGTACACTTCTTGCTTCTACCCGGGACGGTAGGAAATCCACAGGCACCCCAGCATCACAATGCCGGGTAAAACAGATTTGATAGTTCATGAGATAACTTTAACTGATAACCAGCCGATCAGAGTTAAACCATACCCTTTACCACTTCATTATAAAGCGGCGATCGAGAAGGAGAATGACGAAATGGCTCGGTTAGATATCATCGCTCCCTCCGAATCCCCGTATTCTTTCCCCATGGTGGTGGTTAAGAAGAAGAGCGGGGCCCTCAGAGTGTGTATTGATTTTCGTAAGCTCAATGGTGTAACGGTAGTCGACGCAGAGCCTATGCCTAACCAGGAAGAGCTTCTGACCAAACTTTCCCATGCAAGATTTTTAAAAAAGTTAGATTTAGCAAGAGGATACTGGCAGGTGCCATTGGCTGAGGCTGCAAAACCTCTTACGGCGTTTGCTACTCCAAGAGGTCTATTCCAATTCAATTATATGTGTTTCGGGTTAGTGAATGCACCCGCAACTTTGTAAGAATGATGAGGAAGCTACTAGGGCACAGAGACGATGTTATTACATACATCGACGATATCTGCATTTTCCACTAAACTTGGGAGCAGCATGTGGATGTGCTGTTTGCCGTATTGAAGTGCCTGAAGGCACATGGACTCACTGCTCGCCCGAGCAAAGTGTCCATCGAATATGCAGAGCTGAGCTTCCTGGGCCATGTGGTTGGCCATAACATCATGAAACCTGAAGATGGTACAGTTACAAAAATATTACAGCTGCAAACGCCGAAGACTAAGAGGCAGGTAAAGAGTTTATTAGGTTTGATCAATTTCTATAATAAATTCATCCCAGATTTTTTATCGGTGGCTGAGCCGCTTACGGCACTCACCAAAAAGGGGCAACCCAACAAAATAAAATGCGATTGTAAATGTGAAGATGCATTGGGTAAGATTAAAAAACTATTTTCTAAAAAACTCATCTTGAGATTGCCAAATCTTGGCAGACCATTGATATTGCACACTGATGCTTCGTTGGTAGGCATTGGGGCCTGCCTTATGCAGGAGTATGGAGAGTCGCTCCATCCAGTGTTGTATGTCAGTCGTAAGCTGTTGCCAGCAGAAACCAGATACTCTACGATCGAGAGGTAGTGCCTTGCGATTATCTGGTCGGTGTCTATGTTGGCACGATATCTGTTGGGGGCACATTTGTTCCTCCAAACAGACCACAAACCACTGCTATTTTTGCAGTCGGCTAAATCCGCCAGTGCTAAATTGACACGCTGGGCATTATTGCTACAGCAATTCAACTTTACTATTTTACCAATTCAGGGTGTATATAATGTGGTAGCAGATGTCTTGTCCAGGTTGTGAAGTTGGTTGGACATCTACAGTCTATTGGACAGGTACATCTGAAGAGAGTACTTATTACAATTTATGTAATAAATGGGTTATGTTTATTAGAATTGGTATTTCATGATGATGTATTGTGGTATACTATATATTTATTATGCTGCCATAAAGGCAATATCTATGAAGTTGTACTCAATGTGTAGATATATCATATTATCTTATACCTACAGCTATATTATGAGAGATGATTGTTGATACGACGACTTGTTGTTTGATTGGTAACAATTAGTTATATAGATTTGGTGTAACATGCATTGTGTTTAGACTACTCCAGGATTAGTCAGTCGTTGTTATTTTTCACGACTGCCAGTACCTGGTGTGGATTTGTACATGCTCCTTGTATCTAGTTTAGTGAGTGAGAAGGCATGGATGACAATAGTATTGGACAACTCTGGCATTCTTTAGCTACATGAGGAGGTGCTATCTCGGCATTTTGTTCGCCCTTACTCCAGAGGGGGGTTGGGCGTGTCTCCTCCGATGGAAGAAAACTTCGTTTTCTTTCTTAAAAAAGGGGGGAGTGGGTGTGGATGTCACAGTAGAGATATTCGCCGAAATATATTATTTGGTTACGCTGTAGAGTGGCAACAGCGTAGAATAGAAAACCCGTTTGGCGAGTCGGGCCAGAACGGAAGAGGATGAAGATTTTTTGGCGCGATTCAGTCTAGGAGATGTCAGCGGTCCTGTACGGACGCTTGTTCCCTTTGTCAGCGGTTTTGCTGGGATTACATGAATGTCATTCTTGTTCATTGCTTGCCGATTGTTTCAGGTGTTCAGGATTATTGTTAGATTACTAGAAGGGTGATGCGATTTCTGGTGGTTCTTTCCTGGATATTATTTACGGTAGAATCTTGCAATTATGTATTGCCTTGTTTCAGTATTGGACGTCGCCTGTGTGGGATAGTCATTCTGTAGTCGCTGGTTAGATTATGTCGGTGACTGTTTTGCTATTATGTTGAGCTGGTGATTTTGGAAAGTAGTTTGGCATTTTCATTACATTGTGTATTGAATTTCATGTGTATTGTTAGCCGTGTGTGGCTCATATGTGTGCACCGTACTTATTAAAGGGTTATTACCTGATTTAGGTGTTATTGGATTATTCATGTCAGCTACTGTCGCGTGGTGAGAAAAAAATACGCAAGACAAATTCTTGGTTCGTGATACGTTTAAACCGAGCGGACGCGAGTGCCTCTCTCTATCATTTTCTAGCGCTGTGTACGGGCTACATAAAACGAAGCGATATTTGTTTTTGATGGCTAACGAAAACAATTCATATAAAAGGAAGGAATGTTCAGAAAGAGTTGATAATAGTATCGTTAGCAGCGGAGAAGTCCACATTTATTTCCTTTCAACCAGCTAATTCCACCGTTGTTACAAAAAGAAGATAGAAGCTTGAGAACATACAACTTCATCATATTTTGTCAAGTTAAGCCACTTTGGAAAATTATATAAATTCTAAGACAAACCCAATAGAGGAAATTATTGGAGGGAAAGAAGCTGTTGATGGTACAATTAAAGTAAGGTATAAACACACATGATTCATACCAAAGATGAAAAGAACGGAACGGAGGAAGAAAATAAGAAAACACAAAAGCGCTGCGCGAGCCGTTTGGAACGAACATTTTAGCCGCAGACGTGAGATGCTTTCTCGCTCGCTCGTTGGCTGCGTATAAAAAGAGAGAAATCGTAGCAGACAGGTTACACACGAAACATTGAAACCTCGGAAGAGAGACGAATCTGAAGGCAGAGAGGGAGAGAAGGATCAACACCTGAGCAAGTTCATTCCTATTTGTTATGCCGGGCAGTTGAACTTTTGCCAAGCCTTCAGTCAGTTCTACTTCTGATTTATCCTAAAAGGGGTAAGTAATATTACGAATATATATGTATGTTTGTATGCAAATGCTTCTTTTACAGGTTTGATAATTAAATTAAACTGCGAGACAACATTTGAATTCAAAATGGATAATGAGGCAAGGACCAGGATGCATAATAGAGATGCGCAGGAATGGAAAGGCAGAGCTAAGGGAAGGCCTATGTTGTATAACATTGTTTATTGATGACTGCAATTCAAAGTGACTGTAGAAGGAAAATGCAGCATCATGACTGTGTACAGAAAATGTATTATGTATTTTTGAAAATGTAATCATTTAGACTTGTCATTGCCTATACACTGCCATTGAACCAGAACTTATGCCATACCTATAAGCATACACTGAACACATCACCTCACAACACACAGACCCGTGAGAAATCACCACACAAGGACTAGCCACATGCTACATATTTTGCAGGTTTACTGGTCTAGTTTGGAACAGCCTGATCTGAAACTACCATCCACTCAACGTATACTGTGTGCGACGGAGTTCAAGTGTTTTGGCTCCATCATTCCTTGGCTAGCCAAACATAAGATCCTAGAAGCTGGATTCCAACTACACTCGTGTGTTACCAGACATTGTCCAGGACTGTAAAGCTAAGTCCTAAGTGTTAATATTCCAAAAACTTCTGTGAGATCCCAAAAGAGACCGTGTAGTGATGAAAAGTGCAATCTGTGTTAACCCAGTGCAGGCAAAAGACATTAAGATTAACGTAGACATGAACTTTATAAAAAGTTATAAATATTGTTGATTTTGTATTTTTTCATTGTAATTGAAATCTTCCGATTTTCAAAGGAGAAATAAGAAACTAGATGTACATTAATAAATAATTCAGTAAATTGTAATTTTATGACTTGTCAATTTCTTACTGTTGACAGTTATATTTTGCTGTATTATTGTTGTCACAGTATAGTTAAGTGACGATAGCACTCTAGAGCTCTTGATCCATACTAATTCCATCCAGACGTGTGCTCTTTACAGCTATAGCTATACCTGTGCCATCATTACACCAGTACTCTTCTCCGAGACTGGGATACACCTGTCGAGACTAAATTTACGTGTCTAGTCTTCTACTCTATCAACATCTGCCACTCTTATTAACTCATTACGTCACATTTTGGGGGCTCGTTCGCAAGATAATCTTATTATCCTCAGCCAGTATCTTTTTTTCTTGTATCTCCTTCTTATAGGATGTCTTGGAAATAGTACATTTAAAAAAAAAAGAAAATTATAATTTTTTTTGAAAAGTACCTTTGTAGTACACAAGTTAAACAGTGGTCTCTCACATTGGTTGAAGGAATATTGTACGTCTTTAATTCTGAGGGATGGAGGCAGCTGGAACTTCAATCGGTGGCTAGTTCCAGATGGTAGCACCTCACATACACTCTGACAACAGTAAACTCGCAAACCAAAGTACTCTCAAATGGAGCCATGAACTCTTTCATATGGACCCATTTGTTGAGAGGAGGACTTTATAGTAGCTTATAATAGACCAGATTTGAAGTGGGGAGCGGAGGCTTTGGGGTTGCCGGACAAACTTATGGTTTAGAAAGGAAAAGTGGAATTAGTGGGAATTTGAAGCTATCTTCAATGGATTTGAGAGGAGTTTCTTTATGAAGTATTCTTGAAACTACAAAAGGAAAAAGATCAAGAAGATTTTGAAGCCCTGGATAGCCCTCAGCGCAATGCTTGTACCGTTAATGAACAGAATCTCTGAGGCGGCTTATCGAATAAATTTACCGAAATGTCTAAGAAGGAGTGCCTGGGAGAGACTTAATCAGCAAATTTCTCGGACACGTTTGGAGACTTACCGTACTAAAGGGGTGGTGTTGTAAGTTAGGTAACTTTTCCCTCCAGTATTTTCTGAGGGGGTCTATAGGAGATGATGTTGAGTAGAACACAGCTCAATTAAAGATTCCATAACCCCTGAAACTAAAAAGTTCCTGATAGACGAATAAAAGTAGAGTATGGGTTAGATGACATAATCACACCTATGCAGAAATGCCCACCAACTGGCCTCAGTCCATGTATCGAAAGGAGCCTAAGAATAGACAACCTGACGTAGAAGTATTTAAGAAGAAACGACTAAACTATTAACAATGTCTGAAGGAAGTGGCTACAACCAGGACCACGCAGTCAAGAATAGGCCCTAGGGATGGGGACTAACAAGGAAAGAACCATCCCTTTAGGATCAGTATACCGGAGAGACCTTCAAGAAAGGGAGATTAAGTGGTTTGGCAATATTTATGTAAGATGAGCAAACGCACAACACTGATGAAATGGTGGGAGGAAAAAAACCCTCTTTCATCATTGCTTGCATAGTCTACATGGTGAGGACTTTTTCGGATTAGGAAGGATCTGACAGTGAGGCAGGAATAGCCTGCCTTCAACTGCCACTCAATTACAGGAGGAAGTAGACTGTTAAATGGCAAAAAAGTCCACAGTGGAATGTGAATGTATGCATCATGTGTTTAGTCCTATGAGTGCAATCGGTGTGTGAATTTCTCTGGTGCGGCCATGAAAACAAATCACCACGTGAAAACAGTTGGTATTATTTCAAGGGCCACTCAAAGGGAGCATTACCCCCTAACTTTTGACCATAGTCGAAGATTCTAGTCAGTTTGATTGCGCTAATGTGGAAGGGGAAATAAATGCTAGCTGTTAAATAGAGCTAATCCCCTCTAACCCAGTGAAGTTTAGTGGCGTTTAGCATTATGTTGTTTCTTGGGAAATCGAATATAACCTGTAAAGTTTGCGGGGAATCATAACCGGACCAGGTCAGGCTTCCCAGGAACCAATGAGATGGGAACATAAATTTTAAATTGCATCTGATTGAAATCGAAAACATGGTCAAAACATGCATGACAGCCGACATTGTAGCCTTGTTTTTGGAAAAATTGCTAAAGGCCAATAAAACCCTCCAGAGGAAAGGGGAAACAGGGACTACTATATAGAAAAAATGGACTCCTACTCTAGCCGACAAAGCCTGGAGGGATGAGAAAAGGACCTAAAGGGCAGGGACAGGCTGTTAGTGTCAATATTTTCTTCAGGGAGGAAATTATGGAGCAAGAAGCCATTGCTTTACATCAAGTGCAGTGGTCACGAGTGGGGAGAAAAAGGGGCCCGCACGGCCAGAAAAAGGGGGACACGGCCACACCCAGCCCACAGGGCCGCCACCCAACCAATGGCCTAAATATGAGATTTTGAGAATATTATTGGGCCAGGAAAGGAAGGAATAACAGGAAGGATTAATATTGAAGACATGTTACGTCGCGTAATATATGACATCCCTGTTCTGTTTTGTATACCTGGTAACCTTCAATCAGAAGTTGTAGACCAATAAAAAGGTCCTTTGGAAGAAGCATTGTTGTTGCGGACATGGTTGTTGAGAAGTGTAGATGAGAAGCAGAAGGATGAAGAAGAAGAAGAAGAAAGAAACGGTAACCTCATCATAACCAGAGTACGTAATAAAGAGTTAACCTCTCAGTTGTGAAAACAGGCTGGAAACTGCAAAACGACCAACTTCTTAAGACTGGTAGCAAGGCTAGAAGATAAGGGCATGCTGACGCCTGAGTACTATAAACCAAAAAAGCAAAAAGGCTAGGGAACTATGCGGTTGGAGAGATGGTGACTTCCTCCCTGTTGCCCTCAAGCAGCACATATATAAATTGCAGATAGGTTGCGTATGGGGACCATATGTTAGTGGTTGGTGAAGGTCTTCTAGAACAAAAATTATAAGATTGACAAACAAGGAAAAGAATAGGGTGTATCATGTCAACTAACTCAAATAATTATTACGATAGTCATCTTCGAAGTAGCACATATGATTACCCTAGCCCATTGCACAGAGATGAAGGTCGAACCTCTCACCCTCTATGGAATATCCATTAAAATGAATCCGAGAGTTTTGATCAGTACAAATCAGTGATCACTAACTCATGAACAAGAAGCAGGTTCAGAGTTGTATAAAACCCATACAGATGTGCTCACAGATAAGCCAGTTTGTGTTACAAATCTGATAGAGTAACGACTTGAAAGTAATTGACCCACACCAATATGTGTAAACCTACCCTATTTCCTAATGCAAAAGCCCAAGCCTTAAGGGAAGAGATTGAACTACCTCTACAGGAGAAGATCCAATCTCTAAGTCAGAATCACATATAGTGCAAGTGTATGTTACTCAGGAAAGCTAGTGGAAAACACAGATTTATGCATAGATTAAAGAAGCTTAATGCTGTCACTGAATCACCAGGCTGAACCCTTGCCCTGATACTAATCATTGTTCTCAGCTCTTAGCAAAGCAAAGTATTATGTCAAAAGTGATTCTGAGTAAAGGAATTATCAAATCCCAGTAAAAGCTAGATATTCGGCACATGTTTGGCATTCAGTACGGCCCTGACGGGCATTATGAATTTTTAATCTATTACCCTTTGGACTGAAAAAATGCTCCAAGCGTATTTTCTCTTAAGATGAGAAAATTACTGGAACCGCTAAAGAACCCATCCTATTGCAAATTTCAATGGACGAATCCTTATCTCCACAGAAACATTAAGGAACATTATCGGCACTCATCCATGTTTATTTGGATAGACTTAGACAGGCGTGGTGCTGACTGGCTCGTTCCCAACAAAATGGCTTTAATGGTTGTCAATGAGGTTTTTTGGAATTTTTATTTAGGACACGGGGGACATTTCCAGGTGGGAAGATTATATCGCCAGACCGCGCAGAGGAATGTAAGAGAAGTTGAGGAAGGGGCACCTAGGACCAAAGACAAAGAAAGATGTAAGAAGCTTTGTTTCTTGTGCGGGTTTTACCAAAAATATATCCAAAACTTCTATACAACTCTGTCCCCGACAACCAGCCCAAACTCACCAAATCAACCCAAATACAAAAAAAGGGGAATTAACATAAAAAATAAAGATCCAAAAAGACAATATAATAACAATAAAATAATAAATATCTAAAAATAAAAAATTAAAATAAAAA